>JAVIAB010000159.1:52476304-52808804 GCA_032433765.1 Megaustenia siamemsis
GATAGATAGATAGATAGATAGATAGATAGATAGATAGATAGATAGATAGATAGATAGATAGATAGATAGATAGACAAATAGACAGATAGACAGACAGACAGGCAGACAGACAGATAGACAGACGGACGGACGGACGGACGGACGGACGGACTGACGGACGGATGGATTAATGGATGGATGGATGGATGGATGGATGGATGGATGGATGGATGGATGGATGGATGGATGGATGGATGGATGGATGGATGGATGGATAGATAGATATAGATAGATAGAACGAGTTCACATAACCGTAACTAATCTGGCAGAGATTAATGAAGACACGAATACAATACCTTTCCTTCCAGTGTCTGAACAAATGTACTCCGCTTGTGTAATATAATAGGCAGTATCATCTGCAATTAATTTCGAGTTACAATCTTCAGTGTTTTCCTGTAAACATTTACTTCCCTCTTGAGTAATCCTGGTTATAAAATATAACATTTTTATTATTTCTATAAATTAAAATATTTTTACCCAAATTAACACTAGCATTTACTACATTACATGGCGGAATATTAGTAACATTAGGAAATATAACAGCAGCAAAGGTGAACAGAATAGCTAGCGACAGAAGATTATATCTTCCTTCGACAGTAATAGGCATGTGAGGAAGCAAAGAGGAAGTAGAAGGAGAAGAATTAGTACATTTTCTATCTCCTTCTATAATTAAATGTGTCCTCAAATTTCCAGCCTAAACATAGTTTATATACAACAGCACGCAATATTTTATATGCAATATTGTTGTTGTTGCTGTTGCGTTCGCCAGCTTTCAACTCTGACGAAGTCTCTAGAGACTAGGAACTGAATTTTGCGTGTTAATCCATTTTTCCCTGGCAGCCGTGTGCGTAGGAGTCCCTCGCCTCACAGGCAGATGACTCCGACTTCGGAGGTACTCATGTTTTTTTTTTTCCGTCGATGAGTAACTGACGTTTCAAGCCGGGCCTCGCTGCTGAGACCAGGGGTGGTTGTCGCAGAGAGAAATCGTAAATAAAAATCCCAACCGTGGAGCCGAGATTTGAACCCACAACCTCTCTGTCTCGAGACTGCGTCCTGCCTCGAGACCAACCAGTCCCCCATGGACTTGGAATATGAGGAAACTACAACAAGGAACACTTTTCATGCATAGCCTGCAATGGTTCCTGCCGCCTATTCACCATATACCACAAGTTCACGTCCTCCCTAAAGTCATGATCGTCATATTTCTTTAAAAATGTATAGCGCTTGATGATGTTAGGCCATCGTTGTTGACTCCAATTTCGAACATATAAACACACAGTTGGTCGTCAGATTATCCCCGTCGCACATCAAACAACATACCGTAAGATTAGCGTTACGTCGGTCTAGGAATTGACGATGAGCCCTTACGATGACGTAGCACACATAACAATATCGGACGCACTGCAATGACGCGCCCTTTAGAATCCTGATTACTCTAGTGAATGTTGCCTACGGCGAACAGATCACGGTGCAAATTTCCTAAAAGGATAAAACTGCGGCTGACGAAGCATTTCACATTAATAAGTAACATGGAAATAACTTGCGTCAAGCAAATTCAACAACGGCCATGAACAGCACCAATGTGACATAAAGCCTAGACGATGGAAGGTCGCATTCACAACACTTGATTTGTTGAAAATGGAATATCGCCGGCGGACGACATTTTTTTATCAGCGTAAATGTAATAAGTAGATCATTATCTTGACTTTAATGCATAGGAGTGCGATGGAGAACTGAAATTAATCAGACATCGAGAGAACGTGGACTAGATCCGCCATCTTCGAAACGGAAGTCGTTTTATATGCAATATAACGCAATAGTTTATATACAACATCACGCAATAGTTTATATGCAACATCACACAATAGTTTATATACAACATAATGCAGTAGTATATCCACAATATAACGCAATAGCGTATGTACAACATCACGCAATAATTTATCTACAACATCATGCAATAGATGACAGACAACATCACGCAATAGTTGATATACAACATCACGCAATAGTTTATATACAAAATCACGCAATAGTTTATATACAACATCACACAATAGTTTATATACAACATCACGCAGTGATTTATATACAACATCACGCAATAGATTATATGCAACATCACGAAATAGTTTATATACAACATCCACGCAATAATTTATATACAACATCACTTAATATAGAATATCTGTTCAGAAAAACAATATTTGTTTGTTTGTAAAATACTTATATTTTAAATAACTGAAACCTGTTAAATTAAAATACATCATTCTGCGCCATGCAACGAATACATTAATGTTCTCTCACAATGTCCTGACATCTGAGCATCGTATCAATTCTGTTTTGCATCTTCTCTCCATGTCGTCCACGTTTTCTCCTGTCATGAATTTTGCCAGCTGTAACGAAGTATTCCATATCTTTTCTATCATCTTCATATCTACGTACACCTGTATTCTCTAAAAATATGTTGGCCTTCCTCTTTGTCTTTTCCCTTGGGGTTTTCAAAAAAAGGGCCTATCGTGTAATATTCTCTGTTGGCCTCCGCATTGTGTTCCCTATCCAGCGCCATCGTCTTATTAGTATTTCTTTCTCCACCCTTACATTTCCATAATTCAATGTTAGTGATTTTATCCGCCCATTTCCATCCTTTTATTCTGCGCAAGCATCCATTAATGAAAGCCTGTATCTTCATGATTATCATTTTTGTTGTTCTCCTTCTTTTACAGCCATATAATAAGACTGACTTAACATTGGAGCTGAACACTTTAATTGTTGTATTTACCCTAATTTCTTTGGATATCCATGTTTCCTAATTTGATAAATGGTTCATATTTAAATCGTGTCGTTTAATATAAATTTACAATATGATAAATGCATTACAGCAACAAATCAGTAAAACATGATTAATGGTCCATTTTGACTAATCGCTTAAAGAAGCGATTGCTCACGTGTGTTTGTTTTCTGACGGGAAAAAGAGAGAGATAGAATTAAGCACAGCTATCGAATCATCATCAAGTACCGAACCTGCTGGTGTAGGTGATCATGTCACTCAGTAGCTTCTACAACAAGCCGGACTTGGTACGAAGATAAAATAGAATAACTATGATCATAAACATAAACGAAGATAAAATATTATGACTATGATCATAAACATAAACGATTTTAAAACATTATGACTATGATCATAAACATAATGTAACTTAATGTAACTAGGGTGACGTGTATGTACATAGCCATAAAGATTGAGCCTGACGTCCGCAATGTTCTAGCTTCAAATCCTTCCAAGTAGCCGAGGTATTCTCTTTCATACTCGCTAATTGCTGCTTGAGTCAAACATGGAGCCTTTATATGTTCCAGTATGCGGATTATCATCATCATCAGGTACCGGACCTGCTGGCGTAGGAGATCATATCTCTCCACAACATTCGTTCTCGACAGTTATTTATCATTTCTGTTGTTGACCTTCTGCCAAGCTATTCTCTTAAGCTGTCTGGTATTTTTTTCACTTTGCTTACCTCTATCTCTTCGTCCCTCAATTTTTCAAGTTGTTACAATGTATTGCAGCTGTTCTCTTCTCAGTACATGGCCAAAAAATGATGATTATTTCTTCGTAATATTAGAAGTTAGCACTCTTTTTGCTTTGGCCCCTTTCAGAACGTTTTCATTACTCTTCTTAGCTGTCCGTGATATTCTCAACATTCTTCTGTAAAACCACATTTCTACAGAGTCCAGTGATTTCCTTGCCTGTTGTCCTATTGTCTATGATTCACATCAATATGTTAAGATTGTCTCGACATTACATTTAAGAAGTCTTTTTCTTGTTTCTGTTGTCAAAAACGGATTGCATAGTATCTTCCTCATTTTTTGGAAAGCTGCTTTTGCCTGAGCCATTCTGCATCTCACCTCTGACATCTTCCGTCTGAGGTTAACAAAGTTCCCAAATATTTACATTCGTTTACCTGTTTTAATATTGTTCCACTTGTCGAATATCATCATCATCGAGTGCCTTCCCGCAACGAAGGTTGGCTGCCATGGAGCGCCATTCTGCTCTGTCTCTTGCTTTGATGGTGCAGTTTGTCATAGGCTGATTTGTCCATCTTTTGATGTTACTCGTCCATGTTAGTTTTGGTCTGCCTCTGCCTCTTTTACCTTGTATTTTCCCCTCCAGAATTACTTTTAATAGGTTGTTGTGTCTTTTAACATGGCCCAAAAATCGCATTTTTCTTGTTTGAATTGTGCTTAGTAGTTCTCTTTTCATTTTTAGTTGTTTTAAGACTTCATCGTTTGTTTCCTTTTCTTCCGTCCAATTCTACCTATTTTTCTATATATCCACATTTCAAAGGCAAATGCTCTGTTCTGTTTTCTTGTCGAATGTCCATGTTTCTGCACCATATAGGAATATTGAGAAGATGTAGCATTTTGCTATTTTTTTTCGAATATAAACATAATATTAAATACTATGCGGGGCCGCGATAGCGAGAAATGGCGAAGGTTGACAAAGTCTATCAGTGATGCCACAACGACTCCAAGAGTTATGAGTAAATGATGATGAGTTATGTCAGTGCCAACCAAATACATGCTAATCGCTTTAACAGCTATATTTCTTTTAAAACCCACAATTGCTATCATCGGGATGTGTAACTGTGGTATTTATAAAACCCAGTTAATGTGTAAGGACTTAAGTTATTAATTGTGTATACTTGCCGACAAAACTGGTCTACAGATGTATCATTGATGGCAGCGAAATTTACAAGCCCGCCTTTTCTGTCCGTAACAAACAACTTGATGGGATTAACGCAATTGACAAGAATTTCGCATCCCTCTCTCTCCTTTGTAACATCTAAATGGGGAAAAAGTAAATGAAAATAAGTTAATATTTTATGAATAAAATAATGGAATCCTCTCGTCATCCGTCATTAAATGGGCGTTAAGAGAGCGTGGTATCGTTGTATTCTGGTTTATAGTTCTATTGACCTTTCGAGCCGTAACCGGCCCATAGGGCGTAGACCAAGATACACCTTCTCCTATATGAATTTTTGTTCTAGCAGTTTTCTTTTAAAGATATTTTATTAAATCTCGCCATCTGTCTCTGTTCTGTGCAAGCAGTTCTATCTCATTGAGGGAGCCGATTCCTGCTGCTCTTGCCTCTCTCATCAATGTTCTTCTCAGTGTCTCCCTGGGTCTTCCTCTTTTTCTTTTACCTGTTGTTTCCCATATGAGGGCTTGCTTTGCTATTCGATTATTATCTCTTCTCATCACATGTCCAACGTATGACCATCGTCTTTTCTTTATTACTGAAGATATTAGTGGTTGATTGGCGATTTCTCTAATTTCCTCGTTTGTTTTGAATTCGTTCCATTCTATACCAAGTATTTTCCTTAGACATTTATTTTCGAATGCGTTCAACTTTGTTTCTATATCTCTTGTTGTTTTCCAGCTTTCAGACGCATACGTAAGGGTTGATAGTACATTTGATTTGAATAGCCTAAGTTTTGTGTTTGTGCTAATGAGTTTTGATTTCCACAACTTTTCAAGGCTTCTGAAAGACATTGCTGCTTTAGCCAGTCTGATTCTAATTTCTTTGCTCGTATCCCCTTCTCGATCAATGTGACTTCCAAGATAGATAAAGTGATCGATCTCTTCTACTGGTTTGTTTTCCATGTATAATTTGTCACTTGTTGGAATTAAACTTTCATGACTTTAGTCTTTTCATGATTGACCTCAAGCCCAATTTTGCTGGCTATTGATGATAGTTCATTTGTGTTTTCCTGCATCGTTTATAGTAGAACTGTGATATTTACGCCACTCTATATATACATATATATATATATATATATATATATATATATATACATGTTCGCGGACAAAAGTAAGTGTTTATCACTATTTAGGTAGCCCTTCAAGTGTTAATAGATAAGATCGACTAAATGTTTGTACACAGTATGTTAGAGTAATGAAGCAGCGATAGCTCAGTGGTTAGTGAACTGGACTATAAAGGACAAGAGGTAGGGTCGATCCCAACCGACGGTTTCCGGGTTGACACAGCCTTAAATGGGTACCTGATTTTTTTTCTGGGAAAGTAAAGCAGCACGAGCGTAATACCGACCACATTACCCCACAAATCATGTGATGAAGGTCTGTAAAATTGATGGTCACTAACACCATATTCCTTATACGCCACTTGGCGTGACAGGGGTACTTTACTTTTTTTTTATGGTAGAGTAATGAATAACGGACGAAGTGATCAGTGTGTTTTCTATGAATTTGTCATTAAGTAACAAAAATACTCACGTTTGTGTTGCACTCCGACACAAAAAGAGGATTATCATTTCAGTGTCGTTATGTCTATCTTGAGTTGTTATTACTTTGACAGCGCCTTCTCATAATCCCAATGACACTTTCAATTCGATGCTGGAGTTATTGATTTCATTCTTCTACCAACGCGTGGGCCTGATGATTATAATTTTCGTGAAGAAATCGTCGAATTCGAACTCTACGATCCATTTCGTCCCATATATGTCAAAGGTAAACAGGTCTGGGAAACAGCTGACCATAGTAAGACATCGATCTGATTTTGTTGAAAGTGATCCTTGACCAGACATGCGACATGTGGTCAATGGGAGTCAGGTCTGGGAAAACAGCTGGCCATAGTAAGACATCGATCTGATTTTGTTGAAAGTGATCGCAGACCACACATGCACATGTGGTCAATGGGAGACAGGACTAGGAAAACAGCTGGCCATAATAAGACATCAGGGAGCCGCAATAGCTCAGTGGTTAGTGAACTGGACTACAAAGGACAAGAGGTAGCGTTCGATCCAAACCGACGGCTTCCGGGTTAACCCAGCCTTTAATGGGTACCGGATTTATTTCTGGGAAAGTAAAGCGGCACGGGCTTAATACCGATCACATTACCCCAGAAATCATGTGCGGAGGGTCTATACACATTATGGTCACTAACACCATATTGCCTATTCGCCACTTGGCGTGACGGGGCACTTTACTACTTACTTTACTTATAGTAAGACATCGATCTGATGTTGATGAACGTGATCTCTGACCACACATGCGACGTGTGGTCAATGGGAGGCAGGTCTGGGAAAAAGCTGGTCACGATAAGAGCCGATGTTGTAGAAAGTTATTCCTGACCACATGTGCCACATGTGGACGAGCGTTCTCTAGCTGCAGTATCATGCCTGGTCCATTTTCTATGAAGAAGTGTTGTACTTGGGTATGTTCTGTTTCAATCTCTGTAGCAGTGACCCGCCATGTTGTCCATGACGACCTATTCGTTCTGGCAATACATGGAGTGTTATGATTTCATCTCTGTATCGTTGACTCGCCATGTTGTCTATAACGACGAGATTCGTTCTGGCTGTACATGGAGTGTTATGATTTCATCTCTGTATCGTTGACTCGCCATGTTGTCTATAACGACGAGATTCGTTCTGGCTGTACATGGAGTGTTATGATTTCATCTCTGTATCGTTGACTCGCCATGTTGTCTATAACGACGAGATTCGTTCTGGCTGTACATGGAGTGTTATGATTTCATCTCTGTAGTTTTTACTCGCCATGTTGTTTATGACGACGAGATTCGTTCTGGCTATACATGGAGTGTTATGATTTCATCTCTGTAGCTTTTACTCGCCATGTTGTTTATGACGACGAGATTCGTTCTGGCTATACATGGAGTGTTATGATTTCATCTCTGTAGCTTTTACTCGCCATGTTGTTTATGACGACGAGATTCGTTCTGGCTATACATGGAGTGTTATGATTTCATCTCTGTAGCGTTGACTCGCCATGTTGTTTATGACGACGAGATTCGTTCTGGCTATACATGGAGTGTTATGATTTCATCTCTGTAGCGTTGACTCGCCATGTTGCCTATGACGACGAGATTCGTTCTGGCTGTACCTGGAGTGTTATGATTTCATCTCTGTAGCGTTGACTCGCCATGTTGTCTTTGACGACGAGATTCGTTCTGGCTGTACCTGGAGTGTTATGATTTCATCTCTGTAGCGTTGACTCGCCATGTTGCCTATGACGACGAGATTCGTTCTGGCTGTACATGGAGTGTTATGATTTCATCTTTGTAGCGTTGACTCGCCATGTTGCCTATGACGACGAGATTCGTTCTGGCTGTACATGGAGTGTTATGATTTCATCTCTGTAGCGTTGACTCGCCATGTTGCCTATGACGACGAGATTCGTTCTGACTGTACATGGAGTGTTATGATTTCATCTTTGTAGCGTTGACTCGCCATATTGTCTATGACGACGAGATTCGTTCTGGCTATACATGGAGTGTTATGATTTCATCTCTGTAGCGTTGACTCGCCATATTGTCTATGACGACGAGATTCGTTCTGGCTATACATGGAGTGTTATGATTTCATCTCTGTAGCGTTGACTCGCCATATTGTCTATGACGACGAGATTCGTTCTGGCTGTACATGGAGTGTTATGATTTCATCTTTGTAGCGTTGACTCGCCATGTTGTCTATGATGGCGAGATTCGTTCTGATTGTATTTGAAATTTCACCCCAGACCATCACAGTGCCTCATGTCACCGTGTCTCGCTGTAAAACACAATTATGAGCATAACGTTCTCGTCGACGTCTGTACCACAAACTACGGCTATCATTGACTTGCATAATCTGGACATCAAAGAACAGAATCCGACTCCATTGAACTTGGAGCCATGTTACGTGCTGTCTGGCCCAAGTCTAGCGGCCGTGTCTATGACGAACTGTCTGTACAGGTCTAACTGCAGGACTTTGAGGTAAGAGATGTGCCTCTTTGAACTTGTTCCGGACAGTCCTGCTGAATTTTACACCTGGAATGTTCCTGGCAGTGTCAATGTTGCCTCGAGATACCTATTTTTAAAGTTTATGAACCGAATGTAGCGGTTTTGTACAGGCGTTGTAACTCGTGCCCGATCTCTTCTATGACGATCAGATTTTGATCCATTGCTGTTGAAACGGACTAAATTCAGTGTATAAATAGTGTTCCTGTAAACATTGAATTGCTGAAATACCGCTAAAACCGTCGATCCAACAACTACCATTAAAGTGCTGAAATGTATCCATCGCTACTTCGTGGTTCATTTATCGCGGCACCAGTACATCGCTGATTGTTCAAAATTCGCTGGTTCAAAAATTCGAAATTATGGCGCGAAAGTTTCCTGCACGCCAGCAAAAGGCAGGGAGTGCCTACACAATTCAAAATCCACGTCTCTGAATGGCTGCTAGCACCCCGCCATTTGATACCCCCCCCCCCCCCACCTGGGAATCTCGCAAGTTGATTGGCCTAGACGTTTCCCCCACCTTCGCTCTTATACCCAGAGAAGACGACCGCGCTCATTCAAATCAATGTTTAAGTGAGGCTTAGTCTCGAGGTCGAGGTGTGCTCATGTGTGCTGTTCTCTTGTGTCTTTTTGTGCAAAATAGTGCTTGTGGCGCGCTTGAAAATGGCTCCTAGACGTCCTCCACCCTTTAAATCCTCTAGTGAACCCAAGAAGAATAGAACAATTATGACTGTGAACGAGAAAGTTAATTTATTGGACATGCTTAAGGCAGGCCATAGCTACGCGTCTGTTGCACGCCATCACGGATTGAACGAATCGACGATTCGCTAGATAAAAAAAAAGATGAAATGAATATCCGTAAAACTGACTTGATATCGTTATCCGAGGATAGTAAGCGAGTTGTGACTTCTCGTAATAAGCGAATTGTGAAAAAGGAGAATGCCTTATCAGTGTGGATATCAGACTGTGGGAAAAGAAGATTAGCCTCGACACCAATTTGATTGGGACTAAAGCCAAAGCCTTGTATACATACACAAAAAAATGTATGTAAGTTAAAAATGAGAGGGTGACACTACTTCGCGGTTTTTCACTTATCGCGGCCGGTTCTTGCTCCTATTAACCGCGATAACAGGGATTACTGTACCGCTAATACCTTCAATCCAACAGCTAACATTAAAGTGCTGAAATACCGCTAATACCGTCGATCCAACAGCTAAAATTAAAGTGCTGAAATATCGCTAATATCGTCGATCCAACAGCTAACATTAAAGTGCTGAAATATCGCTAATATCGTCGATCCAACAGCTAACATTAAAGAGCTGAATTACCGCTGATATCGTCGATCCAACAACTAAAATTAAAGTGCTGAAGTATCGATAATATCGTCGATCCAACAGCTAACATTAAAGTGCTGGAATACCGCTAATATCGTCGATCCAACAGCTAACATTAAAGTGCTGAAGTATCGATAATATCGTCGATCCAACAGCTAACATTAAAGTGCTGAAATACCGCTAATATCGTCGATCCAACAGCTAACATTAAAGTGCTGAAGTATCGCTAATATCGTCGATCCAACAGCTAACATTAAAGTGCTGAAATACCGCTAATATCGTCGATCCAACAGCTAACATTAAAGTGCTGAAATACCGCTAATAACGTCGATCCAACAGCTAACATTTGTGAAGTAAATGTTCACTGTCGCTGGATCAATCTTGCCATTATTGAAAACATTGTTTCTGCGATATTTGTTGTATGGCGCTTAGATTAAGCGATGGAGGCGAAGGCGCGCCTACCAGCATCAGAGCTGGAAGTTGTCAGCGACCCACAGCTAATGGCTTGCGCCAGGATCGGTGAACCAAAACCATCCAGACCCTGCTCCACCTGTCAGTGGTGCTTCCAGTAACAGACTAACCTGTCTAGTCTGACCAAGCGTGCAGGGATTGAAGAGGGAAGACAACCCGGTACTCAAAAATGTCGTGCTGAAATCGCATGTGTTGGGCCGAAAGGCGCAAATATAACAGTTATACTGCAAACCAGAACACAACGCAGATACGTCGACTACGTTCCTGTAAGGGCGGATGATAAAGAGGAATATTCCTATCTGCTACGATACTCTGGAATACTTTAGTCATCGGGCGAACGCAACCAACCAACCACCAACCAGATTAAGCGACTACGATCTAAAATGTCTGTGATTAAGGCTGTATGATTACTTCCCTTCATTTGTGCTCAGTTCTTTTCAGTGAGTCTGTGATTAAGGCTGTATGATTACTTCCCTTCATTTGTGCTCAGTTCTTTTCAGTGAGTCTGTGATTAAGGCTATATGATTAATTCCCTTCATTTGTGCTCAGTTCTTTTCAATGAGACTGTGATTAAGGCTGCATGATTACTTCCCTTCATTTGTGCTCAGTTCTTTTCAGTGAGTCTGTGATTAAGGCTGTATGATTACTTTCCTTCATTTGTGCTCAGTTCTTTTCAATGAGACTGTGATTAAGGCTGTATGATTACTTTCCTGTCATTTGTGCTCAGTTCTTTTCAGTGAGTCTGTGATTAAGGCTGTATGATTACTTCCCTTCATTTGTGCTCAGTTCTTTTCAATGAGACTGTGATTAAGGCTGTATGATTACTTTCCTGTCATTTGTGCTCAGTTCTTTTCAATGAGACTGTGATTAAGGCTGTATGATTATTTCCCTTCATTTGTGCTCAGTTCTTTTCAATGAGACTGTGATTAAGGCTGTATGATTACTTTCCTATCATTTGTGCTCAGTTCTTTTCAATGAGACTGTGATTAAGGCTGTATGATTATTTCCCTTCATTTGTGCTCAGTTCTTTTCAGTGAGTCTGTGATTAAGGCTGTATGATTACTTCCCTTCATTTGTGCTCAGTTCTTTTCAATGAGACTGTGATTAAGGCTGTATGATTACTTTCCTGTCATTTGTGCTCAGTTCTTTTCAATGAGACTGTGATTAAGGCTGTATGATTACTTCCCTTCATTTGTGCTCAGTTCTTTTCAGTAAGTCTGTGATTAAGGCTGTATGATTACTTCCCTTCATTTGTGCTCAGTTCTTTTCATTGAGTCTGTGATTAAGGCTGCATGATTACTTTCCTGTCATTTGTGCTCAGTTCTTTTCAATGAGACTGTGATTAAGACTGTATGCTTACTTCCTTCATTTTCATTAATGTAAGTATACAATTATTTGGTTCTCTCATCATCATCATCATTATCATCGTCATTATCCTCATTGAGTGCCTTCTCCGCATCGAATATTGGCTAACATGGAGCGCCATTCCGCTCTGCCTATTGCTTTGATAGTGCAGGCTGTCATAGGCTGACTTCATGTTAATCTTGGTCTTCTTCTGCCTCTTTTACCTTGTATATTCTCTTCAAGGATTACTTTTAGTAGACCGCTATGTCTTTTATCATGCTCCAAAAATATCATTTTTCTTGTTCGAACTGTGTTTAGTAGTTCTCGTTTCATTTTTATTTGCTTTAAGACTTATCGTTTGTTTTATTTTCTTTCCATACAATTCTTTCTATTCCTCTATAAATCCATATTTCAAAGAATCAATGTTCTTGCCTAATGTCCATGTTTCTGGACCGCACAGGAATGGTGAGAAAATAAAAATTTGGTTCTATGCGGAAGTATAATGAATTATAATCTATCTTGTCATGCCACATTGACAAGTGCACAAATCAATCAATGCACGCAAATACGTCAATATACGATTCAAGCAGTCTCTGAACTGAAGCCAGTGACGTATCCTCACTGATTGATGCATGTTGCAAGTTATAATATGTTTGCATGCATAATATACACACATATATGTTGTAACAAAATCATAATCAGGTTCGAATCTTCAAATGGTCGAACGCTTTTTTCCTATACGGCGTGAAATAAAAAACGTAGACCCGAATAACTTACAGCCTGGATACTTTTTCTTCTTCTATCCTTCCTCTGCTGCCGTTGGCGGCCTGGATAAGCGGCTATAATTCCCGATCTTATAAGTTTCCTCTGATTTTATCATCATCATAATCATGTGCCATACCAGTTGGCGTAGGCGATCATGTCCTTCCACAATCTTCTATCTACAGTGCATCATATTAAGTCTGTTGTTGGCCGTTTTCCATGCCATGACGCCAAGCTATCCAAGTATTTTCTCTCTTTGTCGTCAGCAATCTCCCTTTCCTTTTATTTTGCCAGTTGTAACCAAGTATTCCAACTTTCCTATTCTCAGGATATACCCGAAAAATGTTGATTAATTTTGATTATTTCATTCTGTTGTTTTTCAATAGCTCCCTTTTTGTATGTCTGATCCTATAGCTTTTTAAATTATGTATATATATATATATATATATATATATATATATATATATATATTATATTTATATATATATATATATATACTCTATTGTTGGCACTGAATAGTATCACTCGACATAAAATTCAGCTTTATCTTAACAAATCTATATCGTCATGTAATATAGCTTATGTTGATTATGTCTCACCTGCGCAGTGGAATCTATCTATCTATTGACCTTTCGAGCCGTAGCCGGCCTATAGGGTGTAGACCAAGATACTCCTTCTCTTATCTAAATGTTTATTCTAGCAGTTTTCAATTCTTTTAAAGATATTTTATCAAATCTCGCTATTTTTCTCTGTTATGTTCAAGCAGCTCTATCTCATTGAGTGAGCCGTTTCCTGCTGCTCTTGCCTCTCTCATTAATGTTCTTTTCAGTGTCTCTCTGGGTCTTCCTCCTTCTTCTTACCTGTTGTTTCCACACACGAGGGCTTGCTTTGCTATTCGGTTATCATCTCTTCTCATCACATGTTCAACATTTAACCATCGTCTTTTCTTTATCACTGAAGATATTAATGGTTGACGCAGTAGAATAGTGGAATATAAAACATTATTTATTTGTGAATTAAAGTACAAAATGATTGAGACGATATGATGGTCTATGTAGCGATATATATATATACCAATTAAGAAAACATAGTCAAATGTACATTCTCCATGTTCTAGCGCAAAAAAGAACAAAATAATAAATAATTTAGTGTTCAAGAAAATATAAACGAATTAGATCTTCCAGTGGGGTCTATTTTTTTTCCAACAAGTCAGAACAAAATTAATAATCTTACCAGCAAGCACAAGAACACAAGCCAGTGCTAAACAAATAGCTTTCAGCAACATCATCTTTGATGACTGTCTCCTTCAAACTTGTTTACACAGAGAACCTGGTAACTGTTTTCGTATGTAGACGTGGTTGGTAGTAATTGCGTGACCACATGACACACAATTTATAGCTTAACAAATTATAGACTTTCAAAAACATTAGAAATGCTACAGTCAGATTTATAAATAGAGACTAAAATCCCAAAATGATCAGAAAGTATGATTTTTTTGCAATAGAAATAAATATGATGTCTCTCTGTTAACGAGAGTAATGCAATTGTTAATGGTACAAATATCAAATAAAATGTGTCGTTGGAACGTTACATTTTATATAACGTTCTGATAAGACTCATTTACGACAAGCATTAAACGATAACTCGTAATTTGGAACAGACACTTGAACATTAACTCATTATCAGATCAATCTCAACAGGTTCTAAATTGCCATGTTGTGATGCCGGTTTTGAATATCTAATGTAAGGTCGGCCCGCGCGATCAATAATTGCTGACATAAACCATTTCTGGTATGTAACAAAGCAATAATTAGTCACTGCGAGCTGGCGGTAATATCTTGTTCATTATGTTCATGTAAATAGCGGAACAAACGAAGCCATATTCTGCATGAGAACATTAATCGAAAAGTACACAGAAGTAAACAAACTAATATATGCCTGCTTCATAGACTACATTAATGTTTTTGATAGAGTACACCACAAACAACTTATAGAATGCCTAAAGGAGATACATCTAGATGACATGGACATACGACTAATATATAATCTATACTAGGAGCAAACAGCAATAATAAAATATAACAAAGAGAACTCTACACACATTGATATAAAAAGAAGAGTAAGACAAGGATGCATCCTATCACCAAGCTTGTTCAATCTATACACTGAGCAAATCTTTAAAAACATCATAGAGATGCCAGGCCTACAAACTAATGGAAAGATAATCAATAACCTAAGATATGCTGACGATACTGTACTACTAGCAGAAAATCCTAAAGATCTACAGCAATTACTTAATGAAATAAACATGACAAGCAAGAAATATGGACTAGATATGAATATCAAAAAGACTAAAACTATGATCATAAACAAAGAAAATACCCACAAGTGGATATCAAAATTAAAGGAATAGACCTCGAGACAGTTCAGAACTACAACTACCTTGGACATACTATAACCAGTGATGGAAAATGTACAACTGAAATAAACAAAATAATAGGGATGGCAAAAAAGTAATTTTAATGTCTTGAAGATTTGCATCAGCATCAAGTACCGGACCTACTGGCGTAGGTGATATGTCTCTCCACAACTTTCGATCTCGGCAGCTATTTATCATTTCTGTTGTTGACCTGCCAAGCCATTCTCTTAAGCTGTCTGTTATTTTTTCTCTTTGCATCCCTCTATCTCTTCGTCTCTCAATTGTTCCAGTTGCTACAATATATTCCAGTTGTTCTCTTCTCATTACATGACCAAAAATGATGATTGTTTCTTCCTAATATTGGAAATTAGCTCTCTTTTTGCTTTGACCTCTCTCAATGAAGAACATACTAGCATCAAAAGAAATAACACCAGGACTAAAACTAGGAATAACCAAATGTTACATCTTCTCAATATTCCTATATGGTGCAGAAACATGGACATTATACAAGAAAACAGAACAGTGAATTGAAGCCTTTGACATGTGGATATATAGAAGAATAGGTAGAATTGGATGGAAGGAAAAGAAAACAAATGATGAAGTTTTAAAACAACTAAAAATGAAAAGAGACCTACTAAGCACAATTCAAACAAGACAAATGTGATTTTTGGGCCATGTTAAAAGACACAACCGCCTACTAAAAGTAATCCTGGAGGGGAAAATACAAGGTAAAAGAGGCAGATGCAGACCATGACTAACATGGACGAGTAACATCAAAAGATGGACAAATCAGCCTATGACAACCTGCATCATCAAAGCAACAGACAGTGCAGAATAGCGCTCCATGGTAGCCAACCTTCGTTGTGGAGACGGCACTCGATGATGATGATATGTTGATATATAGAGCATCAATGTGAATTGTTTTAATTTAGAACCTTTTAACACAAAAATGTCAGCCGATAATATTCTATAATCTTGTGCCATAAATTTTGGCGCAGACGATCATGTCATTCCACAATTTTCAAATCAACAGTGTATCGTATCAATTCTTTTGTTGTCTGTTTTCATGCCATGACACCAAGCTATCTAGTATCTTATCTCTTTGTCGTCCGCTATCTCTTTTTCCTTTTATTTTGCAAGTTGTAACCAAGTATTCCAAGTTTCCTCTTCTCATGATGTACCCGAAAAATCTTGATTGTTTCTTTCTGTTTTTTAATAGCTTTCTTTTTTGTGTTCGCCTCTTTGAGAATTTCATCATTTTTCTTTTTAACTATCCAATGAACTTTCAACATTCTTCTGAGGAATCCCATCTTTGTGTCCTCTAATCATCTCTGTATTTGTTTGTCTACTGTACATGGTTAGCTTCCATGGGCAAGAATTGGCTCTATATAGCACCGATAAACTTTCTCAATTATATTGATATATTTTTGTTGCATAGGATGTTTTACATTTTCTGAAATGCTATTTTGGCCTGAGCTATTCTGCTTTCTACTTCTGTGTGCATCTTCCATCTGATGTCATTATTGTGGCCAAATATTTGACGCGTTACACTTGTTTCATATTCGTCCTGTTTATTTTTATGCTGCATGATGGTGATGATTGTTTCTTCGATATCACAATTACTTATGTCTTCTTACCCTTGAGAGTAAGACCTTTCTTGTTGCTTTCTTTTACTATTATGTCTTTCATTTCTTGTAGTTCCTTTCTGTCTCTGCTGTTAAGACTGATCCGCAAATTGATTATGTTGTGACCGTTGACTTAAATTCCTTTTTTGTCTACTATTGATCTCATAATATTTTCGCTGTAAAGTGAAAGCACATTCTGCGAAAGAACACAACCTTTTATTTAACTCCTTGTTTTATATATTGGAACTGTCCTGTTTGGTTGCTAATTCTTACTGCCTTTGCTTGTTGTCAGTACATTTTTATGATTCGAAGATTCTTATCATCAATGTTTAATTTCTCCAGCATATTGATTATTTCCACATGCCTTATTTTGTCAAATGAACAATACAAGAACATCACACGCACATAGAGATAAAATAGCATTAAATTATACAAGATCTGAAAATAAATACCAAAGAAAACTGTGACTAATGTATTGTTATATTGTGCTTAATGTCTTATCAATTTTTTTTCATGAATTGGGGAGGCAGTTTGTTATAATTTGCTACTTTACGAATCTAATAATCTCAGATGTAGCTTCTGAATCTTCATGTAGTGGCCATCTTGGCGTCATCCAATAGCTGTTGTAGCCTCCTTCCTTGTTTCTTATTTTACAGCTGTTTGGACATTGTTTTGTTATTTTTGTCTATAAATCTAGCCACACCTTCATGTTACATATGCCTCTGCTTGATGATCATTGATCTCTATGTTTTCTACTTATCATTTTGTTTCTCATCGTGTCTCTTTTCATGCGTTTGACCCATTACATTTCATTTGCGCAATTTTATTTGAACTAAAAATAGAGTTGTCAAAATGTACATTAAAATAAATTATAATACAATCTAAGACACACAAGAAAACATTCGAAACCAAAGTATACATAAACAAGTACGTATACCATGACTATAACACATAACAATATGATGTTGCAGGTGACAGATTAAGTAAAATGTTTATCAATAAACAACACAATACAATATTACACTCTTATTTAAAGGAGGACAAAGTCAACATAAAAGATACAAGACCGGCAAAGAATAACAACGAAATGCTAAATCTATAAACTAAAACATAACGATGATGCTCTCACATGAATCATGCATATGTACTATATGTTACCTTAAAAAAAGAAAAGTAAAGAGCCCCCGTCACGCCAAGTGGCGTATAGGGAAATATGGTGTTAGTGACCCTATATTTTATAGACCTTCAGCACATGATTTTTGGGGTAATGTGGTCGGTATTACGCCAGTGCCGCTTTACTGACCAAGAAAAAAATCCGGTACCCAATTAAGGCTGGGTGAACCCGGAAGCCGTCGGTTCGGATCGAGCCCTACCCCTTGTCCTTTGTAGTCCAGTTCACTAACCACTGAGCTATCGCATATGTTACCTTATGTTATATTAATTTAGGATCATCATCATAGCACTACCACCATATCCCTAGGTGCTGCAATCTTCTCCTTAAAATGTTCATCAGCACAACGTAACTAATTGTACCAGTTCCGTGTTGGTTGACAAATCATTTCGTTCGTTCACAATATCGTTCTGTTCTGTCAACTCTTCACTCCGAGTTCTCACAGTCTAGACAATCATGTATTTATAGTTCTGTCAAAGTTTATTGTTCGACCCATCACTCGTAGATTGTTAACTATATCTGCCCTATCTATTGACTGTCCAGTAGCTAATGTTGTCGAACCGGCCAATAAGTCTGCTCTGTCGTTGCCCTCAACATCAGCATGGCCCGGGACAAACATGAAGGCGTTAATGCAAATCTTGGATCTTCTTATTGATTTTAACCATTGAATTAGGCTTGACTCTACTCCAAGGATCATGTTCATCGAGTCAGTTACCACATACACACGAGTACACTCTAGATTCTCCGACCATTGAATTAGGCTTGACTCTACACAGTTGATCATTTCATCGAGTCAGTCACCACACACACACACACACACACACACGAGTACACTCTAGATTCTCCGACCATTGAATTAGGCTTGACTCTACACAGTTGATCATTTCATCGAGTCAGTCACCACACACACACACACACACACACGAGTACACTCTAGATTCTCCGACCATTGTATTAGGCTTGACTCTACACAGTTGATCATTTCATCGAGTTAGTCACCACACACACACACACACACACACACACACACACCTACACACACACACACAAGTACACTCTAGATTCTCCGGCCATTGAATTAGGCTTGACTCTACTTCGAGGATCATGTTCATCGAGTCAGTCACCACACACACACACACACACACGAGTACACTCTAGATTCTCCGACCATTGAATTAGGCTTGATTCTACACAGTTGGTCATTTCATCGAGTTAGTCACCACACACACACACACACACACACAAGTACACTCTAGATTTTCCGACCATTGAATTAGGCTTGACTCTACACAGTTGATCATTTTCATCGAGTCAGTCACCACACACACACAAGTACACTCTAGATTCTCCGACCATTGAATTAGGCTTGACTCTACTTCGAGGATCATGTTCATCGAGTCAGTCACCACACACACAAGTATACTTTAGATTCTTCGACCATTCAAAAGCATTCCACGGCCCTTACTTCCATCATTAAACAACTTATCGTCATTGGATAGGCGCCACTATCCTCGTGAATAGCTCTACCAGTGGATCAGGTAATGAATGCCCAAGGACGCCTTTGATGGAGTACCACAGAGCCATCTGTTTAGACTAGCATGTCCTTATCACTGCAGTTTTAACAATTGGGGGCATTCACTTCTGCGTCTGCGCTAATTTCAGGCGAAGGTGGTTTTAAACTCTCAAGGAACTGGTATCCATTCTACACCATGAATAATATATCTCGCATACGATTTAACCACAGCTAGGACTATCCATGGTATATATCTGCTTCAGCAATTATTCTTTTCTTCAGTTATTTCTTTCATTCCATGGATTATCCTGATCAGCGCGTTGTCCTATATGATATATATCGATTTTATATATATATATATATATATATATATATATATATATATTCCTGTCAGGTCAGGTAATTTTACCTGCTACTGTATGCAGTAAACAGTACAACCTGTGGCTGCCCTGCAGCCTTGCAGGTAAGCTCGGGAGTGTAAAATGCTAAGGGAGGGTACTCCGAAATAAAACAACTCCACTGCCTTGTCAGTGAGACTTTTTAGTCAAAGGCTAGCGGAGCCAACCGTAAACAAACCGACGGAAGGCAACAGAAAACCACAGTCGTATTTTCTTTGTACAATCATGAATCGGCACAATAAAAATAACGACAACAACGTTAAGGGGGATTCCAATAGAAAACCCTCGTTCGGTAGGGGACATCATGTGCTACAGGTGATACCCGATCGTCATCAAGCTACTGTAAGCAAAATAAAAATAAAACAAACTCTAAAGATTGGTACTTGGAATGTGAGAACACTCATACAGAATTGTAAACTAGAAAACATCATACAAGAAATTAAAAGAGTGGGTTTACAATTACTGGGACTTTGCGAAATGAGATACACCGGATCAGGGGAGATCTATTCTGATAAACATACAATAATCTATTCCGGAGGTACTGAACACCAAAGAGGAGTACGTATCATGTGGGATGCAGAAAGAGCAAAAACAGTGAAAGGCTTTTACCCAATATCTGACAGAGTCCTTTTAGTGAAATTGAATGGAAAGCCAATAGACATAAATCTTATACAAGTTTATGCACCAACAGCAGACAGTCTAGAGGAAACAAATGATACATTTTACAACGAATTAAATGAGGCACTTCATAAATGCAAACCGCATGAAAACACCATAGTTCTAGGGGATTTTGACGCAAAAGTGGGAAAGGAAATGGTTCAGGAAGTAGTTGGTCAATATGGCTTAGGCGAGAGGAATGAAAGAGGTGACAAACTTATTGATTGGGCAAGAACACACAACATGATGATAGGAAACACCTGGTTTAAGCAACATCCAAGACGTCTGTGGACATGGAAAAGACCAGGTGACAACACACGTAATCAAATTGATTATATAATGATAAGCAATAGATTTAGAAACAGTCTGGTGTGTGTGAAAACTAGACCAGGGTCAGATTGAAATAGTGATCATGTACCAGTTGTGGGAAAGCTTAGAGTAAAATTTAGAAAAAACAAAACGAGCCTCAGTTAACATCAAGTTAAATTTAGATTTACTCAAATCAGACAAGAAGCTGCAAGACAAATAAAAAATCACAATTCAGAACCGGTACAATGCAATAGAGAAAATACAAAGCATTGATGAACAGTGGGAAATGCTAAAAGAATCAATGCAACAAACATCAAAAGAGTTCATACCACCAATGAGGACAAATTCAAGAAATAAATGGATGCAGACGACATTTTGCAGCTAATGGATACAAGAAAAAGAAATAAAGAAAATAAAGATGAGTATAAGAGATTACATAAAGAAATTGTAGTAAAATGCAATGAAGCAAAAGAAGCATGGCTGAAAGAGAGATGGAAAGAGATTGAAATGCAACAAAAAGGAGATGCTTAAGCTATATACAAACAAATTGAGGAATTAACAGGAAGAAAAACGGAATAAAAAACTGGATGTCTACGATCAAAGGAAGGAGAACTGTTGATTGATCAAGAAAACATAAGGGAACGATGGACAGAATACATTAAGGATCTTTATAATGATGAACGAACAGAAGTAAATATTAAGGATAATGGAGAAGGACCAGAAATACTCAGAGAAGAAGTGGAAGATGCCTTGCGCAATATGAAAGCAGACAAAGCTCCTGGACCAGATAATATAACTAAAGAAGAGATTGAAGCCATGGGTGATTTTGGAAAAGATATAATAAAAAAATTTTGAATGATATCTACAACAGCGGATATATATCAGACGACATGCTCAAATCAATATTCATAGCCCTACCAAAGAAATCGGGTGCGATTGAATGATCATCGCACAATAAGCCTTATGAGTCATATGACTAAGATATTACTAAGAATCATCATGCGAAGAGTGCGAAACAAAATCAGTCCAGAAATTATTAATGAACTGTGTGGTTTTGTTAGAGATAAAGGAACACGCAATGCCATTTATATCATAAGATCTTTAGTAGAAAGAGCCATAGAGGTGAAAACAGATCTGTACCTATGTTTCATAGATTACACCAAGGCATTTGACAAAGTAAAGCACCAAGAAATAATCAAAATTTTAGAAAGCATAAACGTAGACAGCAAAGATCTAAGATTAATAAAGAACATGTACTGGCAACAAACAGCGGCCATAAGAACTGGAAAGCAATTGGGAATGTTTCAACAAATAAAACAGGGTGTTAGACAAGGTTGTGTGCTGTCACCAGATTTGTTTACTATTTATAGTGAGATTATTTTAAGATCCATAAGGGAAATGTCTGGAATAACAATTGGAGATCCTAATATAAATAATCTAAGGCATGCTGATGATAGTCTTAATCGCTAAGAGTGAAAATGATTTAGAAGAAATGTTGGACATTATAGTGAAAGGAAGCAAAAATAAAGGACTCAGCTTTAATAGCCAAAAGCTTTAATAGCAAAAAGGTAGAGGTAATGAAAACACCAAAGAAAAAGACATCACCTCAGTGCAAAATAAAGACAAGTGGAACAACATTAAAACAGGTAAATGAATTTAAATATTTGGGAACTTTGTTAACCTCAGACGGAAGATGTACAAAAGAGGTGAGATGCAGAATGGCTCAGGCAAAAGCAGCTTTCCAATGAATGAGAAAGATACTATGCAATCCAGCAATCCATTTTTGACAATAGAAACAAGAAAGGGAATTCTTAAATGTTATGTAGAGCCAGTCTTAACATATGGATGCGAATCATGGACAATAGGAAAACATACAAGAAAATCACTGGAGTCTGTAGAAATGTGGTTTTACAGAAGAATGTTGAGAGTAACATGGATAGCTAAGAAGAGAAATGAAGATATTCTGAGAGAGGTCAAAGCAAAAAGAGAGCTAATTTTCAATATTAGGAAGAATCAATCATCATTTTTTGGCCATGTAATGAGAAGAGAACAACTTCAATATATTGTAACAACTGGGAAAAAAAGGAGCGACGAAGAGATAGAGAGAAGCAAAGAGAACAAAATAACAGACAGCTTAAGAAAATGGCTTGGCAGAAGGTCAACAACAGAAATGATAAATAGCTGCCGAGATCGAAAGTTGTGGAGAGACATGATCACCTACGCCAGCAGGCCTGGTACTTGATGATGATAATGATGATGGAAAAATATTATAAAGACCATATCTGCTTATACAAACTGAGCAGACAAGGACAGATCAAGATCATCAAATTATGAGCACGCCATTGTGACATTAGGACACACCCACAACAAAGTATGTCTCAGTGACTTTGCAACAACTAAGAAACACCCATAACAAAATATGGCTCAGTGACATTGCAACAATTAGGGCACACCCACAACAAAATATGTCTCAGTGAATTTGCAACAATTAGGTCATACCCACAACAAAATATGTCTCAGTGACTTTGCAACAATTAGGTCATACCCACAACAAAATATGGCTCAGTGACATTGCAACAATTAGGGCACACCCACAACAAAATATGTCTCAGTGACTTTGCAACAACTAAGAAACACCCATAACAAAATATGGCTCAGTGACATTGCAACAATTAGGGCATACCCACAACAAAATATGTCTCAGTGAATTTGCAAAATATGGTTGTGAAGCACCCAAATATAACTCCACAGAAATATGGTCCAAATGTACAACCTGAATGGCGAACTATTGCGAACCAGTAAAGACCTGAAACGCACTGTCTTGTTCTCGACCCATGCTAGTATAAACTTCCGGGAAAGATGGCTACCATTGCCGCAGTTATCTTTACCGAGTGGTAACACTAAGACAGTTTTTAAAAAAATATTTTGACAGATAAGTATGTGTTTTTTTTAGATTTATTCCAGTGAATTTGATTTTGCAGCGACTGTGGGCACTGTTTTGTTTGAGATGTCGTTTGAAATTGTTCCCGAAGCAGCCGACTTGGCTCGCACTGAAGTTCGAACTTGCAACCGCTAACCAACAATGTAAAGTCAAAATGGCTGTGCGCTACTCTGTTTGTGCAGACACTAGCGTAGTCGCTTAAACGGTTTGTGATACTTTCTACATAGCGGCCTTACGCTAATCTTACGGTCTGTTGTTTGATGTGTGACGGGGATAATATGACGACTGTGTGTTTATATGCTCGTAATTGGAGTCAACAACGATGGCCTAACATCATCAAGCGCTATACATTAAAAAAAAAATATGACGATCATCATTTTCAGGATGAAGTGAACTTCTGGGTATATTGTGGATGGGCGGCAGGAACCATTGAAGGCTATGCATGAAAAGTGTTCCTTGTTGCAGTTTCCTCATATTCCCAGTCCATGGGGGACCTGTTTGTCTCGAAGCAAGACACCGACCTCGAGACAGAGAGGTTGTAGGTTCTAATCTCGACTACACCAGTTGGGATTTTTATTTATGATTTCTCTCTGCGGCAACCACCCCTGGTCTCAGCAGCGAGACCCGGCTTGAAACGTCAGCTACTCATCGACGGGAAAAATATGAGTACCTCCGAAGTCTGAGTTATCTGCCTGTGCGGCGAGGGACCCCTGAACACGCGGATGCCAGGGAAAATTGGATTAACACGCAAAATTCAGTTCCTAGTCTCTATGGACTTCGTCAGAGATGAAAGCTGGCGAACGCAACAACAACAAACGGTTTCGATTGCTTTCTTTGTTTTAAATGTTTGTCCTCGGGATAATTGGAGCGAGAATATGACTGTACACTCTCTGTTGGAAGAAAATCGTTTAGAATTGTCTTCTATACGTCGATTAGGGCTGCACGGTAATCGATTATCAACATAATTTGAAACATACTTAGGCGGGAGATATGACGTCAGTGGATCGTGTTTGGAGAATTCCCGACTGTAGTGATATTGGTTCCATGAATAGACCAGGCCTAAATACCAATATACAAAGCAGCAGCTGATGGGTGAAGAGCCCAACCCTACATCCTTTGACATAGTCGTGACATGGCCGAGAACTTCCGAACTAAAACATGGTGGGTCAGACAGTTTTCGTGGATGCAGTTTTTACCACTGGACGGGTCCTTCTTCCAGTCAATTGGTTACTGATATTTTCTACAAAAATCATTGTCAATGCTTGCAAGCTTATAAATCATTTATAAGAAATAGAAGTCTAATCACAAATCGAAAAGATGATGGTGGACCGGCCCTTGGATGTTCACCTTTAGTGAAGGCCTTGCTGAAACAAGGCTGGGAAAAGAACTAATTAGTCTAGCTATTGCACCCCACTCTCACTATTCTCTCTTTTACCAGCTGTTTTGTTAAACACGAGCACATGGTGCTTTAGGGGTTGGCTAGCTGTGCTGTCGTTGAGGACGGGCAACCAATAGATCGGGCGGACATCTTAAATGCCCTCCGAGATGTGGGAAGAGCAATGGCTTCGACAAACACAGATCAACGCCACTTCTTCGGATGATGGAAATGGGAGTTAAGATGGGCACAGCCAGAAATGAGAAACTTAGTGGCCGTGTCAGAAGACTTATCAACCGACATAGAACTGGAGTCGTCAGTCGCTGGACACTGCGGGAATTGCTGAGGAGGGGATCTGAGCACCTATGGGCATGTTCGGAGTGCAATGATGATGACCCGCAAATAACTCAATAACTCAATAACTCAATAACATTAACGTTTGGCTTGCGAGGCTTTCCCCATCACCCCCACTTCACGGAACAGCACCTTCAGGAAAGCCAATCTCTCGTGACCTTCTGGAGGTCATTGCGGCGTGCAGAACCACAACAGCGTCTCTCATGCCTTCGCTGAAGTCTTCAAGATCAACTTCACGTTGCGTTCTAGACCCAATGAAACAAAGTACTTGGGGCTCTCGTGCACTGTTGGCAGCAAGAAGGGGCACTTCGTGTGCCAGGTCGCCCCGGATGATGGCATAGAAGAGTCGTACATCAACACCAAGAGCGGAACAAAGTACCCAACCATCCATAAATAGATATCCTATTATTATCCAGAAGTACGCTGCGCTCATCATTTATTGAAACTTGAGTTTCGGATTCCTTGACGTGATCTTCTATCAAATGATATTTTTGGGTCATGTTAAAAGACACAACAGACTAATAAAAGTAATATTAGAAGGGAAAATACAAGGTAACAGAGGCAGAGGCAGAACAAGACTAACATGGACGAGTAATATCAAAAGATGGACAAGTGAGCCTATGGAAATCTGCACCATCAAAGCAAGAGACAGAGTGGAATGGCGCTCCATGGTAGCCAACCTTCGATGCGGAGTTGCGAGAGCGGTTCGATGATGGGGGTATCGACCAGCAGATTACGATCGCTACGTTCTCTGTTGAAACTGTCGTTGTGGTCGGCTTCACGATCATTCATTTGATACAGTAACACCATGCCATCGGCCACCAACCTGACGGTTCACTGACCATCTCACCTGCAGGTTAAAGATCAAATTCCTGGTTTTTTGTTTATTTTATTTTGTTGTTGTTGTGAGAACTAGTGAAAAAGAAGAAATATAATAATAATAAAAAAGAGGAATAAGAAATAAATAAGTTTGAAATGTTGTCCAACGCTAATATTTATAGGCAACAGTTTCTGCTTAAACGACATTTGATCTATCTGCTGCGAGCCTCACTCATTCAGGACAAAATTCTCTAACGAAGTCTGTTGTCTGTTTCAAGGGTCTGGCTTCTCAAATAACGTTTCTCTTCCAAGGTTTCGGGTAATGGCTATTTTTTCTGGTCATATCTGTGTACGTGCGGCGGTCTTGTAGATGTGTTATGTTGTCATGTGTGTGTACGTGCGGCGGTCTTGTAGATGTGTTATGTTGTCATGTGTATGTAAATGCGACGGTCTTGTAGATGTGTAACATTGTCATGTGTGTGTACGTGTGGCGGTCTTGTAGATGCGTTATGTTGTCATGTGTGTGTACATGCGGCGTTCTTGTAGATGTGTTATGTTGTCATATGTGTACGTGCGTCGTGCTTATAGTTGTGTTATGTTGCCATGTGTGCGCGTTCGGCGGTCTTATAGAGATGTGTTATGTTGTCATATGTGTGTACTTGGGGCTTTCTTGTAGATTGTTTTATGATGTCATATGTGTGTACATGGGGCAATCTTGTAGATCGTGTTGTGTCATGTGTGTGTGCATGGGGCAGTCTTGTAGATTGTGTTATGTTGCCATATGTGTGTATGGAGCAGTCTTGTAGAGTGTGTTATGTTGTCATGTGTGTGTGTACATGGGGCAGTCTTGTAGAGTGTGTTATGTTGTTATGTGTGTGTACATGTGGCGGTCTTGCAGATTGTGTTATTTTGTCATGTGTGTGTACATGGGTCAGTCTTGTAGATTGTGTTATGTTGTCATGTGTGTGTACTTTGGCCAAAATTGTAGACTGTGTTATGTTGTCATGTGTGTTTACATGGGGCAGTCTTGTAGATTGTGTTATGTTGTCATGTGTGTGTACTTTGGCCAAAATTGTAGACTGTGTTATGTTGTCATGTGTGTGTACGTGGGGCTTTCTAGTAGATTGTGTTATGCTGTCATATGTGTGTACATGAGACAGACTTGTAGATTGGATTATGTTGTTATGTGTGTGTATTTGGGTCAATCTTGTAGATTGTGTTATGTTGTCATGTGTGTACTTGGGTCAGTCTTGTAGATTGTGTTATGGTGTCATTGATGTTTACATGGGGCAGTCTTGTAGACAGTGTTATGTAGACATATGTGTGTACATGGGGCAGTCTTGTAGATTGTGTTATGTTGTCATATGTGTGTACATGGGGCAGTCTTATAGAATGTGCTATGTTGTCATATGTGTGTACTTTGGCCAAAATTGTAGAGTGTGTTATGTTGTCATGTGTGTACGTGGAGCAGTCTTGTAAATTGTGTTATGTTGTCATATATATGTACTTTGGGCAATCTTGTAGACTGTGTTATGTTGTCATATGTGTTTACTTGAGGCATTCTTGTAGATGTGTTATGTTATCATATGTGTGTGCTCTGGCATTCTTGTAGATTTTGATTTCCTGTCAAATCTGCTAGGATGTAGTGGCATAGACTTAAGGCACATATCTTAATATGAAATGCAGGAAGTTTCTCGTTCTTTTGTAGCCAGAACGGAGGTGGCGGATTATGATAGCTTGGTCTCTCCTTGCGAGTTTACACACAAGAGACAAGCATATTGTATGACCCATTGAAAAAAGACAACTGTTGTTTGTGAGGAACTCAGTGTAAAAGTAAAACACATACAAAATTCTTCTTCCTCTTCTTGTTTCCTTTCTCATCTGCCTTTCAGCGTGGAGGGGAGATTTATTTGCGGTCTTTTTTCCTTCTGTTCGCCTCTGCTGCTGTTATGTTTCCTAGTGCTTCTAATATTCCATCGACCCATCTTTTTCGTGGTCGACACTTGGGTCTGGTGCTCTCACAACGTATGCTGAAGGCTCGTTGTGTTGTGTTTTGAAATGTCTGCCTTGTCACGTGGCCAACGCGCTATTCCTAGCTTTTTCTCAGTTCTTCATTTCTGATCTTATCTCTCAGACTGTTTCCTCTCATTCACATACAAAAACTGAATGTAATAATTCATTATCTGGACAAACAATAAGATAAAAGACACAATAAAAACAAATACTTGGCTATAAGTAAATTTTCAGCAAAAAGATAGGCGCCGGTATGACAGTGGCATGGGTACAGTTACTCAAATTCTCCACAAACAAAATAATAGAAACAAACATAAATTTGGTGAACCAATATTTAATGTTCAATAAATTACAACAGTTGTGAGAAATGCAACATTAAAATATGCAAACGTTAATATGGAGACAAATACATAGATTACACGACATTATAAGAAGAAGAAATATTCAAAAATTAATGTTTCTAAAATTAGAACAATCAAATAAATTACACACATATATTTGTTTAAATGGTATATGTATACGTACATATTTATAGGAGTATATTAAAAGTAATATCAGTAGATGGATAAGGAGCCAACGATAACACGTTTAACATCAATAAAATGAAGTTGTGAATTTGTTAAATTTAAGTTGATTTTGAAGAATCTCAACTGCAAAGCCTTTTTTTTTTAAATTCATGATAACGATTATTAACAAGTTTATGCTAACTGAGTGATGTAAGAAACGACATGGGGTCCATAATAAAAGAATTTATTACAAACAAACAAAATATCTGAAGCTAGCTAGTCTTCACCTTCTTTCCTTCCCAATTTGCCTTTCAGCGTCGAAGGGAGATATAATTTGCGGTCTTTTGCTCTTCTGTTCGCCTCTGCTGCTGTTATGTTTCATAGTCCTTCTAATATTCCATCGATCCATCTTTTTCGTGGTCGACCATCGGGTCTGGTATTCTCGCAACGTTTGATGAAGGCTCGTGGTGTTGTGTTTTGATCTCTCTGTCTTGTCACGTGGCTAACACATTTTATCTTTTGTTTCTTTATATATTATATGGTAAGCGCTATTCATAGTTAATGAGTGAATGCATAAAACACACCATATAGCCGCTGAAGGAGGAATCTGATTACCTATGGACATGTTCGGAGTGCAATGATGATGATCCGCAAATAACTCAATAACTCAATAACTCAATAACTCAATTGCAGTGTAATGCAAGTATAAGTTATAAGTATTGTTTATAAATGTAAAAAAAATGTAAAGAGCCCCGCCCCGCCAAGTGGCGTATATATATATATATATGTATATATAATATGGTGGTAGCTACCTTACATTTTACAGACCTTCAGTACATGATTTTTGGGGTAATGTGGTCGGTATTACGCCCGTGCTGTCTTTACTTTCCAAGAAAAAAAAATCAGGTACCCATTTAAGGCTGGGTGAGCCCGGAAGCCGTCGGTTAGGATAGAACCCTACCTATTTTCCTTTGTAGTCCAGTTCTTTAAGCACTGAGCTATCTCATCTCTGTTTATACATGTATAGCAAATGAATTATAACTAATTTTGCATGAAATAAAAATATCATAACAATAGAAGAACAGATATAATATAATGAGCTGTTGCTTTTCGTAACCGACATCGAGTGTTGAAGCGTGCCTTCCATTCAACACAAGAAAAGTTACTTAACGTTTGATCAGGGAAGGGAAGCTATCCAGAAAAAAAATATAATAAGGGACACAACTCACCAAAATATGTGATCACAGTTGAAAGTATTAGATCTGTATTATATCCCAAGCTTTAACAGTGGTAATGCATACCTTAACAAACATACGTTACAAAAAATGTACCCACACATGATTATACTAATAATAATAATAATAATAATAATAATAATAATAATAATAATAATAATAATAAAGGATTAAGTCTTCCGTCAAAGACAGAAAATATGAAACATGTAATGGGTAATAATTACAACGATGATTATCTTGTGTCAAAAACAGTTGACATTGAAATTGCAATGAATTATTAATATAATGAGGAGAAAGAATGTTTTTAAAGCAAGATGATATAAAAATATAATTGAAAACAACATATATAATATTACATTGTATCGTTCAATACATTATCAATGATTTAGAAGTGTAATATTAGATTGTATCGTTAAATGCATTATCATAATGTCGCAGGCAAACATACAAAAGTGGAATACAATTTTGACACAAAACAAGAATTAGAAATTTTAATTAATCTAGCTATCTATCTATTGACATTTCGAGCCGTAGCCGGCCCATAGGGCGTAGACCAAGATATTCCGTCTCTTATCTGAATTTTTGTTCTAGCAGTTTTCAATTCTTTTAAAGATATTTTATCAAATCTCGCCATTTGTCTCTGTTCTGTGCAAGCAGCTCTTTCTCATTGAGGGAACCGATTCCTGCTGCTCTTGCCTCTCTCATCAATGTTCTTCTCAGTGTCTCTCTGGGTCTTCCTCTTTTTCTCTTACCTGTTGTTTCCCAAATGAGGGCTTAATTAATACACAAAACAATTAAAATACAAGAATCCTATCAAGACAGACAATAAAAGTAGTATGGTAAATTTCAATAAATGGAAATGTTGTTTACTTTATTTCAATTCAAATGTTCACAGCTTTCTGTAAGATTAAAATATTAATGTTAAAGTATATATTGTCATAATAATAACATCAGATGGAAGATGCACCACAGAAATAAAAAGCAGAATAGCTCAGGCCAAAATAGCATTTCCGAAAATGAAAAATATCTTATGCAACAAATTTATGTCAATAAAAATGAGAAAAAGAGTTCATCGGTGCTATATAGAACCAATTCTGACCTATGGAAGTGAATCATGGGCAGTAGACAATCAAATGAAAAGACGATTAGAGGCCACAGAGATGGGATTTCTCAGAAGAATGTTGAAAGTTCCCTGGACAGCTAAAAAGACCAATGAGGAAGTTCTCAAAGAGGTCAACACAAAAAGACAGCTCTTTAAAAACATCAGAAAGAAGCAATCAACATTTTGTCGGGCACATCATAAGAAGAGGAAAGTTGGAATACTTGGTTACAACTGGCAAAATAAAGGAAAGAGAGATCGCAGACGACAAAGAGAGAAAATACTGGATAGCTTGGTGTCATGGCATGGAAAGCAGTCAACAACAGAACTGATACGATGCACTGTAGATAGAAGATTGTGGATGGACATGATCGCCTACGGCAACCGGTATGGCACATGATGATGATATTGTCTAAGGCATGAACATAGTAACAATCTGTGTAGAACAAAATATGTGACAGTATCTGCCAATATCTCATGTGGTACATAATCATTTCACAATTGCAGGAATAACAAGTAATGTTGATCTAGAGGAAAAAAAAAAAAATCAATGTCAGAAAAGTCTTCAGAATAATCGTTCTGGACTGTCATTCAGGGACGACTTAACGGAAAACAATTGTGATCTCGAAACACAAAGTTCATAATGAGTAATGCTGGAGGCGAAGGCGCGAAAGCACCAGAGATGGAAGTTGTCAGCGACCCACAGCTGATGGCTTGCGCCAGGATCGGTGAACCAAAACCATCCAGACCCTGCTCCACCTCTCAGTGGCACCTCCAGTAACAGACTAACCTGTCTAGTCTGGCCAAGCGTGCAGGGATCGAAGAGGGAAGACAACTCTGTACTCAAAAATGTCGTGCTGAAGTCGGATGTGTTGGGCCGAAAGGCGCAAATATAACAGTTATACTGCAAACCACAACACAACGCAGACACGTCCACTACATCCTTGTAAGGGCGGATGATGAAGAGGAATATTCTAGTCTACCACGATACTCTAGAATACATTAGTCATCGGGCGAACGCAACCAACCAACCTTAATGAGTGAAATCGAGTATGTTTGCTTTAAACAAGTAAGTGTTTGTACTGTTGGTTTAGACATTGTAGTTTTAATATTCCAGAGATGTGTATGTTTATAAAGTATAGCTCGGGCAGATGGTGCTCGTAAACCTGGGAGGGTCGACCATCTAAGGGCAGAATCCCCCTACAGAAAAGATAATCTGCTGCCTTGCAGGAAGATTGGGGACAATCAAAGGCTAAGGAATGCAAACCTGAATAAAATGCTGGCTGAAATCGGATGCACCGGGCCACTGGCGCAGAACACAGTGTACCGTTTTAACGGGTGTTCAATCAGAGTGGATCTGGCAGGCTCTAATTGTGATGTTCTGTCTGTGGGGGGCGATCAACATACTTAACCTGACAGCTGACTTCATGTGAGAGTCTGGAATCCTACTCTGATTGAGTCCTGATCGCAGAGAGAGAGAGAGAGAGAGAGAGAGAGAGAGAGAGAGAGAGAGAGAGAGAGAGAGATAAAGTATATATCATCATCATCAAGTACCTTGCTTGCTGGTGTAGGTGATCATGTCTCTCCACAACTTTCGATCTCGACAGTTATTTATTTTATCTGTTGTTGACAATTCTTCCAAACCATTCTCTTATAGCTATCTGGTATCTTTTTTCTTTACTTTGCTCTATCTCTTTGTCCCTCAATTTTACTAATTGTGACAATATATTTTATTTGTTCTCTTATCATTACATGGCCAAAAACTGATTATTGTTTCTTCCTAATTTTGGAAATTAGCTCTCCTTTTGCGCTCTCCTCTTTCATGACGTTTTCATTACTCTTCTTAGTTGACCATGGTATTCTCAACATTCTTATGTAAAACCACATTTCTACAGCCTCCAGTGTTTTTCTTTTTTATTGTCCTATTGACTATGATTCACATCCATCTGTTAAGACTGGCTATACATATCATTTAGGAACTCATTTTATTGTTTATATTGTCAAAAATGGAGTGTTGCTGCCATTACTTCTGTCTCTGTGCAATTAAGGCTGAGTCCTTTATTTTTGCTCTGCGTCACAATAATGTCCAACATCTATTGTAACTCATTTTCACTCTTAACGATTAAGAGTGTATCATCAGCATACCTCAGACTATTTGTATTATGACCTCCAATTGTTATTCCAGAAGTACATCTGCATCCCTTATAACGAAATGCCTATAATTTGTCTTCTACATCTTATTCTCGTTCGGTTCCCCGCCTCCCCCCCCCAAAAAAAAAAAAAAAAAATCAAACACAGGCAAAACAGAGAGCAGTACGCCTTGTCAAATAATATTGCGATGTCAATACTTGAGTTATTGAGTTATTAGCGGGTCATTATCATTGCACTCCGAACATGTCCATAGGTGCTCAGATCCCCTCCTCAGCAAGTCCCGCAGTGTCCAGCGACTGACGACTCCAGTTCTATGTTGATTGATAAGTCTTTACACGCCCACTAAGTTTCTCGTTTCATCCGGTGTCCATCTCAACTCCCATCTAGTTCAGGCGAAAGTGTGACGTGGACTAATGGTTGTCGAAGTCCTGTGGCCTTCCCACATCTCGGAGGACATTATCCACTCGTCCTCAACAATAGCTCAGCTAGCCAACCTGTCCGCTCTTCCTTTTCCCTGTTCTCTCGCTTGTCCAGAGATGTAGACAAAGGTGACCTTACGTATTTTTATTTCAGGAACGTACTTTTTCGTGGCTAATCGTCAGAGATATAACTTCTCGTTCTCCCCATAAGATGAAACGTTTTTTAATTACGTGTTTGAATTATGTGTTTGAATTATGTATTTGAATTACGTGTTTGAATTATGTGTTTGAATTATGTCTTTGAATTACGTGTTTGAATTATGTGTTTGAATTATGTATTTTAATTACGTGTTTGAATTATGTGTTTGAATTATGTATTTGAATTACGTGTTTGAATTATGTGTTTGAATTATGTATTTGAATTACGTGTTTGAATTATGTGTTTGAATTATGTCTTTGAATTACGTATTTGAATTGAGTGTTTGTTTTACAGTAGGACCCTACCTATCTTTAATTTTTTTTGTCTTTTCTTTTCGTTTGGGGAAAATGGAGGGGAGAATTTGAAATAAAACCTTTCGATGACTTGAGTGGCTCTAACTAAGAGAATCCGGTAAGGGTCAAAAGGTTCTTGCTATTTAGATGTGAAATAAAAGCACGAACACCTTGTGAAAACATGACTGAATAATCGGCCTTTACTTTCCAGTTCTGTTTGTCTCTACTCTCCAGTAATGTTACTGGATAATCGGCCTTTACCTTCCAGTTCTGTTTCTCTCTACTTTCCAGTAATGTTACTGGATAATCGGCCTTTACCTTCCAGTTCTGTTTCTCTCTACTCTCCAGTAATGTTACTGGATAATCGGCCTTTACCTTCCAGTTCTGTTTCTCTCTACTCTCCAGTAATGTTACTGGATAATCGTCCTTTACCTTCCAGTTCTGTTTGTCTCTACAACATTACTGGACAATCGGCCTTTACCTTCCAGTTCTATTTGTCCTTACAACTTTACTGGATAATCGGCCTTTACTTTCCAGTTCTTTTTGTCCTTACAACATTACTGGACAATCGGCCTTTACCTTCCAGTTCTTTTTGTCCTTACAACATTACTGGACAATCGGCCTTTACCTTCCAGTTCTATTTGTCCTTACAACTTTACTGGATAATCAGCATTTACCTTCCAGTTCTATTTGTCACGACAACCATGTTGGATAACCAACCTTTACCGTCAAGCTCTATTTATCCCGACAACTACACTGGATAATTAGGAAATGGATAACTTTCAACAGTGGATATAATAATCAATATATAACACAAAAATGTAGCTATCGCAAAACATCAGAAAGAAATAATCAACATTTTTTTCGGCCACATCATGAAAATATGAAAGATGGAATGCTTGGTTATAACTGAGAAGATACAGGGAAAGAGATATCGCGAACCACGAAGAGAGAAAATATTAGATAGCTTGGTGTCGTGACTTGGAAACCAGCCAATAACATAACTGGCACGATGGACTGTGGACAGAAAATTGTGGAAGGTCATGATTGCCTACGCCAACCGGTATGTCCCATGGTGATGATGGTATCGATAACGGTAGACAGGAAAGCAAGTTGACGATATCACAGTGGATATACAACAATATATATCGATAGTGGTAAACAGAAATGAAAGCTGACGATATCAAAGTTGATATACACACATATATACCGATAGTGGTAAACGGTAATGAAAGTTGACGATATCACAGTGGATATACAAAAAGGTATGTCGAAAGTGGTAAACAGAAATGAAAACTAACGACATCATAGTTGATATACACAAATATATATCGATATTGGTAAACAGAAATGAAAGTTGACGACATCATAGTTGATATACACAAATATATATCGATATTGGTAAACAGAAATGAAAGTTGACGACATCATAGTTGATATACACAAATATATATCGATATTGGTAAACAGAAATGAAAGTTGACGACATCATAGTTGATATGCACAAATATATATCGATATTGGAAAACAGAAATGAAAGTTGACGATATCAAAGTTGATATGCAAAAATATATATCGATATTGGTAAACAGAAATGAAAGTTGCGATATCATAGTTGATATGCAAAAATATATATCGATAGTTGTAAACAGAAATGAAAATTGACGATATCATAGTGGATATACAAATAGATATAGCGATAGTGGTAAACATAAATGAAAGTTGACGATATCATAGTGGATATACAAATAGATATAGCGATAGTTGTAAACAGAAATGAAAATTAATGATATCATAGTGGATATACAAATAGATATAGCGATAGTGGTAAACAGAAATGAAAGTTGACGATATCAAAGTTGATATGCAAAAATATATAGCGATAATTGTAAACAGAAATGAAAATTGATGATATTATAGTGGATATACAAATAGATATAGCGATAGTGGTAAACAGTAATGAAAATTGATGATATCAAAGTTGATATGCAAAAATATATAGCGATAATTGTAAACAGAAATGAAAATTGATGATATCATAGTGGATATACAAATAGATATAACGATAGTGGTAAACAGTAATGAAAATTGATGATATCATAGTGGATATACAAATAGATATAGCGATAGTTGTAAACTGAAATGAAAATTGACGATAACACAGTGTATATACACTTATTTAGACTTATTACCTCCATATCTAAAGCTTTCCCATTTGTCCATGAGGACAAGAATGATGTATATAATTGGGTTTACTCCAGACTTTAAGGGGAAAATAATAACTGATGTCCACGAAAGTACATCGCTGTTGATCTCGTGCCCTCCAGACGACAAAAACCCCATGATGCCAATGAAACACCAGGACATGAAATTGGTCAACGCTACCAAAGACACATGTTTAGCCAAAAGTGAGCCTTCTACACGGTGCGAATTCGTCCTCGACCTTGTTTCAGTAACTCTGCTTTGAGAAATGTCTCGCACTGCAGCTCGTTGTTCAAACAAGTTGATGGGACATAAGATAAAGTTGAGCACCATAAATACGCCAAATGAGAAGCCCCAGCCTTTGATACGTTTAGTTGTCAAAGGTAAGCCATTACACATCGCGTTCGAGGAGTTTATGTCAAGCTTGAACACAATTGGTGTCAGTGCAAGAAGGAAAACGATGATCCAAGTCAGCAACAGAGGAATTATTGTACCGAGTAATGGAAACTTTATGTTTAAACTTAATCTTACTTTCAAAAATCGGTCTAGAGTAGTACTAAAGATAAGAAGGACTGGCATTTCACTAGAGAGAATAGCCAAGAATCCAGCTAATATACATGATTCACTTTTTCTCCAATACTTGTCATACAGAATATATTCATCACGATAATACTGATCCGCTACAGAAACAATACACACATAGATCCCCATAATAAAGTCAGATATACACAAATTTGCAACAAACAATCCGGTACGTGTTCTGAGAGATGACCTATCCCAGACTACATGAAGAACAATAGCGACACAGTTTCCAAGAACAGCAAGAACAGATAATATCCAGAGAACAACTCGCTGAACATTGCTTCCCACCAGGTCAAAACAAGAAGAAATAGCATTTATAGGAGAGTGACATGTGTAGTATGGGATGCTGTCCCCTCTTATCTGTGGACAGCACATCTCAAAACTGTCCGTGTACAGATGCTGGCTGATAGTGAGACCGTTAAAGAAATCCTCATAGAAATTGTACACATCTAGTCCACGTAAATCCAATGTCTGTAAGTTCAGGCTTGAAGGGAAAAAAGTGTCATGAAAGCTTGTGATGAATGTGAAACTTAAGTCCAAATGTTGAAGAGAAGGCAGGTCTGTAAGGAGAGATTCGTCGAGCTGGGACAGACCCGTGTGAGAGAGGTCCAGTGTTTCTAGAAAATCCAACTTGAAGTAGCTCAGATGCACGAGTTCTGTATTAAAGGACAAATTCAAATGAAGAATTGCTAATACGTTATAAAACATTTTATCGACACTATCAAGTCTCTCTATTCTGTTGTAACTGAAGTCTAAATGCTGAAGTTGCCATGATGTTTTGAAGAAATCAAAGTTTATATGGCGTAAGTTACAATTAGACCATTTAACAACTATTAACTTCACAGGCGTTTTAGAGCCCGTAAAATCTGCACTAGATAGATCCACTCCTGTTAGGTCCATATATTTTGTTTTTGCGTCAAATACAGGGAATTTTGAAAGAGGAACCGATTTGTTGTAGCTTGATACAGTGACAGTCCCCGACACGCAACGAAAACCTTCAGCGCACTTCAAGTTGCAATCCACTTCGTCGTCTTTACGTGGACAGTCAGGATGTCCGTTACAGACTAAGTCTGGATGGAGACATATTTTTCTATTCCAACATTTATAGTTTCCAGCAGTACACGGACCAATATTGTCACTTTGCTCATCTTCTCCTGTAGGGCAATCTTCAATATTATCAAGGACATAATGTTGAGGGATGCAGTATGTGTTAATACATTTAACGTAACCATCAGGACATCCAAAGTCTGCACAGTTCTCAAGATGGGACATGTCTCTACATCCTAGAACACCTCCATAGGGGTACCTGACGTAGACACACCGGGGGGCCCAGATCCTACGACCATGTTGGTTGTGACAAGTGTCCGCTGTTTCCAGTTTCCCTATAGTCTCGTCCAAGGGTCCCTCCCATCCAGTACAGTCAACATGTCCATCGTTTAGCTGAGAGAAGTGAATACATTTATCATCATCACAAAAAAAGGCGCAAGTCTCGTTTCTATTATAAAACTTGTCATACACTATAGTTTCATCATTGATATTTTCACCATTGTTTGAATAACAAACAGGACAGTCAACTTCACCATCATTAATCCACAGCAAAAACAAGCAGGACCGGTCACAGCAAACAATTCCATAGCAATCATCGTTGCTATCTTTCCAGACATGTCGGGTTCCAGTCCAACATGCATAGTTATCTTGAGCATTGGTGCAATCTCTTTTATTATCACAAACATTAGAGTAGGAAATATATCGAGGACTTTGAGCGACCATACCACAGTCAAACAGGGGAAATAATTTATATTCATTTTGTTCCAGAAATTTGTTGAAGCTGTCACTACCGAAGTTGAACGAGCCGGACACAATATTGTCTTCGAAAACCATTAACTCTCCTCTAGTTGAAGCTTGACGGAGACTTTCATTCGTGGCGGGTTTTATTTCCAACAGGAAGCGTTCACCAGCTACAAGAGGCACAGATGTCTCACACAAAGTAAATGAACTCTTATATGAGCAATCAACGTCTGCCCATCCATCAACAAACCGACCGTCGGATGTTGATAGCTTAGAGGCATCATCTGTATGTGTCACCCAGTAAAACCTCCACACGGCACATTGTTTGACATAGCCACCAGAAGGTTTACCAGGGAGCCAATTAGTAACAACAAGCGGGCGCTTTTCAAAGCTTCTTTTTAATTCCCATCGAAATCGTTTAGCTATTGTTTTCTTGTCCCTGATTAGGCCAAGAAAAAAACTAGCTGAAAAATTTGATGGTTTACTGTGATCGATAAGTTTATAGAAATGGGAATGTAGCCAAGTCTGCAAAAAGTGTAGCTCCTGCTTGCTCTCAATAGTGACCACGTTGGAATGTTCCACATCCATGCAAGTATCGAATGTTTCGCCACTGTCGCTTCTAACATCATTGCTCACCATCTTGTAACACGAGATAGCCTCGGAGATGCCGATATGTTCAAGCTTCATCCATCCTTCCACACACTGGTGGCACATCGCTTGAGCTAGCAAATGTTTGTTTGAAACGTCTACAAAGTAATCAAGGATAAGTGTGTCTCTAAGATAAGTTATTTTATTTTCATTCAATGTATCCGCTACAACGGCAAACATCTTAATGTCCGTATCTTGTTGCTGTAAAACATGTGCTACAGCTCTCCTTTTCTCAAAAGACAATGGAAACCCGTCAAGAAATAAAACAGAAAAGCGGGTCACGTTCTCTCTGCCTCCATCCATCTCAGAAAATAAACGTTGAACAAACTTTACTTTGAGTTCAATCATATCTTTGATGCTGTCATAATCTTGTTGTTTGACTCGTTTATCATTGTCTCCATAAGGTCTTTGCTCAAGTGATGTGCGAAGAGCCCAAGAACTGACGTTAACTTTGGGATTATTGACAGAGTACCAGTCGAAGACGTCAGCAAAGAGAACTCTATGGGTTGTCTTATTGTGTGGGAAACGTAGCAAATGTTCCACAAACTTGTGACACATATTTACCTGTCTGTCCTCTTTTCTAAAATACAGACACATCACGTCTATTTCATCTGTTGAACATCCATTATATGGAAAAAGTGAAAACTCACTTTCAGAGAGAACTGCCAAAATAAACAAAAATAGATTATTGTAGATACTACTATTTAACGAAAAATGCTCAATAAACAACTCCTACCATTTTCTACGGATTTAGGTTTTCCAGAATCTGAAAATCGGTTTATATATATTTTTTAATTCAACGGACGTGGCGTAAAGCGTATGAGATCACTTATGAAATGTGTCGCAGGTCGTTAAAAATGATTTGACATTAACGCCGCATTTCTCACGATCCTTTAATCATGATGGAGCATTTATATAATGTATTCTGCTTTCTTTGTCTACCGTCATTCTCTGTTTTCTTCTTCTTCCTCTTCTTTCCTTCCTCATCTGCCTTTCAGCGTCGATGGGAGATATAGTTTGCGGTCTTTTGGTCTTCTGTTCGCCTCTGCTGCTGTTATGTTTCCTAGTGCTTCTAATATTCCACCGACCCATCTCTTTCGTGGTCGACCCTTGGGTCTGGTGTTCTCACAACGTTTGATGAAGGCTTGTTGTGTTGTGTTTTTGTTCTTTCTGCCTTGTCACGTGGCCAAACCATTTTATCTGTTGTTTCCTTATATATTCTATGGCGGGGACATTTCCTACATTTTTATCAGTTCTTCATTTCTGATCTTATCTCTCAGACTGTTTCCTGTCATTCGTCTAACACATTCGTCATTCTCTGTAATCTAACCATTTTTTGTCTTGCAACTTTCGGCCACCATTTACCACATAAATTTTAGTGAATTCAAGACGGTCAAGAGTGCGTCTATGTGGGCGCTGATTTGTAATTTATGAGGCACAAATTATTCTGCGTTGGAGTTCTATTGGGAATTAAAAGCCATCGTTCGTTTATCATTATTTTGTAATGTCTCTTATGAAAATGGTCAAGTCAAAAAAAGGCAAATAGATGCATAACATGTGAAGCTGCAGTAAAGCTGAATGTCAAGAAGAATTTTTTTTTGTAAATATAGAAAAAAATGGTATGGTTAAAGATTTACCTAACTGATGGACGACACACATTTGAACGAAGTTTCAGCTCAATAGACCTTCAGCAGGAACAAACAACACACGCACAGCGGCCACGATACAGGGAAGAAATTGTTGTTTCTCGAACTAGTTTTAATTATTTTGTTTTGGATGCTTCACTATTAGTTAGCTATGTAGAACTAGTTTTATTTACTTACATATCTGTGTGTGTGTGTTGTTTGTTTGTTCCTGCTGAATACCCGCTGAGCTGAAATGTCGTTTAAATCTGTGTTGTCCATTAAATTACGTAAAACTTTAACAATTAAATTTTTTAATATTTTTTTTTTATTCCATTTTATCGAAGGTGGCCTGAAATGTAACGCTGGTCAGTCTATCTTTTGACTTGACGGTACAAACTGTTATTGGTTGTCTTTTTTGTATTCTTGATGTCTTCAGTTCAAGTATTCTGTGCCTGCTTGTACCTCGTTTAATTTGCATTTTGATGGCAAAGTTGCTGTCTGTTAAATAGTTATTTATGTACTCGTGTGCAGGCGTAGTCCTGGACTTGAATGTGTCTGTACACCATTAAAGGATCGCGGCTTTATTCAACTCACTCAATTACACCAGTAAGGGACCGTGTCTTTATTCAACTCACTCAATTACACCAGTAAGGGACCGTGTCTTTAATCAAATCATTCAATTACACCATTTAAGGTTCTTGCATTTATTCAAATTATTCTTGTACGCCATTAGAGGATGGCGGCTTTATTCAAAATGTTCATGAACACCATTAAAGGATCCCGGCGTTATTGAAATCATTTATGTACATCATTAAAGTATTCCGGCAATATTGAAATCATTCCAGTACACCATTAAAGTATTCCAGGGATATTGAAATCATTTATGTGCATCATTAAAGTATTCCGGCGATATTGAAATCATTCCAGTACACCATTAAAGTGTTCCGGCGTTATCGAAATCATTCATGTACACCACTAAAGGATCATTTCAATATTCTTCTGTAAAACGTAAAACCCCATTTCTACAGACTCCAGTGATTTTCTTGTCTGCTGTCCTTTTGTCCACATCCATTGATTCACATCCATATGTTAAGACTGGCTCTACATAACATTCAAGAACTCTGTTTCTTGTTTCTAGTGTCAAAACTGGCTTGCCCAGCATCTTCCTCGTGCGACTTATATGTTGTGACGGTAAATAAAATGGACACATAAGTCTGCTCATTATCTGATCCAATCCGCTTGTGATAGATAACATATAGCCTCTTGACGACGCCAATTAAGACATTTACGGTCATTAACTTCTATCAATACAGATGTTTATTGTAAAACTACATGTTTCCTTTCCACGCTTAGTTCCATCCGTTAATCAAACCATAAACACTTTTCCACATTTGTATAACGAAAACTTAAGCTTTTTAAACCTCAGACGAAATCTTGTGGGATTGAAATTACCGCCCAGAAATGAAACTATCAATCACTTTAGTTATAAGCTCATCGAACCTCACACAAAAGATACTAATTGAAGAATTGGGACACCAGAAATTAAGCGTCAAATTGGTAATTACACGTGATAATTTTAACTACTGGTGTTCGTGGGAACGCTGTCATGGTTACTTACTTATCTACATATTTATGCGAACGTTGACATGGTTACTTTCATTTTTTTCTTCGTTATTGTAAATACTACAAATTTAAGCTACCGCATCCGCAAGGGATTTAACTCTAATAGAATTTTCTGTTTTAGGCACGTATAGATGATCCAATGTGTGCTATTTTGTTTACAAAATCGTTGAAATGTGTGTTGTTTTGAACAGTCTTTAATCAGCTGATTCGTGTTTCAAAATAAAAAATGGCTATCAGGAGTGAAGTATCTATCGCTCGTAAACGTGATTTATCATTAACAGCAGAAAAAGCTAGGAATTATGTTCTGGGAACTTTAAATGTAATAGTGATCTTAGAGACTTAGTTTTAGTAGCACTGTTGGATTAAAATGGAACACCCACTTTGGGTAACTATTGTTATGAACTACAAAATCACATATTAAACATTATCGTTTCATTACGATAAATAGGTAATAATTATTTTTTTCTCTATGTAATTAAAACATATATAAGTTATTAAATGATGAAGTCACTTACCTTACTTGAATAAGTAAATTGTTACCTCCGCGTAAACAAGTAACATGTCACTGAAAGTGATATGTCTGGGTATGGGCCTTGCTTTTAGTATTGCAAGATTTAACGACCGACCGCCAGATCTAGTACTAACACAAACAAACGTCAACCACATATACAAGCAATTATGTTATTATACCACAATCTTTTATTAGATTATGTATATTATATATTATATTTCATTCTTCTTCTTTTCTCTTTTCACTGATACCTAAAAGGTGTCGTGGTTTATATCATTTGTCGTTCTTGAGCTGCTCGAACTGTCTGAATTAGTGATTTTCCTCTGTTGTTACATGTCTCTGTCACTGCATCTATCCATCTTCATCTTCTTCGTTTCTCTTTTCACTGATACCTAAAAGATGTCATGGTGTATATCATTTGTCGTTCTTGAGCTGCTTCTTCTGGGTCTTCCTCTTGGTCTTTTTTTCTTGCATTTTTGAGAAGAACGCTCTTGATGGCGATTGGTGAAGATTCATTCTGACCAGGTAGCCAAATCTTTTAATACATTTCTTTTTGCTACGGCCAATGAAATTCATACATTTAATTATATTATTATAAATATTATTTGTATATGTTATGTTGCAAATAATTCTTCAGTGAGTTTTTGTTATGTTTACATGTACATTTTACAAAGAAATAAATACATTACATTTAATTTAAAAGTTATTGAGAATTTCCGCCCTAACGTTTAAGCTTCTTACACTTGTCTATAATGACAGGGATAGTGTACAGGAACGGATTTGCTGCTGAATTAATCGGAAGAACGATAACTGTTGTCCATGAGTAAACCTCACTGCTGATCTCATGTCCGGCAACAGATAAAAATCCCATAATTCCAATAGGAAACCAGCAGAGGAAATTGAAAAGTGCTACCAGAGACAGTTGCTTGGCAACTAGTATATCTTCCGCCTTCCTGGGAGACGTGCTTGAAGCTGTCCGGCCCATTCTATTCTCTGACATAGCGCGATATATGGCTCGTTGATACAAAGCAAGGACGAAGGTTAGGAAAAAGTTAAGAACAATGAAAACGCCAAATGAAAACTCCCAACCTTTCAGATGTTTAGTTGTCAAAGGCAGCCCAATACACATCGCGCTGGAAGAACTTATTTCAAACTTAAGCACAACTGGTGTCAGTGCAAGAAGAAACGCAGTGGTCCAGGATAGCAACACAGCAACCATTTTACCTAATTTCGTAAACTTAATTTGACCAAAGGGAAACTTCATTATCAAAAATCTGTCTAGAGAAATTAGACAAATGAAGAACATTGACGATTCACTAGAGAGGGATGAAAGGAAACCAGCAAATTTGCATACAACGCTTTCTCTCCAGATCTTGTCATAGAGTACATAGTCTCGATAGTAGATATCCGCTCCAACAATAATAAATAGATAGACTCCCATAATAAAGTCTGATATACCCAAGTTTGTCACAAACAGGCCATAACCTGTTCTGAGTGATGCTCTGTCCCAGATTACGCGATAGACAATAACCGCAACGTTTCCTGACACAGCAAGAACTCCCACAACCAATAAAAGAGCTCGTTGAACATTGAGCCCAATCAAATCAAAACAGGAAGAAATAGTGTTAGCGGGAGAATAACACGTGTAGTACGGGATGTTGTTTCCCCTGATCTGTGGACAGCACATCTCAAAACTGTCAGTGTACAGATGTTGACTGATGGTGAGACCATTAAAGAAATCTTTGTGGAAGCTGTCCATTGATAGTCCACGTAAATCTAGTGTCTGTAAGTTCAGTCTGGTTGAAAAAACATTGTTGTGAAAGCTTGTGATAAACGTAAAACTCAAATATAAATGCTTCAGAAAAGGTAACCCTTCAATTAGCGATGCATCAAGAACGGAAATACCTGTGTGAGAGATGTCTAGTGTTTCTAAATAAGCTAAATTCAAATATTTGAGAGCCATCAGTTCTATATTATATGACACATTTAAATAACGAATTTCAGTATCAAAAATAAAGAGTTGATATCGGCCATCGATTATTCGTATTCTGTTAAAACTAATATCAAGATAATTTAGTTCCATCAATTCAAATAAAGGTAACGGAAATACGCTTGTCAGTTTACAATTAGATAATTTAAGATAAACTACCATCTGATCCATTCCATAATACTCATAAGTTATTGCAGAAAGATCGACACCAGACATGTCCACATATTTTATATTCTCTTCAAAGAAAGGAAGAACGGCCAATGGATTAGATTTGTTGTAACCTGATGCAGTAAAGGTCCCCGAAACACAACGGAAACCTCCTGGACATTGCTTATGTTCACAATCCAACTCATCGTCTTTTTTGGGACAGTCAGGATGCCCGTTACAGACTAGGTCAGGATGTAGGCAAATTTTGCTTTCCCAACAGGCGAAGTTTTCGATACATGTGTCAATATTATAAATCTGCTCATCTTCTCCTGTAGGACAATCTTGGTCTTCGTTAAGGACATAATGTTGAGGGATGCAGTATGTGTTAGGGCATTTAAAATATCCAACAGGACATTCAAATTCTGTACAATTCTCTAGATGGGACATATCTCGGCATCCTAGAACAGCTCTGTATCTATCTGTGATATAGACACACCTGGGGGCCCAGAGACCGTGACCATGTTGGTTGTGACAAGTGTCCACTGTTTCCAGTTTCCCTATAGTCTCGTCCAAGGGTCCCTCCCATCCAGTACAGTCAACGTGTCCATCGTTTAGCTGAGAGAAGTGAATACATTTATCATCGTTACAAAACATAGCACAGGTCTCGTCTGTCTTGAGATACTTGTTGAGGACCTCACTTTCATCGTTGATTTCTTGTTCATAAATGTAATCACAAACTGGACAATCAACCTCGCCATCGTTAACCCACCTAAGAAACAAACAAGACCCGTCACAACAATATATTCCAGGACAATAATTAGTATTAAATTCCCAATCTTCCTTTAATCTCAGTGAAAGTGCGCTCTCATCGCGATTATTTCTGCAGCCTTGGAAATAATCGAAAACTTGTGAATATGAAATATAGCGAGGCTTCCATTCATCAGCCCCACAGTCAAAGATGGGAAATAACTCGTATCCTGACTGCTGAAGAAATAAGCGAAAATCCTTTTCGCCAAAATTTGCTGAAACAGACACTATGTTGTCCCTAAATTTGACAAAGCCTCCGCTATGTACAGCATGCATTAAACTTTCTTGTGTAGCTGGTTTTATTTGAATCCGTGCATTGTTTTCAAATCTTCTAACTAAACTCGCCTCACACAAAGTGAATGAACTAATACGTTCTGAACAATTGACATCCACCCATCCGTCAATTAAACGACTTTTATTTAAGAAGCCATCAGTGTCTTCAGAAGCATTTTCACTCCAGATAAATTGCCACATGGTGCATTTGTTGATATTCCCACCAGAAGGTTTGCTAGGCAGCCAATTATTAATTACTAGAGGTCGAGGCTTAGGTAATTTCCATTGGAATCTCCCGGCAAAGCTCTTTAGGTCTCTGTAGAGATTAATATGAATTAGAGCTGAAAGGTTAACATACTCGTTGCCATATCTCAGTCTGTTGAAATAGGAATAAATCATTTTCTGTACAAATTCCAACTCGTTCCTGCTTTCAATTGCCACAGCTGTAGAATTCTCCAAACGCACACACGTTGCATCTAATTTGTGGCTGTCAATTTCAACTTCAGTTTTCAATATCTTGTAACAAGAGACGGAGTCAGTGCCAACGCTATGTTCAAACTTCCACCATCCTTCCAGGCACTGGTTACACATGGCTAGAGCTAGTATGTGCTTATGGGGGATGTATGCTTCAAACCCCACAAGAAGTGTGTCCCTAAGATAAATAATGTTACTGTCAAACATGATGTCCATCACCACAACAAATATCTTGACACCCGTGTGTTGTTGCAAAATATCTGGTATAGTTTTGCTATCGTCAGATGACAGCCTGTGTCCTTCGATAAATAAAACCGCAAAATGAGTGACGTTCTGTCTCACAGCCGCCATGTCAGAAAACAATCGGTGAATAAACTTGACTTTCTGTTCAATCGTTTCGTTGATTCGTTTATTTCCTTGAGACCTGACTCTCCGGTCGTAGTACCCGTAAGGTTCAGATACAGGAGATGCGTGAAACTGCCAAGAGCTGACGTTAACGTTGGGATTATCAACAGAGTACCAGTCGTAGACTTCAGCCAACAGAACTCGCCGATGCGTTTCGTGAGGAAAACTTAACAAATGTTTAAATAACTGAGCGCACATGAATCTTTCATTTGTACTTGTATTAAGGAAATAAAGACACAACACGTCCACTTCATCCTTGGAACAACCATCAACTGGAAAGTTGCCTGACTCTCCGTAAGAAACAACTGCAACGACATAACATAGTAAAATTATACACTGTGAAGACATTCAGGAAACGTAATTCTGCCTACAGAAATACAATATATTGTGACTTATTAGAAATACAGTTGTTGGCTAATTGTATCTCATTACTATTTGCATTACTGAGTTCAACTTGTGTAATACCCTAAACATCTCAGAAGAATGTTGAGTGCTCCCTGGACAGCTAAAAAGACCAAAGAGGAAGTTCTCAAAGATGTATATACAAAAAAGGAGCTCCTAAAAAACATCAGAAAGAAACAATCAACATTTTTTCGGGCACGTCATGAGAAGAGAAAGTTGGAATACTTGAATACAACTGGCAAAATAAAAGGAAAGAGAAATCGCGGACGACAAAGAGAGACAATAGCTTGGTGTCATGGCATGGAAAACAGTTAATAACAGAACTGATACAATGCACTGTAGATAGAAGATTGTGGAAGGACATAATCGCCTACGCCAACCGGTATGGCACATGGTGATGATGAATATCCTAACACAAACACTTCTTCTGTTTGAATGCTATTAATGATTATAAATGAACCAATTTGCAAGATGGCCTTCCAAACATTAATTCTCCATATTGATGCATCAGTACAGTACATAACTCAGCGTTTCATCACAATGTCAATGTCTCCAACACAATATGCTTATATCCTGACTCGACATCTATACGTGGAACTCATACACATTTGACAACGCATTTCTAGAAGTGTTATACAGTTATAATGGAAGTTCAATGAATTTGAGATTATGCGCTGGAGAAAATGACAACATTGTAGTGGTCTGTTTTGGAAACCGTTAATGTAAGTGTATAGTTACGGTCACTTTTTGAAGTTAATGATGTGACTCTATGACAATGTTCAATTTTGGAAGTTGATTATAAGGCTTACAAGCATTTTCATACCAACTTTATGCTATGAAAGTCAAACATGGACCCTTTCTAAATATCAATTAAGAAAGATCAATACATGTGAGATGCGATGCTTGAGAAAAGTAACAAACAACACAATAATAGATAGAATACCAAATGAAACCATAAGAAAAAATGTAGGAACAAAACCCTGACAAGAATATATAGAACAACAACAACTTAAATGGTTTGGCCTCCTGGTCAGAATGAATCCTCACCAATCACCATCAAGGGCGTTCTTCTCGAGAATGCATGGAAAAAGACCAAGAGGAAGACCCAGGAGAAGATGGATAGATGCAGTGATAGAGACATGTAACAACAAAGGAAAATCACTAATTCAGGCAATTCGAGCAGCTCAAGAACGACAAATGATATAAAACACGACACCTTTTAGGTATCAGTGAAAAGAGAAAAGAGGAAGAGGAATAAGAAGATTATAAGGCTCTTTGGCAATGTTCAATTTTGAAAGTTGATAATTTCGCTCTATTGCAATATTCAATTTTGGAAGTTGAGAATATACCTCTATTGCAATGTTCAATTTTGTAAGTTGATGATGTGACTATTGCAATGTTCAATTTTGGAAGCTGATAATGAAGTTCTTTGGCAACGTTCAATTTTGGAACTTGATAGATAATGTGGCTCTTTTACAATGTTCAATTTTGAAAGTTGATAATGTGTCCCCATTGCAGTGGACATTTGGAAATTTGAAAAGTTGATAATGAGACCAATGCAATTGTCAGCTTTTGAAGATAATAATGTGACTCCCTTGCAGTGGACATTTTGGAAGTTGAGAATGTGACTTTATTGCAATGATCATTTTTGGCAGTTGATAACGTGACTCCATTGCACATGAAGTTTTGGAAGTTGAAAATCTAACCCCAATGCAGTGCAGTGGATAATTTAATAATTAATAATGTGTCCCCATTGCAATGAAAATTGTGGAAGTTGATGATATGCCTCTTTTGCATTGGTTATTTTTGGAAGTTAATTATGATAAATTATAGCATCTTTTATTTTTAAGTTAGTCAATTTGATCAACTTGCAATCTGATCACTTTGCAATATACAAATCAATTTTTCTACCTACTCTGTGCTATCAGTGCCAGAATTGGACGCTGTACTCTAGAACAATAAGAAAGATAACGACCACCGAAATGAAATGTGTCAGAAGAATGACAGGAAACAACTTAAGGGACAGAGTAAGAAACGCCGACCTGAGGAAGAAACTCGAAATTGAACCAGCCATCGAATACATAAAGAAACAACAGATAAATTGGTTCGGCCACATAACAAGACAAAAAGAACTAACAATGACTCTAAGAACCATAAACAAACGCGAAGAAAACGCCAGATTAAGAGGAAGACCGAGAAAGAGATGGCTAAAGGGAATACTAGAGTCACTAGGAGGGGTAACACAAGAAGAGGCCAACAGAAGAGCAAAGAATCGCAGATTGTATCTCCCCTCGACGCCAACGGTATTGGAGGAAGGATAGAAGAAGAAAATCAATCTGATACCATAGAAGTTGTCAGAATTAAAATCAGACGTGTGTGTTTCTATTGTTGTCGTAATATTGTGGTGACGAGAATTGTGCCTTACGCTGTAGTAAAAAAAAGATGTTGACAATGGTAATTATGACTTTGATACTGATGCCATATTTAGACACTGAGAATTGCGATTATAATGCACATTTAGACTGCATCACCTCTGCGGGTGTCAGTTTTATACACTAAATGATAATTAATCGATACCCGTATATCGAAAATTATTGCTCTAAAGTCATCAAACATGAACATTAATTTTGTCTTGTAAGTTCAACGTCGTTTTCGGTGTCTGGGGAACGTTACTCGTATGGAGGTCGACATAATTACAAAAGACACGTACAGCGAGCTACTGGCGGGAGCAAGACCTATCGTACGACCAACAGCCACATACCAGAACAGACTCCCTGGACAGAGGAATCCGGATTGTCAATACAAATACGGACAGAAGTGATAGGAATACTTGACAAAGAGGAACAGAATAGTCTACAGCGTCAAAAAAGTACATCACAGCTTCTTAGATGAGAATACCCACAAGACCTATAGATCCGTGTGTACACAGATGGATGAGAATACCCTCAAGACCCATGGATCCGTGTGTACACAGATTGATGAGAATACCCACAAGACCTATGGATCCGTGTGTACACAGATGGATGAGAATACCCACAAGACCTATGGATCCGTGTGTACACAGATGGATGAGAATACCCACAAGACCTATGGATCCGTGTGTACACAGATGGATGAGAATACCCACAAGACCTATGGATCCGTGTGTACACAGATGGATGAGAATACCCACAAGACCTATAGATTCGTGTGTACACAGATGGATGAGCACAGAATGCAGTAAAGAATGGGGGAGCAGGTGCATATATAGAGTACCCAAATAACACTAGGGATATGAATAAAATAGCAACAGGGAAATATTGTCACAATTATGATGCAGAAATCCAAGCAATAAAGTTGGCAATAGAAAAACTGCTGAACATTAATCTTTGCCCACAACCTGTAGAGTTTTTGACAGATGCAAGATCAGTACTCCAGGCACTACAATCCAGAAAATTGCCATATTTGCAGACCTTATTGACTGAACTCTGCAGGCACCACAGGGTTGCCCTGCAGTGGATCCCATCTCGCTGTGGAATACCAGAAACGAGAAAGCAGATCAGTTGGCAAAGGAATGTGCAACAGGCACACAACTAGATACACCAGTTACATACCATCATAAGAAACAGATAATCAAATCAAACAGAGGAACTCAGGCCCCAAATCAGGATGCCATTCATAATATGAATAGATGGGAACAAGTTATCATTATATGCCTCAGAACAGGACACAATCGACTCCACAATCACAGGTATACAAAATTCAAGATCGGGCATGAAATACATGGACATGTGGACATACGCCCTAGACTGCTGAACACATACTTCAAGACTGCACTGAATATAGTAGACTGAGGAATTTCCTTTGGCCCATAGATACAACACTTCAGACAAAACTACATGGGCCACTGCAAGAATTACAAAAGACTACAATTTATACAGGAAATGATACTGCAGATATAGAAAATACTTCAGGACAAAGAAAGATAGATAGACCGGCAGTCTAAAGATACCAGATGAGTGCTTGAAAGAGTTCAGCCATACTAACAGTAAAGAATATGAAAACGCGTCACAGAAAGACACAACATAGGATGTGTTTGTAAAGAGTAGTATGACAATTGGAGACAAAATGTTACAAATCAGCGGGCAAGGAAAGAGATGACAGATAAATGAATACATAGGAAGAATTCAACCATAAGCCGCTACGTACAACAGCATCTACTTTATATGTGGACGATTCTGTCATTCTAGAACAATAAAATTTAAGAGACCTGCCAATACACATTTATTTGTCTTATCATCATGATCATCATCAAGTACCGGGCCTACTGGCGTAGGTGATCATGTCTCTCCACAACCATCGATCTCGGCAGCTATTTATCATTTCTATTGTTGACCAGAGATTTCTACAAAGCAGTAAAAGCCACAAGAGCGAGAAAAGAAAACCATGATCCTACTGAGCTGATAAATGACAAAGACGGACAACCAATATCAAACAACCAATGTATGCAACAGAGATGGAAAGAATATTTTGAAGACCTGTTAAACATACCAACTACCAACAAGACAACAAAAACCACGCTAGAACTCACAAATACTGAACCCAACATCATGAAAGAGGAAATAGAAGAAGTAATCAAATATGCACCAAGAAACAAAGCACCAGGGATAGATAACATTCCAATAGAAATAATAGCAGCAGCGGGAGAAACAGGAATGCAATGGCTGCACAGAATATTTAATGCAGCATGGCACCAGCAACAAGCCCCAGAAGACTGGCAACAGGCAATCATCATACCAATATGGAAAAAGGAAAGGTAGCAAAAGAGACTGCAACCAATATAGAGGTATATCTCTGCTCAGCCATGTAGGAAAGCTATACGCCAAAATCTTGGAAAAAAAGACTGAGACCAATAATAGAACTACAGTTAAGCGATTCTCAAATGGGGTTCCGAAAAAACAGAGGATGTACCGACGCACTATTCACACTAAAACAGCTTGCAGAAAAAACGACAGAACACAACCAAAACTTATACATAGCCTTCATTGACCAGGAAAAAGCATTCGACAGAGTAAACAGAGAACAACTGTGGGAGATACTAACAACATACGGAGTAAGCCAACATCTAACCAACATTATTAAAAGTCTCTACGCCAACAGCAGCTGCAGGGTCAGAACAGCAACAGGCTACACAGACCACTTCGAAGTTAGATCAGGTGTAAGATAGGGGTGCGTACTATCCCCCCTACTGTTTATTACATACATGGACCATATATGCAAGCTAGCCAACCCATCAGAGACAGAGGAGATCAACGAGCTTCTATTTGCAGACGACCAGGCACTAATACATGAAACAATAGAAGACCTACAAGAACACTTAAACAAACTCAACATCTTAGGAACAAAATACAATATGAAAATCAACTTCAACAAAACAGAAGTCATGAATGTCGCCAAAAATAAACAGAACATCAACATAACTATAGAAGGCAGACAACTAAAACAAGTAGAGGAATTCAAATACCTAGGAAGTCTAATGACAAACGACAATTCCCAAACAGCAGAGATAGAATCAAGATGCAACAAAGCTTGTCAAATCATCGGACAGTTATCACCACTATTATCCAACAAGGAAATAACTCTGGAGGCAAAACGAGCACTATACAATACAATCTTCATTCCAACGTTGTGCTACCAATGCCAGACCTGGACTCTAGATGCAAGAACAATAAGAAAATCACCTCTACAGAGATGAAATGTGTTAGACGAATGACAGGAAACAGTCTGAGAGATAAGATCAGAAATGAAGAACTGAGAAAAAAGCTAGGAATAGCCCCAGCCATAGAATATATAAGGAAACAACAGATAAAATGGTTCGGCCACGTGACAAGGCAGAAAGAACAAAACACAACACAACGAGCCTTCAACAAACGTTGTGAGAACAACAGACCCAAGGGTCGACCACGAAAAAGATGGATCGATGGAATATTAGAAGCACTAGGAAACATAACAGCAGCAGAGGCGAACAGAAGAGCAAAAGACCGCAAATTATATCTCCCCTCGACGCTGAAAGGCAGATGAGGAAGGAAAGAGGAGAAGAAGAAGAAGATTGTTGACCATCTGCCAGGCCATTCTCTTAAGCTGTCCGTTATTTTTTCTCTTTGCTTCTTCTATCTCTTCGTCCCTCAATGTTTCCAGTTAACACAATATATTCCAGTTGATCTCTTCTCATTACATGGCCAAAAATGATGATTATTTCTTCCTAATATTGGAAATAAGCTCTCTTTTTGCTTTGACCTCGCTCAGAACCACTTAATTACTCTTCTTTGCTGTCCATGGTACTCTCAACATTCTTCTGTAAAACCACATTTCTACAGACTCCAGTGATTTTCTTGTCTGTTGTCATATTCCATGACTCGCATCCGTATGTTAAGACTGGCTCTACATAACATTTAAGAACTCTTTTTCTTGTTTCTATTGTCAAAAATGGATTGCATAGTATCTTCCTCATTTTTTGGAAAGCTGTTTTTGCCTGAGCCATTCTGCATCTCACCTCTTTTGTACATCTTCCGTCTGAGGTTAACAAAGTTCCCAAAAATATTTAAATTCATTTACATGATTTAATATTGTTCCACTTGTCTTTATTTTCCACTGAGGTGATGTCTTTTTCGTTGTTGTTACCATTATATACATACAATACACCATAATATACAAATGTGTTTATTAAATAAATTTACAGTAATTGAAGAATAAAGTTTATATGTATGTACTTCCACTTTATTTATATTTGAAAACGTTTTCTTCTCCTTTTTAAAATTGCAAAAGTTTTTGATCAGATCCTCAAAACTAATGCTATGTAACACATCTGCTTCTATGCTCAATAAAGATAGTGCATTCCACCTACCTTGTTTGATTTCATGACTGGAACTCTCTGAATGCTCATGTTATTCTTGTACATATATATATATAGGCATTTTTATTCATTTAATGTGAGGGTCCCTTTGTAGCGCCCCTTCCCGTTGATGCCCTAAGCAACCTACGTATTTTGCTTGCTGATCTACCCTTATTGAGTCCTAAAAGAGACTGTGACATTAAGTATTTTAGATTTCTGAACATAGTGTATATCTAGAGCGAGACGCGAAGATCTCTATATTTTAGGTTTCGTCAACACAATGATGTATATTATGTAGATATGAGCTGTTTTCAGTTCCCTATGCAGCTAAAAAGACCAACGAGGACATTCTCAAAAAGTCCAACAAAAAAGTGAGCTCCTAAAAAAAACATAAGAAAGATAAAATCATAATTTTTCGGGCCTGTCACGAAAATAGGAAAGTTGGAATACTTGGATACAACTGGCAAAATACAGGGAAAGAAAGATCGTAGACGACAAAGAGATACGATACTAGATAGCTTTGTGTAATGGCATGGTAAACAAATTACAAAAGCATTAATACGATGCACTGTCAATAGAAGCTTATGGAAGTAAATGATCACCTTCCCCAACCGGTATGGTACATGATGATGATGATAAATATGACGAACCGTTTTAACATTATCACCAAGATGCGCCCAAATATAAACGACCACGATCTACGTGTTATATTTTAACGATAACTGCATGGTGAGTGATACTTGTCATACCGTATCTATGTTTATTAACAAGTTCGTTAACCGATTCTACAGAAGCTGGGACAGACACTCACGAGTTTGTTCAGAGAGCTATGCAACGAGGGAATCATGCACGCTGATGAAGAAAGAGGAGTTAGCAACGATCCCTGAATCCAGATTTCGAAGTGTAGATTTGACAATGTCTGGTCATTGTTACTAATATGATCCAAATAACAGAGGCAGCTTTCCCGACCTTACACTCCCATGAAGCGGAACGTTTCCTGGATTTGTCCTTCCGCTCGGACACCGTATTACGTTCCCAGTGCGTAAAGTAAAGTATCCCCGTCACGCCAACATGATTTTTTGGGTAATGTGGTCGGTATTACGCCCGCGCTACTTTACTTTCCCAGAAAAAAAATCAGGTACTCATTTAAGACTAATTAATAATTAGGAGGAAAAATTAAAAAAATAGAAAAAAATGGTATGTAAGAAACTTTACGTGATAAGTGGACGATACAGACTAAACGAACTTTCGGCCCAATAGGCCTTCACCAGGAACCAAAAAAAAAAAAAACACACACACACACAACTAATAACGAAACAAGCAAAACTTAAACAATCAAACTGTGTTAAAGAAAATAAAATTATCTATCCTGTGTGTAAACAGAGGTCAAAACAAAAGGAAATAGCAACTAAGTGCGGCTGTCGTGAACGTACAGAAACGTGCAGAAATGTGCGCAAATGCACACAGAACCAGAGGAGTTCACACAGGGGTCAGTGTGCAAACACACAGGAGAAAGAATAAAATTGAGCACCTGTTAGTTTACTATTTAACGGCGGTAAGAGTGAGATGTCTGAGAGTAGGGTACAATAAAAACAACTGAGGGGTAAGGAGCACAGAAAAAAAGGTATAGAGGAGAACACCGAAGTGTCTCATAAGGGACTAGAGGAGAAGAACTATAAATAGCATGGCATAGTAAGTAGACCAAAGAACCCAAATATGTGCAGTAGAGAAGGCTATGCAAAAGGGAAGGAGCAACCATAAGGAAACTATGTGTATGAGTGTGATACATTCATACCTCTTGGGGTCAGCGAACCATACTGGACTATGAGGCGATTTTCCAGAGTATAGCGGCTGCGGTCGCCAGAGTGACAAAGGACAATACCAGTGACACGGATGTCGTCTTTGCCCTTGTGATCAGGGGAGTTGAAGTGGGAAGACACCGGAGTACCAGTATTCTGTTGGACATTACATGGATGTTCACAAAATCTTTCCGCTAATCTTCTCCCAGACTCACCAATATAGGTAATGTGGCATCGTTGGCATATGATGGCATAAATGATGTTGCGGGAAACACATGTGAAGCTATGCTTAATCTAGAACCGTCCATTAGGGAACAAGACCGAGTCAACAGGGAGCACATAGGCACAGGTGATACAGTTACGACCACAAGGGGCCGTGCCGAAGTGTTGAGGGTGGGAGCGAGGGAGATGGCTCCTCTATGTCATTGAACAAGTTGAACTGGGAATTAATAATTACCCTCCATCCTTCTCGGAGTATTGCATTTCCCATAGACTAACCTTTGATTCTCGTATTCTATATTTTCAAGATTAAAACTGAAATAATCAAAAGGATAGGAATGGCAAAAAGTAATTTTAATGCCATGAAAAATATATAACTATCAAAACAAATAGCACCAGGGCTAAAAATAAGAATAGCAAAATGTTATATCTTCTTAACATTCCTATATGGTGCAGAAACATGGACATAAGACAAGAAAACAGAACAGAGAATTGAAACCTTTGAAATGTGGATATATAGAAGAATAGGTAGATTTGGATGGAAAGAAAAGAAAAACGATGAAGTCTTAAAACAACTAACAATGAAAAGAGAACTACTAAACACAATTCAAACAAGACAATTGCTATTTTTGGCCATGTTAAAAGACACAACCTACTAAAAGTAAACTTGGAGGGGAAAATACAGGGCAAAAGAGACAGAGGCAGATCAAGACTAACATGGACGAGTAAAATCAAAAGATGGACAAATTAGCCTATGACAACCTGCACCATCAACGCAAGAGACAGAGCAGAATGGCGTTCCATGGTGGCCAACCTTCATTGAGGAGTTGGCACTTGATGATGATGATGACATTTAATCTAGATTCAGTGTTACCGTCGAGCTCTTACATCATTTATCTTCATGAGCCCCCCTCCCCCCACCCCTCCTTTACATGTCATAACGAGTCATCATCGTGGTCATCTATAAGAATCAGGTCATAACAGGCTACATCAAATTCTCCATTCCGGGGGGGGGGGTGGGGGAGAGAGAGTTTAAACCCTGTTGACTAATTATTTTTATTGCTGACCTTTTCTTACACTCTTATATATTCTTAGCGAATCATTCATTAATCATGTCGATGCTCAGATGTCGAAGACTAAGATGGCTGGGGCGTGTCCAGCAAATGGAAGTAAAGCGCATCCCCAGGCAAATACTATATGGCGAACTAATACACGGAACAAGACAAATTGGCAGACTTAAACTACGATGTAGAGATATTTATAAATCATCTCAGAATGACTTCTCCATATGTGAATATGACTGGGAACGTCTGACAAGTGATCATACATCACGGAGAGCATGTATAAGAAATGGTATAACATCATTTGAGACTGTGCTAAGGCAAAACACAAAAAGAGAATAGACTCTAGAGAATAGATAGAAAGATGGAATAATATAATTTAGTAATATCTAACTATACATCACTAATATCTTCAGTAATAAAGAAAAGACGATGGTCATATGTTGGACATGTGATGAGAAGAGATAATAACCGAATAGCAAAGCAAGCCCTCATGTGGGAAACAACAGGTAAGAGAAAAAGAGGAAGACCCAGAGAGACAATGAGAAGAACATTGATGAGAGAGGCAAGAGCAACAGGAATCGGCTCCCTCAATGAGATAGAGCTGCTTGCACATAAGAGAGACAAATGGCGAGATTTGATAAAATACGAGTATCTTTAAAAGAATTGAAAACTGCTAGAACAATAATTCAGATAAGACAAGGAGTATCTTGGTCTACGCCCTATGGGCCGGCTACAGCTCGAAAGGTATCGCAATGCAATGCAAAGGATGTAAAACCCTGTGGATCAGTGGGCCTGACTTGTTCAATCTGTGGCCGTGTGTGTTTGTCTAACATTGGTAGAATTAGCCATGAGAAAAGCTGTTCGACAAAAACAAAACCTAAAAAAATACACAATAGCCAACTATTGATCGTCAGACAAGACGAAAAAGGGCCATACATTCATAGCGATTAAGACCGTGTCATCGGCATACATTAGATTCTTTTGGATTTCAACGGACTTCCGTTGTAAAGATGGTGGGATCTAGGTCAAGCTCTCTTGATCGCTGCAGTAAGTACATTCGGGATCTGATTAATTTCGTTTCTCCGTTGTACTTTTCTGCGTTAAAGTAAAAGTGATGATCTTATTACATCTGCGCCGCTAAAGCGATGTTGTACGCCGGCAACAGTCCCTTTTTGACAAATCAAGTGTTGTGAATGCGACAATCCAACTTCTAGACTTGATCTGCGCTTTACATCACATTGGTGCTGTTCATGTCCGTTGTTGGAATTCCTTGACGCAAGTTATTTCCACGTTACTTATCAATGTAAACTACTTCGTCAGCCGCAGTTTTATCTCTTTACGGAATTTGCACAGTGTTTTGTTCGTTTTAGGCTGATTTTACTAGAGTAATCAGAAATCGAAAGGGAGCGAATGTGTGTGTACGACATTTTTGTGTGTGCTATGTCATCGTAATGGTTCATCGTACATCCCTAGACTCTAAACCGGCCGTACGTTATTCTTACGGTCGGTTGTTTGATGTGCGACGGTAATAATCTGACGACTAACTGTGTGTCTATATGTTCGGAATTGGAGTCAACAACGATGGCTTAACATAATCAATCGCTCTCCATTTTTTTTTAAAATCCGGCGACCATCATTTTCAAGAGGACGTGAACTCCCGGTATATGGTAGATAGAGGGCCGGAACAGTTGAAGGCTATGCATGAAAAGTGTTCCTTGTTGCAGTTTCCTCATATTCCAAGTCCGGCTTGTTTCAGGAGCTACTGAGTTAAGTGCTCTGTGCACACCGTGAGCTGTGTGTCTCATCCGTTTTTATCATGTTTCGATATCCCAATTGCTTTCGATGAATGATGATATCGTATGACAGGGAACAGTTGGCTGTGTTCACTTTCTGCGCGTTTTCGCCTTATGTCTTTTGGCGTGTGCTGAGACTGCTATGATGGGGACTACAGTTACCTATCTTTGTTTGGGAGATGAGATTCGGATGATTACGCTGGTACGGGCGGTTGAGCAATTATGGATTTTAATTCGTTTACAGTGATACCGGGGCCTTCTATAACCAAATAACCAACCAAATAACATTAGATTATTTATATAATGACCTCCGATTGTTATTCTAGGTATGCTTCTTATGGATATTTAAAAAATCTCACTAAACATATTAACCACACTGGTCTCAGCAGAGAAGCCCGGCTTGAAACGTAAATTACTCATCGACGGAAAAAATATGAGTACCTCCGAAGTTGGAGTTATCTGCTTGCGCGGCGAGGGACACCTGTGCACACGGCTGCCAGTGGAAAATGGATTAACACGCAAAATTCAGTTCCTAGTCTCTAGGGACCTCCTCAGAGGTCAAAGCTGACGAACGAAAATATATATAAGTATATATATATATATATATATATATATATATATATATATATCTTTTCGTTCTAGTTCTTAAAAAGTTCTCTAAACCTTTGACTTTAAATGAGTTTATCGAGTCGACTTTTGATTGTTTCATTTAATTATCTCATCATCATCATCATCGAGTGCCTTCTTCGCAACGAAGGTTGGCTACCATGGATCGCCATTCTATTCTGTTTCTTGCTTTGATGGTGCCGGCTGTCAAAGATTGACTTGTCCATCTTTTGATGTTACTCGTCCATGTTAGTCTTGGTCAGCCTCTGACTCTTTTACCTTGTATTTTTCCTTCCTATATTACTTTTAGTAGGCTGTTGTGTCTTTTAATATGCCCCAAAAATTTCATTTGTCTTGTCTTAATTGTATTTAGTAGTTCTCTTTTATTTTCAGTTGTTTTAAAACTTCATCGTTTGTTATCTTTTGTTTCCATCAAGTTCTACCTATTCTTCTATAAATCCACATTTCAAAGGCTTCAATTTTCTGTTCTATTTTCTTGTCTAATGTCCATGTTTCTGCACCATACAGGAATATTGAGAAGATGTAACATTTTGCCATTCTTAGTTTCAGCCCTGTTGATATTTGTTTTGTTGTTAGTATATTTGTCATGGCATTACAAATTAGAATTTCTCTCCATGGCTTTCTTTTGAGTGTTACGTGATGAGGCTCCAATCTCTTTCACGGTTGTCTGCCATATTCGTCTTTCGTGTTCTGAATATGCCTCATGTGTACCACAAACTTTGCTGTTTTCGCCTTCTGGGCCATTGATCCTTATCGATTCCTCCGCCCCATCCAGCGACACAGACTTTTAATTATATAACGATCATTAAATAACCGTATTGGTTGAGCTCTTGATATATTTATTTTTTATGTATATTTATTGATATATATATATATATATATATATATATATATATATATATATATATATATATATATTTAGGGGGGCCTCGGTAGCCTAGTTGGGAAAACCACCCGACTGGGACACCGATTTTCGGACAACCCGTGTTCGATTCCCGCTGGGAGCAGTGTGAGTTGTACTCGTGGTTGGAAAAAAAATACCCCCCCACGGTTGACCCAGCCGTTGGCAGAAATGGGTACCAGGGTATTACCCTGTGAAGGTGAGGAATGTCTCCTCACATCGTGAGTTTCAATGCTTGAATCGATACTATCCAGAAATCTCCGAACATTTCTGGATTGGTGGCCGAGCACATATGGGTGGAAACTCGCGTGCTAAGACGCCGGTTCAAGTACTTAACCTTTACTTTACTGTTATCCTCTTATTTTTTAGCTCGGTCATTTATATAGCACGAAATATTCAGTTATCCTATAGGTTCGACTTTTCGTATATCATCCTCTCATTTTTATCTCGGTCATTCATATATCTCTAAACCATTAACTTTAAATGATTTTATCGAGTCGACTTTTGATTGTCTCATTTATTTATATAACGATCATTAAATAACCGTATTAGTTCACCTCTTGATATTTATATCTTATATACAACACGAACTTTGTGTAATCTTATTGAGCTCCTGATAATATTTCTGAGATAAACGAATTCCAAATTATTTTATTTATTCTGTTATTTATTTAGTTTTCTCGCTACTTTTCAAAATAGCTACAGTAAGCATGCACACCCACTTTACGTACTTTCAATGGAATATGATAAAGAGAAATTGGTGTTTGCTAAACAAAGAAATGATCAAAAAGAATATTGCCTATATAACACTAATTATTTTTAATATAATAACTTTATGTTTGTATTTTCTTTTTCCAAAAATGTTGTAGGGATGTAACTGTATGGTTGCAGTGTACACACACAATGTATTGCTGATTAAACCAGGTGTGTACTAACCAACACAGACGACAGTGTACACACACTATATAGCTGATTAAACCAGGTGTGTACTAATCAACACAGACGACAGTGTAAACACACTATATAGCTGATTAAACCAGGTGTGTACTAACCAACACAGACGACAGTCGACACATACGACAGTGTACACACACTATATAGATTATTGAACCAGGTGTGTACTAACCAACACAGACGACAGTCGACACACACGACAGTGTCATCATCATCATCATCATCATCATCGTGTGCCCTCTCCGCAACGAAGGTTGGCTACCATGGATCGCCATTCTACTCTGTTTCTTGCTTTGATGGTGCAGGCTGACATAGATTGACTTGTCCATCTTTTGATGTTACTCGTCCATGTTAGTCTTGGTCTGCCTCTGCCTCTTTTACCTTGTATTTTTCCTTCCAATATTACTTTTAGTAGGCTGTTGTGTCTTTTAACGTGCCCCAAAAATTTCATTTGTCTTGTCTTAATTGTATTTAGTAGTTCTCTTTTTATTTTCAGTTGTTTTAAATCTTCATCGTTTGTTATCTTTTGTTTCCATCCAATTCTACCTATTCTTCTATAAATCCACATTTCAAAGGCTTCAATTTTCAGTTCTGTTTTCTTGTCTAATGTCCATGTTTCTGCACCATACAGGAATATTGAGAAGTTGTAACATTTTGCCATTCTTAGTTTCAGCCCTGCTGATATTTGTTTTGTTGTTAGTATATTTTTCATGGCATTAAAATTACTTTTTGCCATACCTATTCTTTTGTTTATTTCAGTTTTGCATTTTCCATCATTGGTTATAGTATATCCTAGGTAGTTGTAACTCTGGACTGTCTCCAGATGTGTTCCCTCAACTGTGATATTTAATTGTAGGTCTTGAGTTTTTTCTTTTTTTATGATCATAGTTTTAGTCTTTTTGATATTCATTTCTAGTCCATATTTTTTGCTTGTTGTGTTTATCACATTAAGTAAGTGTTGTAGGTCTTTAGGATTTTCTGCTAGTAGAACAGTATCAAAAGCATATCTTAGGTTAATGAAGGCTATATTACACGACAGTGTACACACACTATATAGCTTATTAAACCAGATGTATACTAACCAACACAAACGACAGTCGACACACACGACATGTACATGGTTCTTGTCGTTTTGACAGACGGTTTTGACAGACGGTTTTGACAGACGATTTTGACAGACGGTTTTGACAGGCGATTTTGACAGACAGTTTTGACAGACGGTTTTGACAGACGATTTTGACAGACAGTTTTGACAGACGGTTTTGACAGACGGTTTTGACAAACAGTTTTGACAGACAGTTTTGACAGACGGTTTTGACAGACGGTTTTGACAGACAGTTTTGACAGACAGTTTTGACAGACGGTTTTGACAGACGGTTTTGACAGACGGTTTTGACAGACAGTTTTGACAGGCGATTTTGACAGACGGTTTTGACAGACAGTTTTGACAGACGGTTTTGACAGACGGTTTTGACAGACGATTTTGACAGACGGTTTTGACAAACAGTTTTGACAGACGGTTTTGACAGACAGTTTTGACAGACGGTTTTGACAGACGGTTTTGACAGGCGATTTTGACAGACGGTTTTGACAGACAGTTTTGACAGGCGATTTTGACAAACGGTTCTGACAGCAAGCAATCACGCTAAGTCTGAAATACGGTAAAATATTTGTGTGTTCTGCCGGAAGCTGTTTTACTCAGCAACTTCTCTCGTGGCTAAATCTGCCAATAAGTCCAGCTGGTGCCAATGCCCAGACTTTACGTTGCGAATAAGAAGGAGATCCAAGGACCCTTTTCTCCTGCTCCTCTTTGAAACGTTCCGAATGAGAGATAAGGTCCACACGATCGGAAACAAAGTTGATTTGCAGTGCATGACTGATGATGGATAATAGATCACTGAATAACTTAAGGGATCCTCTCTCCGGATTTTCTGTCTCAGTTTACTCCTTTAGCCCGCGGGACTCTCCTGAGCCTTCTCACAAGGCAGTGTTCCAAATGGGCAAGAAAACTGCTTTCAGAAATATACATTCGCCGATGCATCAGTTCAGTCACCGAACAATCAATTTTGATTGAAAAAGAAAATCAAATATCTACTTAACAACTAGAACTTCACTACCGCCAGGCACTATATAAATTATTGAACTATGTATGTAGTTACCCTCACAGACGACAGTCTACACTAAATATATAGCTAATTTAATCAAATGTGTACCCACATCACAAACTAGTCTACACTAACTATTAACTATATAGCTAATTCAACCACATGTGTACTCACCAACAGAGACGACAGTCTACACTAAATATATAGCCAATTTGGCAAAATGTGAACTGACCACCACAGACTAGTCTACGCAAAATATATATATAATTTAACCAAATGTGTACCCACAGCACAAACAGAGTATACGCAAAATATATAGCTAATTTAACCAAATGTGTACTCACCAACAGAGACGACAGTCTACACGAAATATATAGCTAATTTAACCAAATGTTTACCCTCATCACAGACTAGTCTACACAAAATATAAAGCTAATTAAACAAAATGTGTACCCACATCACAGACTAGTCTACACAAAATATATAGCTAATTAAACCAAATGTGTACTCACCACCACATATTAGTCTACACAAAATATATAGCTAATTAAACAAAGTGTGTACTCACCAACAGAGACGACAACTATAAGCAAACAAAATAACGACATCACTAAAACACCCATGTTTGCGACACAACGTTACTGTTGAATGCCGCTGCTAGACTGACGTCTTGGATGTGACAGAGTTGTGATATGTGACAACTTATGGGACAACATATGGGACAACATATGGGACGTGGCGCTAGAATAAACAAATGCGAAACCGAGAGAAGTACCGAGCCCTACACATTTAATGATCTTATTGCTATGAAGTCAGCGTTTGGGATTATCAATAGCGTTGAATATTTTACAAGACCTGACTGCCTCGCACAATCATTAAAAGCAATCATTTTAGTATGATGTTAGCAACTCGCTGTTATCGATATTATAGTATTTATAGTTTCAAGTAGCCGCCTTAAGTGACCAATTACACAAATGCTTCAGATATGAAAGCAATTAATTTTTACTAATTTTAGGGTTCTAAGATCGGAAATGATGTAAAAGAGACTTTGATTGGCTCTAGTTTCCAAGGTATTTATTTCTGATTATGCATTTAGGGCCAGATAAAATGGGAGAGTGAAGCCCCTAAGAAATCACGGAACCAAAGAGATAAATTCTACAGCAAAGGGGCGGGATTAGAATGTAGAGTGAAGCCCCTAAGAAATCAAGGAACCGAAGAGACAAATTCTACAGCAAAGGGGCGGGATTAAAATGGAGAGTGAAGCCCCTAAGAAATCACGGAATCGAAAAGACAAATTCTACAGCAAAGGGGCGGGATTAAAATGGAGAGTGAAGCCCCTAAGGAATCACGGAACCGAAGGGACAAATTCTACAGCAAATGGGCGGGGCAAAAATGGAGAGTGAAGCCCTTAAGAAATCACAGAAACGAAGAGACAAATTCTACAGCAAAGGGGTGAGATTAGAATGGAGAGTGAAGCCCCTAAGAAATCACGGAACTGAAGAGACAAATTCTACAGCAAAGGGGCGGGATTAGAATGGAGAGTGAAGCCCCTAAGAAATCACGGAACTGAAGAGACAAATTCTACAGCAAAGGGGCGGGATTAGAATGGAGAGTGAAGCTCCTAAGAAATCACGAAACCGAAGAGACAAATTCTACAGCAAGGGGTGGGATGAGAATGGATAGTGAAGCTCATAAGAAATCACGAAACCGAAGAGACAAATTCTACAGCAAGGGGTGGGATGAGAATGGATAGTGAAGCCCCTAAGAAATCACGAAACCGAAGAGACAAGTTCTACAGCAAGGGGTGGGATGAGAATGCGGGATGTTCTGATATAGATAGAGGCCGTCGTCTTTGCATTAAATCACTCAGCGTCTGAGACAATCGCACTAGCGATACACCTGCTTTGTGCTACTTTTCCATCTCAGTTCGATTTAACTTTCGAGCCGTAACCGGCCCATAGGGCGTAGACCAAGACACACCTTCTCCTATCTGAATTTTTTGTTCTAGCAGTTTTCTTTTAAAGATATTTTATCAAATCTCGCCATCTGTCTCTGTTCTGTGCAAGCAGCTCTATCTCATTGAGGGAGCCGATTCCTGCTGCTCTTGCCTCTCTCATCAATGTTCTTCTCAGTGTCTCCCTGGGTCTTCCTCTTTTTCTCTTACCTGTTGTTTCCCATATGAGGGCTTGCTTTGCTATTCGGTTATTATCTCTTCTCATCACATGTCCAACATATGACCATCGTCTTTTCTTTATTACTGAAGATATTAGTGGTTGCATCTCAGTTACAAATTACAAATAATCTGAGAGCAAAACTGTTTACACAAGAGTATTTATTAAACATTAAGGCGGCATAAGTATAATAATATATATATATATATATATATATATATATATATATGGACTTCCGGTCAATATGTCGGATAGGCGATAGAAAAAATTGAAGTTCTGTCAAACAAGTTTTCCTTTTTGCAGTTTCCTCCAAGTACGGGTTGCTTCCGGAGCTATTGAATTTAGTTCTCAGTGCACACCGTGAGCTGTGTTTTTCATCCACATCCTGTTCGATATTCCGAATGCTTACAATGAATGTTGATATCGTATATCGAAGTAGAGTTCAGATGCGTTCACTTTCGGTACCGCTTAGCCTTATGACTGTTAACGTGTGCTGTAGTTGCTATGATGGCGACTGTAGCTGTCTTTCTTTGTTTGGACCCTTTAATGAGATGAGTTTTAATTCGGATGATTCCACTGGCACGGGCGATTGATCAATTATGGATTTTTATTCCTTTGCAGTGATACCGGGTCCTTCGACTAAATACAACCATAAGATAGATAGCCCGATGATGTTGTGATTAGTGCACTCGTTTGTCGATGTGAAGGTTCGAGGTTCAAATGCCAGCTGTGGCACTTATATTTTTTTCACAAATAGAATGCTCCCAAAAAGGGGGCTCCTACAAAACATCAGGAAGAAACAATCAACAATTTTCGGGCACATAATGAGAAGAGAAAAGTTGGAATATTTGGTTACAACTGGCAAAATAAAAGGACAGATAAATCGCGGACGACAATGACAGAAAATACTGGATAGCTTGGTGTCATGGCATGGAAAACAGTCAACAACATAATTTATATGATGCACTGTGGATAGAAGATTGTGGAAGGGCATGATCGCCTGCGCCAACAGGTATAGCACATGAAGATGATGATGATGAGAATGCTCCCCGGGTTTACATAACATAAGCGGATACCAGATATACTCAATGTGGAGGAAAATAGACTACAAAGGAACTGGCCACCCCACCTTATAATGATTATATGTATGGCCCTTTTCGTCTTGTCAGACGGTCTAGTAGAGGCTATTGTGTATTTTTTTGAGGTTTTATTTTTGTTGAAAAGCTCCTCTCGTGGCTAATTCTACCAATGTTTGACAAACACATACGGTCACAGAATGAACAAGTCAGGCCCACTGGTCCACAGGGTTTTCCATCCTTTTTCATGAGTCTTTTCTCTTCTACGTTTTGCCTTAGTACTGTCTCAAATGATGTTACATCGTTCTTTATACATGCTCTCCATTATCTGCGATCACATGCCAGATGTTCCCAGTCATATTCACATATGGAGAAGTCATTCAGAGATGATTTACATATATCTCTATATCGTAGTTTAGGTCTGCCGATTTGTCTTTTTCCCTGTATTAGTTCATCATATAGTACTTGCCTAGGAATGCGCTTTTCTTCCATTCGCTGGACATGCCCCAGCCATCTTAGTCTTCGACATCTGAGCATCGACTTGATTGTTGGTGTCTTAGCACGTTGCAGGACAGTTAAGTTGGTTATTTTGTCCTGCCATTTGATGTGCATTATTTTGCGGAGATGTCGCATGTGGAAGACATTAGGTCTTTTTTCATGGTTTGAGTGTGTTGTCCAGGTTTCAGATCCATATAATAGTGCGCTAAGCATACAAGTTTGATATATTCAGAGTTTGGTCTTCAGTGTTAGTATCGTGTTGTTCCAGGCCAGTTCTCTCTCTCTCTCTCTCTGCGATCAGGACTCAGTCAGAGTAGGATTCCAGACTCCCACATGAAGTCAGCTGTCAGGTTAAGTGTGTTTATCGCCCCCACAGACAGAACGTCACATTTAGAGTCCGCCAGATCCACTCTGACTGAACACCCGTTAATACGTTGCACTGTGTTCTGCGCCAGTGGCCCAGTGCATCCGATTTCAGCCAGCATTTTTTCAGGTTTGCTTTCCTTAGCCTTTGATTGTCCCCAATCTTCCTGCAAGGCAGCAGATTGTCTTTTCTGTAGGGGGATTCTGCCCTTAGATGGTCTACCCTCCCAGGTTTACGAGCACCACCTGCCCGAGTCACTAGAGGTGACTAACACAGACATGCACACACAGAGATATGAGATGTGAATAACACAGACAAGTGCACAGCGATACGAGCCATGACTAACACTGACACACATCAAGATATATGACACATGACTAACATAGACATGCATATAAAGCTATGAGATATGACTGACTTAGACATGCACACACAAAGATATGACGCATACCTAACATAGACATACACACAAAGATATAAGATATGACTAACATAGGCATGCACACACAAAGATATGTGATGTGACTTACGTAGCCATGCACACACAAGAATATGAGATGTGACAGACACAGACATGTACGCACAAAGATATGAGATATGACTAACATAAACATGCAAACAAAGATATGAGATATCCCTAACCCAGACATGCACACACAAAGATATGACACATGACTAACACAGATACACACTAAGTTATGATATATTACTAAACTCAGACGCACATAAAGATAAGAGACATGATTAACACGGACACACCAAGATATGAGATATGACTAAGATGACACACATCTAGATATGAGCCATGGCTAGCACACACACACACACACACACACACACACACAACATACACTTAAGCTAAGATTTGATCCATGGCTAGCACAGAAACACCCAAGATATGAGCCATGACTAGCACAGAAAAACAGTAAGATATGAGTCATGTCTTCACGGAAAAACACCAAGAAATGAGCCAAGTCTAGCACATAAACACATTGAGGTATCCATATGCTTGGGTTAGTCTGCAGACTCTTCTTAACGTGTGAATCATTGACATACGAGACGCAGGCTTCGATTAACTGTCCGCAGGTTTCGTTCAAACAGTTGTCCGGAGATTTGAGAATGCAGTCTGACACGTAGAACTTTCCCTTGCATGCACTGTTCCCGGCTGACTGTTCAGATGTGTCGTTGAAACAGTTGTCTGGACATTTGAGAGTGCTGTCTGACCCGTTGTACGTTTCCTTGCACGTGCAGTATGCACTTTCCGGGTCACATATGATGTCACAGCCATCAGAACACGTCTGTTCGCACTGTAGCCCAAAATTACCATCGGGACAAGTGTCATTACAGGTATAGCCAGGATGTTTACATTGTCGTCATTTTCCAGATTTTTCCCACATAAAGGACAGACACTGAGACAAGATCTGGAGCAATCGTGTCCATAGACCCATGTGAGCATTTGCCGTGACACGTACCAATGATGAAGTCGCAGCTTTTGCTACACCCACTATACACTGCACAAAACGACCAAGAATACCCGTCCAGACAATAGGTGTCTGCAAATGTTTGCGCCTCACACACCGTCGGTTCACTGCCGGCCTGCGAAATGATCGGTGAGAACTCAGTCTTAATGTGTGCCATTGGCGTTTGTGTGGTGACTACAATAGTGTTCATAGAAACATTTGGATATGATATATCATTAGACTGGAACACTACACCGCCACTGTCAGAGGAAGCCTTTAGAGTGGCATTCTTTACCCGAATCATAGTGCTGGCTTGATGATAGAATCGAATGGTGTGAATCTACTGGGGCGTGGCAAAGTTCAGATACCAGTAAACAGGACTGTTTCCACTTCTCAGTTGTGTGTGTGTGCAGTCATTGTCATAAAGATTGGTCCTTCTTTTGCCATTTACTGCGGCCTCTGGTCCACATTCGTCTCCTGTATAACAAGAATTAAACGTGTCGGCCTGGTTTGTGTTCTGATTGAGAGCCACATTCCGACCCCCGCCTATGTGGATGGAGCAGATATTTGCAACTATCGACCCTGCAATCATAACTTGTTGATCAGATCAGCCCCAGAGCAAAAGACATCAATCTCGTGCTGACTAACTACAAACCTTGAATCATTGCTACATGAGGCAGAACCATTTAGTAATGTCGTGAAACTGTCCGGAACTATTAAGTCATTTGCATAAATCCTAAACCATGAGAACAGCAAAGATTGATTGAGAGTTGCCTCAACTGATGTAGAATTTGCGTCCGAGTTACAAGTGGTGTCGTTGTAATTAAACAGGAAAGTAGGTTCAGAATTTTTAGGCGTATTTGTACACGAGAACCAAGTACTGACACTGGGGTCCAAAATATTCGTGTTGATAAATGTCATTGTTTGGGCATATCCCTGTAGTTTTGTCATAAACTCTCTCTCTCTCTCTCTCTCTCTCTCTCTCTCTCTCTCTTTCTCTCTCTGCGATCAAGACTCGATCAGAGTAGGATTCCAGTCTCTCTCATGAAGTCAGCTGTCTGTTTAAGCGAATCGATCGCCCCATATAATTTCTCCTCCAGGGAGGTGGGCGTGGACCACATTGCTCTTCTTAGGTCCGTGTACTGGGGCAATCCTGTAGAACATGTTTTGTTGTCATATTGTCCAGTGTACAGTGGCATAGGCTGGTAGTTCCTATTTTGAATTTGGTGAACATGTGATTTCTCATTCTATTGTGGCCTGTGCGTAGGCGAAGTATGATGACTTGATCCCTCCTTGATAGTTGGTGGTATCCGTCACTCTCGTTATGCTTTGGGTGTTCACGTTTCCATTTTTCATGGAACTGACCCTTGAGGATGGATTTGGCTTCATCATAACTGAGCGGATTGTTCTCTTGTGGTAATCTCCCTCCCGCTTTAGCTAATTTGTCTGCTCGTTCGTTCCCGTGTATATTACAGTGTGATGGTATCCACTGAATGACTACTCTCTGGAAGTTATTGCATAGTTGGTCCAGGGTTGTTCTCAAGTCATCTAGTTCATTGTTCTTGTGGTTTATTAGAGCTGATAGTACTGATAGTGCATCAGTCAGAATCACCAATTTATTGTGCATGTTATTTTTGTGTTGAGTAGCCAGTGTTGCAGCTTCTCTGATGGCCTCAGCCTCTGCTTTAAAGTTGTTAGAGAATTTTCCAGTAGCTATTGACTTGGTGATCTCGTCCTGATTGGTCAGCGTCAAGAACACACCTCCCCCTCCATTTCTGGTGGCATTTGTAGCAGAGCCATCTGTATATATGTGGGACCAAGAGTCCTGTGGGTAAGTATCGTGTATATGTTTTTCTGCTACGTGTTTTCTTTCTGTGTCTGATTGGGTGCCTTTTTTCATGATTCCTGTTATGTTTTCCTGAAGTTCTGGTATTTTATGTTTTCCGTGAGGAGACATATCAGATGGGCCCAAGGGTTTCGATATTGTTTGGGAAAGAACTGGGTCTCCAGTAGTTAGTTCATTGGCAATTGCAGCGAAGTTGCTCCTCTTAAGTCGTACAATTCCAGAACCAGATATTCTTTGGTGCATGGGGTGGCTAAGGAGCCTTCTATATTTCTCCGCTTGTTGCAAAACTTTAGTGACCCGTCTGTCATCTAAGGGTTGTAAGCCTGTTACTGTTTCTAGAGTCTTGATAGGTGTAGATTTCATAGCACCAGTAATGATACGGGCAGCTTGGTTCTGTATTCTGTTAATTTTGCAAAGGTGTGATTTGGAAGCCATAGCCCAGGCTGTGACTCCATATTCTAGAACTGGTCTGACTCTTCCTACATATAGTCTTTTCAAAATATTGCTGTCTGCCCCCCAGTCCGTTCCTGCCAATTTCTTCATAATATTTGTTCGTTTCCTGGCTTTCATCCTTGCTCTGTCTACCTGATTTGTCCAAGTCATTCTGCGATTCATAGTGACACCAAGATATGTTGGGCTGTGATCAATAGGTAGTGTATGATCCTTTAACTTCAAATTTGCAGAGAGTGTTTTCCTTGATAGGCTGAAAATTGTGTATGAAGTTTTCCTTTCGTTGATTGGTAAGAACCAGGTGTTCGTCCACTTTTCAAGTTCACCTAGGGCATCTTGCATCCTGGAACCAGCCACTGACATACTTTCCTCGCGAGCCCATAACGCCAGATCATCTGCGTATATTGCTGAGTGTATTCTGGGTGGAATGTCCATTACGATGTCATTTATGAAAATTAAAAAGAGTGTTGGGGACAAGACTCCGCCTTGTGGGACACCTTGTTCAATTGTGACCTTCTTACTTAGTTGACCTTGAACTTGTACTCTGGCCGTTCTATCCTGAAGGTATTGAGAGACCCAATTGAATAAACGACCTGGATGCCAAGTCTAAAAAGCTTGTTCTTTAAACCCTCACGCCAAACCCTATCAAAAGCCTTCTCCATGTCGACCCACACTGCCAACGTGTGTTTCTTTTCTTGTAGAGCATCCTCTATTTCCTGTGCAATGTAGGTGACCAGGTCTTCAGTTGATCGGTGCTTACGGAAGCCATTTTGTTGTGGTACGATTTGTTGTTTTGTCTCCAAATGCCACACAAGTCTTCTGTTAACCAGCCTTTCCATGAGTTTACTCAGTCAGCTCAGCAGGCTAATTGGTCTGTAGCTACTTGGGTCTAGTGGGTCTTTTCCACACTTGAGAATGGGCACCATAATAGCTTCTTTCCAGATTGCCGGCACATGACCTCTCTTCCAGCTAGCATTTAGTATCCTTAGAAGCTGGCTCTTGACTTTCTGCCCCAGATTTAGGAGCATTTCGTTGGAGATTCCATCTTTACCAGGGGAACTTTTGAGCTTCAATCCTTTGAGTGCAACATCTAATTCAGTTGGGGTAAAGATGGTCGTCTGATGCTCTTCTGGTGCAAAAGGCATGTGTTTTGCATCTTGGTTTTCCTGCCTTGCAGCTTTCTGTTTGTCTATTGGAATGTTTATTCTACTAATGTTTTTGTAAGTCTCTATCAGTAGATTTGCTGCCCTTTTGTCTGTGAGGATGTTCTGATTGTGTGCTAATGATATTGGTGGTCGGCAAGTGTTTTCGCCACTCAGAGCTTTCGCAAGTTTCCATAGTTTATGAACATTTTTGTCTAGATTAAGGCTCTCTGTTTTGTCTATCCAGCTCTGTCTTGCTGATATCATGACCTCATGTCTGTATTTGGCAGAGGCTGCTTTGTAGGCAATGTTGCTCTCTGTGCTGTGTGATGTTTCAGCTAGTTCTCTGGCAGAGTCCAGTTCCTCTTCTAGTCTTTGTATTTCCTTGCTCCAGTATGGCCTGTAGTTTCTTCTTGCTCCTCTAGGAATGGATTCTTTAGCAGCTCTCATGATGCCATATGTTAACCGCTCTATCATATTTGTTACCTTCTTTTCGTGGGTGTTGATAGGTGCAGTATATGCATCAGTGAGCCTTGCAAACTTTGCCCAATCTGCTCTCTTATAATTCCAGCGTGGAAGAGGTATTTGCAACTCCTGTTTGTGAGCAAGAGCCACTGAAAGTTTGACTGGTCTATGGTCACTATCTCCAAGTTGGTTCAGCACTTTTCTGGTTATTTTGATAGACATGTCTCCAGTTGCAAACGCTAGGTCGGGGGTGGAAGTTGTTTTCCATCTTCTTGAGTAGAAGGTTGGGGGTCCTCCCTAGAGTTTATGAGGAATAGGTTGTTGTCTATTTCCCATTCTTCTACTTCTTCACCTCGAACATTGGACTCCCTATATCCCCATCTTTCAGAGTGGCTGTTAAAGTCTCCTACTACCAGACACTTTGATGGTGTTAATTCCATTGACTCCAGCTTCAGTAATTTGTCATTTGGACAGTATATATTATATATCCTTATACAAGCGGAGTTAGTGTATAGATCTGCACCAATGATCTCTGCCTCTCCATTTGTGAATACATCTATCATCTTTGCTGGGATGGAATTTTTAATAAGAATAAGAATTCCACCCTTGTGACCTTCCCTGTCTTGTCTAAATGTTTGATAGCTCTGATCATGAATCTGTGCTGAGGATTAAGATGAGATTCCTGGATGCAAGCAACATCTATCTCCTCCTCTGCTAGTCTAATTGTTAGAGCTTGTTTCTTGTGGTATATGCCCTCCGCATTCCAATGTATTAAATTCAGCTGTTTTTTAAAGCCCTTCCGATCAGCAGTAATTTCTGTCATAATTGGAGTCTGTTAGAACCAGTCTGAAGTTTATTTCTTGTCACAAACTGAGTCATTATGGCAGTGACATTGCAACGTACAATTTTCCTCAAACCAACCGTTTGCACAAGTTAGGTCCTTAGTTTCCAAGGTCATAAAAAAGCCATCAGAATAAAGACTTTATCTACTGCGAAGGTTAACGAACTGTGTACAAACATTTATTTTCAAACCTTGATTGCATTTCTAAAAATCTGCCAACTCGCTGTGATAGCAGAAATCGTAATGTTCATAGTCAACATTGTTTAGGCCATGGATCGAATGTAAATAAGATGCCATCTTGGTGCGTCCCATGACGTCACCCCGGCCAGTTCTATGAGTTTGCTAAAGGTCGTAGCTGCCGTACAAATTCGGCTGTTTATTTCATCATTACGAGAAATGGTTTGCGTAATTGTGGATCTGTGGATCCAAGATACGTAACTCTGACTACTCTGCCTAGGCACGGAATATGGAGATAGTGCTTTATCCAGCCGCACTATCCCCTTCTCGACTTCGTATCAAGGATTTCCGAATGAGGGACGTAGTCCATATGTTCGGAATTGAAAGAAGATGCAGGGGATGCCAGAAAGACAGTCAACGACCTCTACTGCCTTAGGATCCCTCCCTCCTGATTTTGGCTCTGGGTGTACTCCCGTAACCTTCGATTCTAACTAGAATCTAGTCCACAAGGTAGTGGAGGGTTTTGTGGTCGAAGTTTCCCTTCTAGACGGGTTGCCGGCCAAGGTTTACGAGTCCCGTCTACCCGGAGCGATATCTAAAAATACGCCTTTGATAGGTACAAGTGCCCGGACGTCCGAGAAAACACTTTACCGGTCAATGCTAGGCTAGAAGTTACTCCAATACACAAGTACCATATTCGTGAAAACTCACGATAATAAAGCTTAGTAAAATGAAGTCACTTATATTCTGCAACCAACGATAAATTCTTTGAGACTATATATTTGCATTTCCTTTAGAAAATAAGGTGAGATACAGGAAATAGAGTTATAATATATTTGATCAATTCTATATAATTAAATATTGGATGATGAATAACAAAACATCGTTATCAAAAACAAAGTTAGGTGCTTGAGAATATACTAAATACTACATTCTTTGTCTTCTACCTTTCAGCTCCCTGTGGAGCACGGGTCTTCAACAAATATTTTCCAAGCAGTTCTGTTTCGTGCAATTCTTTTAAGATCATTCCATATCTTCCACATAATCTTCATCTCCGCTTCCATCTGTCTTCATCAAGTATATTTTGGTCTTCCCCTTTGTCATTTTCCTTTGGGATGCCAGAAAAGGGTATGTTGTGCAATACGCTCAGTTGATTTCCTCAGTGTGTGTCCTATCCAGCGCCTTCGTCTTCGCTGTATCTTTTTATCCACTGGTATTTGGCTGGTACATTTCCATAATTCTATGTTAGTGATTGTGTCCTGCCATTCTCATCCTTTTATTCAGCGCAAGCATCCATTAATGAAGGAAAGATTACATTAGCAGACAGAAATTGCGATTTAAATGAAGTGATATTGACTGGTATCAACGATAACTCATCCTAAATAATAAATAAAAGTTCTAACATATACAACAATGATCACTAGACTATATCCCCGTAAGTGCAAATGCACTCAAAGGCTCCGCTTAAAGGGGGGCATGCAATCTTAGAAGACATTATAGAGATACAGCATACATTATGGTATGTGCCATACCGGCTGGCGTAGGCGATCATGTCCCTCCACAATCTTCTATCTACAGTACATCCTATCAGTTCTGTTGTTGACTGTTTTCCATGCCATGACACCAAGCTATCCAGTATGTTCGCTCTTTGTCGTCCGATCTCTCTTTCCTTGTATTTTGCCAGTTGTAACCAAGTATTCCAACTTTCCTCTTCTCATGATATGTCCCAAAAATGTTGATTGATTTTTTTCTGATGTTTTAGGCGCTCCCTTTTTGTGTTGACCTCTTTGAGAATGTCCTCATTGGACTTTTTAGCTGTCCAGGAAATGTTCAACATTCTTCTGAGAAATTTCATCTCTATAACCTCTAACCTTCTTTTCATTTGTTCGTCTACTGTCCATGATTCGCTTGCATAGGTCAGAATTGGTTAGCACCGATGAACTCTCTTTCTCACTTCTATTGACATAGATTTGTTACATAAGATACTTTTCGTTTTCTGAAATACTATTTTGGCCTGATCCATTCTGCTTTTTATTTCTGTGGTGCATCTTCCATCTGATGTTATTATTGTGCCCACGTATTTTAAACGTTGCAATTGTTTTGTCCTGTTTATTTTATCTGCAGGATGGTCATGATTTGTTTCTTCGATATGACCATTACTTCTCTGTTTTATACTATTCAGACTGAAACCTTTATACCATGGCAACAATACCATAAAGAGGTTTGATCAAAACGCTTCAATTTTCCACGACGTTGATTGACAATTGACTCGGGTAACAGAGGAGCAAAGTGCATATCATTAATTTATGGTCTGAAACACGTGTAATGGCTTTATCACAATCACTGAGTAAAGAAGGGTATGTCAACAGAGATGGACCAGAATATTACCACTAGCAAAGGAAAAAAAAAAACACTTATAACTGCAATTTCTTCTGATATAAATATTTGAACAAGAAATTGTGTTCTTGTATTTAAAAACATCATCTTTTTACTCCGTGAACATTTATTATCTATTTTCTATTTAAAGATCACGCATAGAGATTGTTTTGTTCTATTTTATTTTCACAATGATGTTCGTTGATGGCATGTATAGATCGTCTCCCGTAATTTAAGTTCTTGATCTATTCAATTAGTGCATTAGCGATCGTCGTAGATAAAAAGAAAGAAAGAAGGAAAGGAAGAAAGAAAGAAAAAAAAGAATGAAACTAAGAAAGAAAGAAAGAAAGAATTAATGAAACTAAGAAAGAAAGAAAGAAAGAAAGAAATAAAGAAAGAAAGAAAGAAAGAAAGAAATAAATAAAGGATGGAAAGAAGGAAAGATAAGGTTGAAAGAAAAGACAATATAATTCTACACTCCAGCAGTGTCAACTTGATATCGAACTAATTCACAGTCATTTGATGCCTAATTTTAGGTAATGTGAAACAGATACAGAAAAAATGAGGTTATTGAAACGTGACTATACACTGGCCTCAGTTTACAATACCTGCATCATGAGTATCCTCGTGTATGGCAGCGAATGTTGATCAACTTTGCAAAGCAGGAAAGAAGACTAAATGTATTCCATATGCGATGTCTGCGCCGTGTTCTTGGTATCACCTGAAAGGGTAAAGTGAGAAACGTTAAGGACATGACTCGCACAGGCTTCACACAGCTTGAGTACCGGGTTGTCTTCCCTATTCGATCCCTACTCGCTTGGCCAGACAGACAGGTTAATCTGTTTCTAGAAGCACCACGGAGAGGTTGAGCAAGGTCTGGATGGTTCTGGTTCACTGATGCTGGCGCAAGCCATCTGTGAATCGCTGACAACTTCTAGCTCTGGTGCTGTGAGGCGCGCCTTCGCCTTCACGAAGTATGACTTGGCAAAGTCAGCACACAAACTGAGGAAGGCAAAGGGGAGATAAGCATATTGAGGGAACAGTTCTTCCAAACATTGTCTACCTTATCTATACCATCATTATTATGTGCCATACTGGTTACAAAGTTTCTCATTTCTAGCTGTGCCAAGTTCTGTGCTCTTCCCACAGCTCAGAGGGCATTGATGACGTCCGCTCGATCTATTGGTTGACCGCCCTCAACAACTGCAAAGGTAGCCAACCTGTTCGCTCTTTCATTTCTCCGTACTCATGCATGTCCTGGGACGTAGTCATAATTGACACTACGTATTTTTTTTATTTCTTCAATGACTCTACCCATTGCATGCGTACAGAGCGCTCTTCTCCACTATTCTTATCATGCTCAACAAATAACTTGGTATGCAGGCGTGGTTGTAGTCTTGTGACTCTAATCTGTTGGTCATGGTCACTGCCATCATCTCCATCGTCGTGCTACTCGTGTTCATAACGTACGCACCACTGTCTTCTTCGACTATTCTGCCTGCCGAGTGTGCTATAAATTCCAATGCATTCCTTTGGTGTCGTATTACAGATCCTTCGGTATTGATGATCGCATCTTTCTCATCGGTGTTATCCCAGATGAAACGGCTAACCTCCACATCAATCACGACTGAGTTATGTTTCTTACATTTCTTGTCGAGTGTGACAATTCACGAGAATGTCCCCCTGAATGACGTCGGCATCGCTATCCACTCCGCAGCAGCGTTGATAATGGTAAGCTTTAAGTATTGATAGTGTTTACTTCCGTGGAATCCCAGTACACTCTACCTGCAAACCGGTGCGAGGGCGAAAGATACAAGTTCCATGTCTATGACACTATCAGAGTCCCTTGTTCGAGTGTCCATTCTGGCTGCCCCTGCATCATTCAAGCACACTAAATCGGCGAGACCAGTGCGATCTCTAGGTCTGCTCCTGCTTATTTTGGTTATGACGATACCTCACTGGTTGTCTCTACCATTACAATCAGAAAATGATGCTCTCCTCCTCGAACGCGGAGAGGTTTTTGCCATTGTTGTGCGTCCACCTTCCCATTACAGGCATACGCATTTACAACCAGGACATATATCCTAACCACGTGTACCTTCAATTAGTCAGTGTCCCACGCAGACATATCAACTTCAGCTGCACGTTGTTTCGCACAAGGATGGCCTATACAAGGTGTCCTCTATTGAAGAAACAAAGAAATCCAGGGGCACTAACTATCCTATCACCAAGAAGTGTTTCTTGCAAAATCATTCTATCGGCGCCGCACTGTAGCTTGTCTAGAATGAGCCTCGTTGATTTATGGAAGCACCGTTCCAGTATGCAACATTGACATCTTTTCTAGGCCTAGTCTCTAGCACACCGACTTTTTCTGACACATTTCGGCACCTTTGTCTTTTCTTGTTTTCCTTCTTTTATGTTGTCGTTTAAGCTTCATGTGTATACTTCGTGTCGTCATTGTTGATTTTTCTTTCAAAATCAACGGCTGTGGATGGTCTAGACTAAAGTGCACTCACTCTGTTGCACGGTCCAGAACCCGTTTCCACGTTATAAACTGCCCAACCCCAATCAATCAGCTCCTCGGCACGTGGATTCACGGTGAACTTTTGTATTCAAATTCACTTCATTCAGAATTACATATCAATGAAATCCTTGGCGGCGAGGCGGCAAAAAAATGCACCACCATCTTATTGGGTGGCAGCGGAATTGGTAACCACAGTATGCCCTCTTTGCCTACGGGACGTAGCTCTTGTATGTTAGAAAATCATTAAAGTATCACATGCTCAAGAAACATCTACCCCACTGGTTCCCCAAGTTTCTTTTACCGATGGTCCCCAATAACTACGCTTTGTAGTCGTTGATCACTGAGGGCCACTGACCACAGTTTTAGAAACACTGATCTACCAAGAGTTTGAGATCGTTTAAAATGTGTCAAACATGTGATCAATTGTTCACGTGCGGTCTTATAGCCCGAGCAGACGCGTTAAGCCCGTGATTACCCTGCATCACTAAGTCCATCTCTGCCTCTCTCGGCTTTGGGTAAGGGTGTCTTTCCCGTTGTTCTTCTCCAATACTATCACATGGGGGCGAAGGTGCGTCTCACAGCACCAGAGCTGGAAGTAGTCAGCGACCCACAGCTGATGGCTTGCGCCAGGATCGGTGAACCAGAACAATCCAGACCCTGCTCCACCTCTCCGTGGTGCCTGTAGTAACAGACTAACTTGTCTAGTCTGGCCAAGCGAGTAGAGATCGAAGAGGAAAGACAACCCGGTACTCAAAAATGACATGCTGAAGTCGGATGTATTGGGCAGAAAGGCGTAGATATCACAGTTATACTGCAAACCACAACACAACGCAAACACGCCAACTTAACGTCCTTTTTAGGGCGGATGACGAAGTGGTATGCTCGGCATTGATTCATGTGGGTAAATCTCTAACAATTCTTGCCAATGCAGTCTACTGTTTTTTGCGTCATATGTGAGGGTTCTTAAACTTACGCAAAGTGTACATAGGGCATCTGGGACTGTTATCTGCCTTTATATGAAGGGCTAGAAATCGGATCTTCACTACACAGTGACAGGGGAGGGTTAAGGAGTGAAAAAAACCGAGTTAAAACAGAAAAATACCAATCGGATATGTCGGGTTTTGAAACAGAAACACTCTTGTCTAGAAGACGATGTCTTATCTCTGGACCATCCTCATTCATCATCATTGAGTGCCTTCACCGCAACGAAGGTTGGCTACCATCGATCGCCATTCTACTCTGTTTCTTGCTTTGATGGTGCATGCTGTCATAGATTGACTTGTCCATCTTTTGATGTTACTCGTCCATGTTTGTCTTGGTCTGCCTCTGCCTCTTTTACCTTGCATTTTCCTTTCCAATATTACTTTTAGTAGGCTATTGTGTCTTTTAACATGACCCAAAAATTTCATTTGTCTTGTCTTAATTGTATTTAGTAGTTCTCTTTTTATTTTCAGTTGTTTTAACTCATTTTAACAAGGAGTTAAACCTCTGGACCACCCTGACTGAAATCAGTTAGAGAGTAATAGTTTAACATACCCGATTTAAAGTCTAAAACTAAGGAGCATGAGAGTAGCACCTCAACACATCAAACATAGGGAGCCAGTAGTGGAGTTTTTTGTACACTCCTAGAAGGTATGGTGGCAATTTTCCAAACAAAAAGAAACACAAGAAAATACAAATTACTAACGTTTCGGTCTACATGCGGCATTCTTCATAAAACGAGAACAACGACAACAAACGATGCAACGCAGATACATACCACTACGAAAAGCTATGGTGATGAGTTTAACAAACTAATACGCTGAAAAATAGACCAGCTTTAGCGCAGCACTACATGTATTTGCCCGTTCCTTACTTACTTTATACCGCTGTTACGTTATGTTTGTCTAATGTCTCATCTCCCAAACAAAGAAAGGTAGCTGCAGCCCCCATCATTGCAGTCTCAGCACACGCCAAAAGACATAAGGCGAAACCGCCCAGAAAGTGAACACGGCCATCTGTTCCATGTCACATGATATTGTCGTTCAGTGTAAGCAATCGGAATATCGAAACACGATCAAAACGGATGAAACGCACAGCTCACGATGTGCACAGAGCACTTAATACAGTAGCTCCTGCAGCAAGCCGGACTATGAATTTGAGGAAACTGCAACAAGGAACACTTTTAAGACATAGCCTATAATAGTTCCATCCGCCTATCCACCATATTGCCCGGAAGTTCACTTCCTTCAGAAAATGCTGATCGTCATACTTTTTTAATAATGTATAGCGCTTGATAGGAGCCGAGATAGCTCAGTGGTTAGTGAACTGGACTACATAGGACACGGGGTAGGTTTCGATCTCAACCGACGGCTTCCGGGCTCACCCAGCCTTAAATGGGTACCGGATTTTTTTTCTGGGAAAGTAAAGCAGCACGGACGTAACACTGACCACATTACCCCAAAAATCATGTGCTGAAGGTCTGTAAAATATAGGGTCACTAACACCATATTTCCCTATACGCCACTTGGCGTGACGGGGGTACTTTACTTTACACTTTACTATAGCGCTTGATGATGTTAGGACATCGTTTTTGTCTCCAAATCTGAACATATGGAACACATTTAGTCGTCGGATTATCCACATCGTACACTCAGAGGAGTGCATGGGTACTTGTTCTCGTTTTCTAAAGAAGACCACATGTAGGCTGAATCGTTAATATTTTGTTGTGTACATTTGCTTGTAAAACTGCCACCATACATTGTATAGTGTTCGTTACACCCCACTACTAGCTCCCTGGTACTAGTTTTACCACAGGACTGCAATTATTTGCCCGTTCACTACATAAAATACAAACTAGAATCGAGCCCATATTTTGAAAACAGACGTGAAGGGGACAGTCAGTGGAAGCTACCACTAGACAACAACTGAACAAATTATGTCTGTTTACGGGCGTGGTCACAATCTCTGAAACAATTATAATTAAAAAAGGAACGCTATCACAACAACAATTTTGCTTTCATATAACTAGTGTAGCGCTAAATTTAGTTTCCGACCTGAATTATTAACTGAAAACAAAAGTGCTTTCTGGTTAATATATTACTCCGTATACGCCGATCCAAGTGCAATTCCATTATGAGATTGACTCTCAGGGAACGTGATTGTACAGAATTATAGACAACAGAGCCAGGAATAGCTGATCGGTTTATTGGAAATGATGAAATCAAGCAAAACAAAAGAAATCTCTTGGGTCACATTAAATTTGAGATAGTCGAAACTGGAACCTCACAAACATCTTTATTATTAAACGTGTTGACTGGCTTTTATAACGATGAAATAATATAGCAGTGAAAACATTATCTATACATTTAATTTGTTCATTTTGTTTCCGCAAGCGGTATATGTCCGTATTGACAGATTCAGCAATGAGGAAAACGTACGCAGCGAACCAAAACTAGCAGTTCCGATGAAAGATCAATATCGGTTTGTTTCTATACCTGCAAATCTGTTTGCAAAACATCATGTTTGAGGTATTTTGTATCCGTGATATCCCAATATGTGTGTGTGTATATGTATATATATCATCATGTGCCATACCGGTTGGCGTAGACGGTCATGTCCTTACACAATGTTCTATCTACAGTGCATCGTATCAGTTCTGTTGTTGGCTGTTTTCATGCCACGACACCAAGCTATCTACTATTGTTTTTCTTCGTCGTCCGCGATCTCTCGTTCCTTGTATTTTACCTGTTGTAACAAAGTATTCAACTTTCTTCAACTCATGATGTGCCCGAAAAATGTTGATTGTTTCTTTCTGATGTTTCTTAAGAGCTCCCTTTTTGTGTTGGTCTCTTTGGGAACTTCTTCATTGGTCTTTTTAGCTGTACAGGAAACTTTCAAAATTCTTCTGAGAAATCCCATCTATGTGGCCTCTAATTGTCTTTTCATTTGTTTGTTACATTAATTGTTAGTAAAAGTTAAAGGAGAAGCGTGTAAGGAACTTTCTTGACTTGACATAATCACCTTATTAGCCATTAGCTCTTTACAGCTTAATGCCTCTCACATGAAGGTGCAGGTCCTTCTCAGTTGTACAGCTGAAGAGTACAGTGTGTTATTGATGGATGGAGGTAGTGGGAGTAACATACTCCGTCGGTTTTGTAAATGGGGACAGTGTAGTAGCAGGTTTACAACTGTCTCTGATTGTTGACGGCAGTGTCTGCAGATTGGATCATGTTGTGTTTTTATTCTGCTCAGTTGTTGATTGGTAGGAGCATGGCCTGTTCTCAGCTGGAATATCAGGCTATACCAGACACAAGGGTCGACCACTAAAAAGATGCATTAACGGAATATTAGAAGCACTAGGTAACATATCAGCAAAGGCGAATAGAAGAGCAAAAATCCACAAATGATATCTCCCCTTGTTGCTGAAATGTAAATGAGGAAGGAAAGAAGAAGGAGATTAGTACTCTTAAAGTAAATTCTGCTTGTTGTTTTCAAATCGGGTTAATCTTTCCGTACGTTTCGACGCACTGTACGGTATGTCAATTTTGGTCACGTACGTTCAGCCACATCCGCGAGGGAGCCACGATAGCTCAGTGGTTAGTGAACTGGACTACAAACAACAAGAGGTAGGGTTCGATCCCAACCGACGGCTTCCAGGTTCACCCAACCTTTTATGGGTACCGGATTTTTTTCTGGGAAAGTAAAGCGGGACGGGCGTAATACCGACCACAATACCCCAAAAATCATGTGCCGAAGGTCTGTAAAATTTATAGTCACTAACACCATATTCCCTATACGCCACTCGTCGTGACGGGCGTACTTTACTACTACTCTTTTTACGTTCAACCACAGAGTGTGTCACTCTCTATTTAATTAGTGTAAACCGTCATCAAACCGTATTATTTGTACATACCCTATATCATATTGGTATTGGTGAAATCTAATTCCTTCTTCAGTTATCTAAAAATTCATATATACTACGTTATGTATTATATAATAATAATATGTAATATATAATACTAATATTATTTATTATGTATATATGAACATGTAGATTGAAATTTTAAATCATGAAAAAGCCTGTCTCTGAAATCTCTTCCGTTGCATTTATAAAAGCCTTCTGTACTGAGAGAGTTAATGCAGGTTAAATTATCAGTAGAATCAGTATGTCTTCCTTGTGTAATCTTATTCGTCGTGCCGGAGTTAAATGTTGTATTTAATTATACTCCACTTGCCCCTGTATTAGGTCACGCCGCATTCAATCTCATCAACCAGTGAAACCCTGCGGCGACATTCTGAACATGTAGAAAACGTCGTAGAAATACGATTTGTTTAAATCAATTACTGATGTTCAAGAGCCGGTATTCATCATCACCAAGCTAGGAGCAAAGATTTATATGACACGAGTCTGAATATAATTCGTTGCTGTCACACTACCGTTTTACCCGGAAGTGGTTGGGTCACCCAGTGCCATATTAGTCATCATCATCATCATCAAGCACCATGACTGCTGGCGTAGGTGAACATGTCTCTCTTCAACTTTCGATCTCGACAGTTATTTATCATTTATGTTTGTTCAACTTCAGCCAAACCATTATCTTAAGCTCTCTTCGGGTATTCTCAACATTCTTCTGTAAAACCACATTTCCACAGCCGTCAGTGATTTTCTTGTCTGTTGTCCTATTGTCAATGATTCACACCCATATGTTAAGACTGGCTCTACATAACATTTAAGAACTCATTTTCTTATTACTATTGTCAAAAATGGATTGTATAGTATATTCATCATTTCTCGGAAAGCCGCTTTTGCCTGAGCCATTCTGCATCTCACCTCTCTTGTACATCTTCCGTATGAGGTTAACAAAGTTCCCAAATATTTAAATTCATTTACCTGTTTTAATATTGTTTCACTTGTCTTTATTTAGCACTGAGGTGATGTCTTTTCCATAGTTGTTACCATTACTTCTGTCTTTTTGCTATTAAGGCTGAATCATTTAATATATATATAGAATGCCGAGAATACCATGGACAGCTAAGAAGAGTAATGAAAATGTTCTGAAAGAGGTCAAAACAAAAAGAGAACTAATATCCAATATTAGGGAGAAATAATCATCATTTTTGGCCATGTAATGAGAATGGAACAGCTGGAATATATTGTAACAACTGGAACAATTGAAGGACGAAGAGATACAGGGAAGGAAAGAGAAAAAAATACTAGACAGCTTAAGAGAATGGCTTGGCAGAAGGTAATCAACAGAAATGATAAATAACTGTCGAGACCGAAAGTTGTGGAGAGATATGATCACCTACGCCAGCAGGCCCGGTACTTGATTATAATATATATATATATATATATATATATATAGAGAGAGAGAGAGAGATAGGGAGAGAGAGAAAGAGAGAGAGAGAGAAATCGTATGTTTAAAGTTTCACGTAAAAAGCGGACACCACAAATCAGAACGACGCTTCAGCGCAAAGGCCGTCAACAGGAACAAACATACAAAACACGTACAAATTTGTATTTAAAATAAATAAAAAACAATAATTAATAATTAATAAATCGAACTAGAAAGAGAATTGAAAAGCAAAGTGACTAAAATGTTAATAAAAAGTTCCTTGTGAGATCTAAGAAGAATCTTTATTCTGAAATAACGGAAGTGTGCACAGGGTACATGTGGGTGCACACAAGTGAAAATGTGCGCACAGCACGCAGTAACAGAGGTTTCTAAAAAAACAGATCCGTGTGCATACAAAAGCCATGAGAAACAGACTAGACTAGAGAGGAGGAAAGATAGAGATGTCGTAGAGTGGGGTAATATATATAGGGGACAGACTAGAGAGGAGGAAAGATAGAGATGTCGTAGAGTCGGGTAATAGATATAGGGGACAGACTAGAGAGGAGGAAAGATAGAGATGTTGTAGAGTGGGGTAATAGATATAGGGGACAGACTAGAGAGGTGGAAAGATAGAGATGTCGTAGAGTGGGGTAATAGATATAGGGGACAGACTAGAGAGGTGGAAAGATAGAGATGTCGTAGAGTGGGGTAATAGATATAGGGGACAGACTAGAGAGGAGGAAAGATAGAGATATTGTAGAGTGGCGTAATAGATATAGGGGACAGACTAGAGAGGTGGAAAGATAGAGATGTCGTAGAGTGGGGTAATAGATATAGGGGACAGACTAGAGAGGAGGAAAGATAGAAATGTTGTAGAGTGGGGTAATAGATATAGGGGACAGACTAGAGAGGAGGAACGATAGAGATGTCGTAGAGTGGGGTAATAGATATAGGGGACAGACTAGAGAGGAGGAAAGATAGAGATGTTGTAGAGTGGGGTAATAGATATAGGGGACAGACTAGAGAGGAGGAAAGATAGAGATGTTGTAGAGTGGGGTGATAGATATAGGGGACAGACTAGAAAGGAGGAAAGATAGAGGTGTCGTAGAGTGGGGTAATAGACATAGGGGACAGACTAGAGAGGAGGAAAGAGGTGTCGTAGAGTGGGGTAATAGATATAGGGGACAGACTAGAGAGGAGGATAGAGGTGTTGTAGAGTGGAGTAATAGATATAGGGGACAGACTAGAGAGGAGGAAAGATAGAGATGTCGTAGAGTGGGGTAATAGATATAGGGGACAGACTAGAGAGGAGGATAGAGGTGTCGTAGAGTGGAGTAATAGATACAGGGGACAGACTAGAGAGGAGGAAAGATAGAGATGTCGTAGAGTGGGGTAATAGATATAGGGGACAGACTAGAGAGGAGGATAGAGGTGTCGTAGAGTGGAGTAATAGATATAGGTGAGAGACTAGAGAGGAGGATAGAGGTGTCGTAGAGTGGAGTAATAGATATAGGGGACAGACTAGAGAGGAGGATAGAGGTGTCGTAGAGTGGAGTAATAGATATAGGGGACAGACTAGAGAGGAGGATAGAGGTGTCGTAGAGTGGGGTAATAGATATAGGGGACAGACTAGAGAGGAGGATAGAGGTGTTATAGAGTGGAGTAATAGATATAGGTGAGAGACTAGAGAGGAGGAAAGATAGAGATGTCGTAGAGTGGGGTAATAGATATAGGGGACAGACTAGAGAGGAGGATAGAGGTGTCGTAGAGTGGGGTAATAGATATAAGGGACAGATTAGAGAGGAGGATAGAGGTGTTGTAGAGTGGAGTAATAGATATAGGTGAGATACTAGAGAGGAGGAAAGATAGAGATGTCGTAGAGTGGGGTAATAGATATAGGGGACAGACTAGAGAGGAGGATAGAGGTGTCGTAGAGTGGAGTAATAGATATAGGTGAGAGACTAGAGAGGTGGAAAGATAGAGATGTCGTAGAGTGGGGTAATAGATATAGGGGACAGACTAGAGAGGAGGATAGAGGTGTCGTAGATTGGAGTAATAGATATATAAGTGAGAGACTAGAGAGGTGGAAATATAGATATGTTGTAGAGTGGGGTAATAGATATAGGGGACAGACTACAGAGGAGGAAAGATAGAGATGTTGTAGAGTAGGGTAATAGATATAGGTGAGAGACTAGAGAGGAGGATAGAGGTGTTGTAGAGTGGGGTAATAGATATATTGGACAGACTACAGAGGAGGAAAGATAGATATGTTGTAGAGTGGGGTAATAGATATAGAGGACAGACTACAGAGGAGGAAAGATAGATATGTCGTAGAGTGGGGTAATAGATATAGGGGACAGACTAGAGAGGAGGATAGAGGTGTCGTAGAGTGGAGTAATAGATATAGGGGACAGACTAGAGAGGAGGATAGAGGTGTCGTAGAGTGGAGTAATAGATATAGAGGACAGACTAGAGAGGAGGATAGAGGTATCGTAGAGTGGGGTAATAGATATAGGGGACAGACTAGAGAGGAGGATAGAGGTGTTGTAGAGTGGAGTAATAGATATAGGTGAGAGACTAGAGAGGAGGAAAGATAGAGATGTCGTAGAGTGGGGTAATAGATATAGGGGACAGACTAGAGAGGAGGATAGAGGTGTCGTAGAGTGGAGTAATAGATATAGGTGAGAGACTAGAGAGGTGGAAAGATAGATAAGTTATAGAGTGGGGTAATAGATATAGGGGACAGACTACAGAGGAGGAAAGATAGAGATGTTGTAGAGTAGGGTAATAGATATAGGTGAGAGACGAGAGATGAGGATAGAGGTGTTGTAGAGTGGGTAATAGATGTATGGGACAGACTACAGAGGAGGAAAGATAGATATGTTGTAGAGTGGGGTAAAAGATATAGGGGACATACTAGAGAGGAGGATAGAGGTGTCGTAGAGTGGAGTAATAGATATAGGGGACAGACTAGAGAGGAGGATAGAGGTGTCGTAGAGTGGAGTAATAGATATAGGGGACAGACTACAGGGGAGGAAAGATAGAGATGTTGTAGAGTAGGGTAATAGATATAGGTGAGAGACTAGAGATGAGGATAGAGGTGTTGTAGAGTGGGTAATAGATGTATGGGACAGACTACTGAGGAGGAAAGATAGATATGTTGTAGAGTGGGGTAATAGATATAGGGGACAGACTAGAGAGGAGGATAGAGGTGTCGTAGAGTGGAGTAATAGATATAGGGGACAGACTAGAGAGGAGGATAGAGGTGTCGTAGAGTGGAGTAATAGATATAGGTGAGAGACTAGAGAGGAGGAAAGATAGAGATGTCGTAGAGTGGGGTAATAGATATAGGGGACAGACTAGAGAGGAGGATAGAGGTGTTGTAGAGTGGAGTAATAGATATAGGGGACAGACTAGAGAGGAGGAAAGATAGAGATGTCGTAGAGTGGGGTAATAGATATAGGGGACAGACTAGAGAGGAGGATAGAGGTGTCATAGAGTGGAGTAATAGATATAGGGGACAGACTAGAGAGGAGGAAAGATAGAGATGTCGTAGAGTGGGGTAATAGATATAGGGGACAGACTAGAGAGGAGGATAGAGGTGTCGTAGAGTGGAGTAATAGATATAGGTGAGAGACTAGAGAGGAGGATAGAGGTGTCGTAGAGTGGAGTAATAGATATAGGGGACAGACTAGAGAGGAGGATAGAGGTGTCGTAGAGTGGAGTAATAGATATAGGGGACAGACTACAGAGGAGGATAGAGGTGTCGTAGAGTGGGGTAATAGATATAGGGGACAGACTAGAGAGGAGGATAGAGGTGTTATAGAGTGGAGTAATAGATATAGGTGAGAGACTAGAGAGGAGGAAAGATAGAGATGTCGTAGAGTGGGGTAATAGATATAAGGGACAGACTAGAGAGGAGGATAGAGGTGTTGTAGAGTGGAGTAATAGATATAGGTGAGAGAATAGAGAGGAGGAAAGATAGATATGTTGTAGAGTGGGGTAATAGATATAGGGGACAGACTACAGAGGAGGAAAGATAGATATGTCGTAGAGTGGGGTAATAGATATAGTGGACAGACTAGAGAGGAGGATAGAGGTGTCGTAGAGTGGAGTAATAGATATAGGGGACAGACTAGAGAGGAGGATAGAGGTGTCGTAGAGTGGAGTAATAGATATAGGGGACAGACTAGAGAGGAGGATAGAGGTATCGTAGAGTGGGGTAATAGATATAGGGGACAGACTAGAGAGGAGGATAGAGGTGTTGTAGAGTGGAGTAATAGATATAGGTGAGAGACTAGAGAGGAGGAAGATAGAGATGTCGTAGAATGGGATAATAGATATAGGGGACAGACTAGAGAGGAGGATAGAGGTGTCGTAGAGTGGAGTAATAGATATAGGTGAGAGACTAGAGAGGTGGAAAGATAGATAAGTTGTAGAGTGGGGTAATAGATATAGGGGACAGACTACAGAGGAAGAAAGATAGAGATGTTGTAGAGTAGGGTAATAGATATAAGTGAGAGACTAGAGAGGAGGATAGAGGTGTTTTAGAGTGGGGTAATAGATGTATGGGACAGACTACAGAGGAGGAAAGATAGATATGTTGTAGAGTGGGGTAATAGATATAGGGGACATACTACAGAGGAGGAAAGATAGATATGTCGTAGAGTGGGGTAATAGATATAGGGGACAGACTAGAGAGGAGGATAGAGGTGTCGTAGAGTGGAGTAATAGATATAGGGGACAGACTAGAGAGGAGGATAGAGGTGTCGTAGAGTGGAGTAATAGATATAGAGGACAGACTAGAGAGGAGGATAGAGGTATCGTAGAGTGGGGTAATAGATATAGGGGACAGACTAGAGAGGAGGATAGAGGTGTTGTAGAGTGGAGTAATAGATATAGGTGAGAGACTAGAGAGGAGGAAAGATAGAGATGTCGTAGAGTGGGGTAATAGATATAGGGGACAGACTAGAGAGGAGGATAGAGGTGTCGTAGAGTGGAGTAATAGATATAGGTGAGAGACTAGAGAGGTGGAAAGATAGATAAGTTATAGAGTGGGGTAATAGATATAGGGGACAGACTACAGAGGAGGAAAGATAGAGATGTTGTAGAGTAGGGTAATAGATATAAGTGAGAGACTAGAGATGAGGATAGAGGTGTTGTAGAGTGGGTAATAGATGTATGGGACAGACTACAGAGGAGGAAAGATAGATATGTTGTAGAGTGGGGTAATAGATATAGGGGAAAGACTAGAGAGGAGGATAGAGGTGTCGTAGAGTGGAGTAATAGATATAGGGGACAGACTAGAGAGGAGGATAGAGGTGTCGTAGAGTGGAGTAATAGATATAGGTGAGAGACTAGAGAGGAGGAAAGATAGAGATGTCGTAGAGTGGGGTAATAGATATAGGGGACAGACTAGAGAGGAGGATAGAGGTGTTGTAGAGTGGAGTAATAGATATAGGGGACAGACTAGAGAGGAGGAAAGATAGAGATGTCGTAGAGTGGGGTAATAGATATAGAGGACAGACTAGAGAGGAGGATAGAGGTGTCATAGAGTGGAGTAATAGATATAGGGGACAGACTAGAGAGGAGGAAAGATAGAGATGTCGTAGAGTGGGGTAATAGATATAGGGGACAGACTAGAGAGGAGGATAGAGGTGTCGTAGAGTGGAGTAATAGATATAGGTGAGAGACTAGAGAGGAGGATAGAGGTGTTGTAGAGTGGAGTAATAGATATAGGGGACAGACTAGAGAGGAGGATAGAGGTGTCGTAGAGTGGAGTAATAGATATAGGGGACAGACTAGAGAGGAGGATAGAGGTGTCGTAGAGTGGGGTAATAGATATAGGGGACAGACTAGAGAGGAGGATAGAGGTGTTATAGAGTGGAGTAATAGATATAGGTGAGAGACTAGAGAGGAGGAAAGATAGAGATGTCGTAGAGTGGGGTAATAGATATAGGGGACAGACTAGAGAGGAGGATAGAGGTGTCGTAGAGTGGGGTAATAGATATAAGGGACAGATTAGAGAGGAGGATAGAGGTGTTGTAGAGTGGAGTAATAGATATAGGTGAGATACTAGAGAGGAGGAAAGATAGAGATGTCGTAGAGTGGGGTAATAGATATAGGGGACAGACTAGAGAGGAGGATAGAGGTGTCGTAGAGTGGAGTAATAGATATAGGTGAGAGACTAGAGAGGTGGAAAGATAGAGATGTCGTAGAGTGGGGTAATAGATATAGGGGACAGACTAGAGAGGAGGATAGAGGTGTCGTAGATTGGAGTAATAGATATAGGTGAGAGACTAGAGAGGTGGAAATATAGATATGTTGTAGAGTGGGGTAATAGATATAGGGGACAGACTACAGAGGAGGAAAGATAGAGATGTTGTAGAGTAGGGTAATAGATATAGGTGAGAGACTAGAGAGGAGGATAGAGGTGTTGTAGAGTGGGGTAATAGATATATTGGACAGACTACAGAGGAGGAAAGATAGATATGTTGTAGAGTGGGGTAATAGATATAGAGGACAGACTACAGAGGAGGAAAGATAGATATGTCGTAGAGTGGGGTAATAGATATAGGGGACAGACTAGAGAGGAGGATAGAGGTGTCGTAGAGTGGAGTAATAGATATAGGGGACAGACTAGAGAGGAGGATAGAGGTGTCGTAAGGTAGAGTAATAGATATAGGGAACAGACTAGAGAGGAGGATAGAGGTATCGTAGAGTGGGGTAATAGATATAGGGGACAGACTAGAGAGGAGGATAGAGGTGTTGTAGAGTGGAGTAATAGATATAGGTGAGCGACTAGAGAGGAGGAAAGATAGAGATGTCGTAGAGTGGGGTAATAGATATAGGGGACAGACTAGAGAGGAGGATAGAGGTGTCGTAGAGTGGAGTAATAGATATAGGTGAGAGACTAGAGAGGTGGAAAGATAGATAAGTTATAGAGTGAGGTAATAGATATAGGGGACAGCCTACAGAGGAGGAAAGATAGAGATGTTGTAGAGTAGGGTAATAGATATAGGTGAGAGACGAGAGATGAGGATAGAGGTGTTGTAGAGTGGGTAATAGATGTATGGGACAGACTACAGAGGAGGAAAGATAGATATGTTGTAGAGTGGGGTAATAGATATAGGGGACATACTAGAGAGGAGGATAGAGGTGTCGTAGAGTGGAGTAATAGATATAGGGGACAGACTAGAGAGGAGGATAGAGGTGTCGTAGAGTGGAGTAATAGATATAGGGGACAGACTACAGAGGAGGAAAGATAGAGATGTTGTAGAGTAGGGTAATAGATATAGGTGAGAGACTAGAGATGAGGATAGAGGTGTTGTAGAGTGGGTAATAGATGTATGGGACAGACTACAGAGGAGGAAAGATAGATATGTTGTAGAGTGGGGTAATAGATATAGGGGACAGACTAGAGAGGAGGATAGAGGTGTCGTAGAGTGGAGTAATAGATATAGGGGACAGACTAGAGAGGAGGATAGAGGTGTCGTAGAGTGGAGTAATAGATATAGGTGAGAGACTAGAGAGGAGGAAAGATAGAGATGTCGTAGAGTGGGGTAATAGATATAGGGGACAGACTAGAGAGGAGGATAGAGGTGTTGTAGAGTGGAGTAATAGATATAGGGGACAGACTAGAGAGGAGGAAAGATAGAGATGTCGTAGAGTGGGGTAATAGATATAGGGGACAGACTAGAGAGGAGGATAGAGGTGTCATAGAGTGGAGTAATAGATATAGGGGACAGACTAGAGAGGAGGAAAGATAGAGATGTCGTAGAGTGGGGTAATAGATATAGGGGACAGACTAGAGAGGAGGATAGAGGTGTCGTAGAGTGGAGTAATAGATATAGGTGAGAGACTAGAGAGGAGGATAGAGGTGTCGTAGAGTGGAGTAATAGATATAGGGGACAGACTAGAGAGGAGGATAGAGGTGTCGTAGAGTGGAGTAATAGATATAGGGGACAGACTACAGAGGAGGATAGAGGTGTCGTAGAGTGGGGTAATAGATATAGGGGACAGACTAGAGAGGAGGATAGAGGTGTTATAGAGTGGAGTAATAGATATAGGTGAGAGACTAGAGAGGAGGAAAGATAGAGATGTCGTAGAGTGGGGTAATAGATATAAGGGACAGACTAGAGAGGAGGATAGAGGTGTTGTAGAGTGGAGTAATAGATATAGTTGAGAGAATAGAGAGGAGGAAAGATAGATATGTTGTAGAGTGGGGTAATAGATATAGGGGACAGACTACAGAGGAGGAAAGATAGATATGTCGTAGAGTGGGGTAATAGATATAGTGGACAGACTAGAGAGGAGGATAGAGGTGTCGTAGAGTGGAGTAATAGATATAGGGGACAGACTAGAGAGGAGGATAGAGGTGTCGTAGATTGGAGTAATAGATATAGGGGACAGACTAGAGAGGAGGATAGAGGTATCGTAGAGTGGGGTAATAGATATAGGGGACAGACTAGAGAGGAGGATAGAGGTGTTGTAGAGTGGAGTAATAGATATAGGTGAGAGACTAGAGAGGAGGAAGATAGAGATGTCGTAGAATGGGATAATAGATATAGGGGACAGACTAGAGAGGAGGATAGAGGTGTCGTAGAGTGGAGTAATAGATATAGGTGAGAGACTAGAGAGGTGGAAAGATAGATAAGTTGTAGAGTGGGGTAATAGATATAGGGGACAGACTACAGAGGAAGAAAGATAGAGATGTTGTAGAGTAGGGTAATAGATATAAGTGAGAGACTAGAGAGGAGGATAGAGGTGTTTTAGAGTGGGGTAATAGATGTATGGGACAGACTACAGAGGAGGAAAGATAGATATGTTGTAGAGTGGGGTAATAGATATAGGGGACATACTACAGAGGAGGAAAGATAGATATGTTGTAGAGTAGGGTAATAGATACTAGAGAGGTGGAAAGATAGATATGTTGTAGAGTGGGGTAATAGATATAGGGGACAGATTACAGAGGAGGAAAGATAGAGATGTTGTAGAGTAGGGTAATAGATATATGTGAGAGACTAGAGAGGAGGATAGAGGTGTTGTAGAGTGGGGTAATAGATATAGGTGACAAACTAGAGAGGAGGAAAGATAGATGTGCGGTAGAGTGGTATAATCGATATAGGGGACAGACTAGAGAGGAGGATAGATAGAGGTGTTGTAGAGTGGAATAACAGTTATAGGTGATAGACTAGAGAGGAGGAAAGATAGAGGTGTTATAGAGTGAGGTAATAGATACATGGGACAGAATAGAGAGGAGGATAGATAGAGGTGTTGTAGAGTGGGGTAATAGATACATGGGACAGACTAGAGAGGAGGATAGATAGAGGTGTTGTAGAGTGGGGTAATAGATATAGGGGACAGACTAGAGAGGAGGATAGAGGTGTCGTAGAGTGGGGTAATAGATATAAGGGACAGATTAGAGAGGATGATAGAGGTGTTGTAGAGTGGAGTAATAGATATAGGTGAGATACTAGAGAGGAGGAAAGATAGAGATGTCGTAGAGTGGGGTAATAGATATAGGGGACAGACTAGAGAGGAGGATAGAGGTGTCGTAGAGTGGAGTAATAGATATAGGTGAGAGACTAGAGAGGTGGAAAGATAGAGATGTCATAGAGTGGGGTAATAGATATAGGGGACAGACTAGAGAGGAGGATAGAGGTGTCGTAGATTGGAGTAATAGATATAGGTGAGAGACTAGAGAGGTGGAAATATAGATATGTTGTAGAGTGGGGTAATAGATATAGGGGACAGACTACAGAGGAGGAAAGATAGAGATGTTGTAGAGTAGGGTAATAGATATAGGTGAGAGACTAGAGAGGAGGATAGAGGTGTTGTAGAGTGGGGTAATAGATATATTGGACAGACTACAGAGGAGGAAAGATAGATATGTTGTAGAGTGGGGTAATAGATATAGAGGACAGACTACAGAGGAGGAAAGATAGATATGTCGTAGAGTGGGGTAATAGATATAGGGGACAGACTAGAGAGGAGTTTAGAGGTGTCGTAGAGTGGAGTAATAGATATAGGGGACAGACTAGAGAGGAGGATAGAGGTGTCGTAGAGTAGAGTAATAGATATAGGGGACAGACTAGAGAGGAGGATAGAGGTATCGTAGAGTGGGGTAATAGATATAGGGGACAGACTAGAGAGGAGGATAGAGGTGTTGTAGAGTGGAGTAATAGATATAGGTGAGCGACTAGAGAGGAGGAAAGATAGAGATGTCGTAGAGTGGGGTAATAGATATAGGGGACAGACTAGAGAGGAGGATAGAGGTGTCGTAGAGTGGAGTAATAGATATAGGTGAGAGACTAGAGAGGTGGAAAGATAGATAATTTATAGAGTGAGGTAATAGATATAGGGGACAGACTACAGAGGAGGAAAGATAGAGATGTTGTAGAGTAGGGTAATAGATATAGGTGAGAGACTAGAGATGAGGATAGAGGTGTTGTAGAGTGGGTAATAGATGTATGGGACAGACTACAGAGGAGGAAAGATAGATATGTTGTAGAGTGGGGTAATAGATATAGGGGACATACTAGAGAGGAGGATAGAGGTGTCGTAGAGTGGAGTAATAGATATAGGGGACAGACTAGAGAGGAGGATAGAGGTGTCGTAGAGTGGAGTAATAGATATAGGTGAGAGACTAGAGAGGAGGAAAGATAGAGATGTCGTAGAGTGGGGTAATAGATATAGGGGACAGACTAGAGAGGAGGATAGAGGTGTCGTAGAGTGGGGTAATAGATATAAGGGACAGACTAGAGAGGAGGATAGAGGTGTTGTAGAGTGGAGTAATAGATATAGGTGAGAGAATAGAGAGGAGGAAAGATAGATATGTTGTAGAGTGGGGTAATAGATATAGGGGACAGACTACAGAGGAGGAAAGATAGAGATGTTGTAGAGTAGGGTAATAGATATAGGTGAGAGACTAGAGAGGAGGATAGAGGTGTTGTAGAGTGGGGTAATAGATATATTGGACAGACTACATAGGAGGAAAGATAGATATGTTGTAGAGTGGGGTAATAGATATAGGGGACAGACTACAGAGGAGGAAAGATAGATATGTCGTAGAGTGGGGTAATAGATATAGTGGACAGACTAGAGAGGAGGATAGAGGTGTCGTAGAGTGGAGTAATAGATATAGGGGACAGACTAGAGAGGAGGATAGAGGTGTCGTAGAGTGGAGTAATAGATATAGGGGACAGACTAGAGAGGAGGATAGAGGTATCGTAGAGTGGGGTAATAGATATAGGGGACAGACTAGAGAGGAGGATAGAGGTGTTGTAGAGTGGAGTAATAGATATAGGTGAGAGACTAGAGAGGAGGAAAGATAGAGATGTCGTAGAATGGGATAATAGATATAGGGGACAGACTAGAGAGGAGGATAGAGGTGTCGTAGAGTGGAGTAATAGATATAGGTGAGAGACTAGAGAGGTGGAAAGATAGATAAGTTGTAGAGTGGGGTAATAGATATAGGGGACAGACTACAGAGGAAGAAAGATAGAGATGTTGTAGAGTAGGGTAATAGATATAAGTGAGAGACTAGAGAGGAGGATAGAGGTGTTTTAGAGTGGGGTAATAGATGTATGGGACAGACTACAGAGGAGGAAAGATAGATATGTTGTAGAGTGGGGTAATAGATATAGGGGACATACTACAGAGGAGGAAAGATAGATATGTTGTAGAGTAGGGTAATAGATACTAGAGAGGTGGAAAGATAGATATGTTGTAGAGTGGGGTAATAGATATAGGGGACAGATTACAGAGGAGGAAAGATAGAGATGTTGTAGAGTAGGGTAATAGATATATGTGAGAGACTAGAGAGGAGGATAGAGGTGTTGTAGAGTGGGGTAATAGATATAGGTGACAAACTAGAGAGGAGGAAAGATAGATGTGCGGTAGAGTGGTGTAATCGATATAGGGGACAGACTAGAGAGGAGGATAGATAGAGGTGTTGTAGAGTGGAATAACAGTTATAGGTGATAGACTAGAGAGGAGGAAAGATAGAGGTGTTATAGAGTGAGGTAATAGATACATGGGACAGAATAGAGAGGAGGATAGATAGAGGTGTTGTAGAGTGGGGTAATAGATACATGGGACAGACTAGAGAGGAGGATAGATAGAGGTGTTTTAGAGTGGGGTAATAGATATAGGGAACAGAATACACAGTGTGAGTGTTTGGTGTGTGTGTGCTTGGTATGAGTGTTTTGTGTCGGTGTTTGATGTGAGTGTATGATGTGAATGTTTGATGTGAGTGTTTGATATGAGTGTTTGATGTGTTTGGTGTGTTTGGTGTGAGTGTTTGATGTTAGTGTTTCGTGTGTTTTTGTGGGTTTTATTATGTGTGTGTGTTTGTTGTGTGTGATTTGTGTGAGTGTTTGGTGTGTGTGTGTGTGTGTGTGTGTGTGTGTGTATGATCGTGTTTGTAGAGAGTGGGGCGTATATGTTCAAGAGTTATTTTTCTCCCACTCAGTAATTTGATTATACTTTAGCACTCAAGTAGCACGCGGATCATTGAAATCTCCCGGGATCTACGCTAGCAGCGAATTCAAACCCCCCCCCCCCTTCCTCCATTATTCAATAACGTGGATTCCATGGGCAATGCCTTATTTTAGCTAAAACCAAAACTTGAAATAAAAGTGGAGTGGGAATAGTGAATGAAACCATCCCGGTTCATCATCTCTAGTTTTGTCTAGTACAGATCTCTCTTTTGATCCACTCACCACCTCTAATTTGGTTATTACAGATCTTACTCTTTCTCCACTCACTATATCTAGTTTTGTCTATTACAGAACTTATTCCTTCTCCACTCACTATCTTTAGTTTTGTCTATTACAGAACTTATTCCTTCTCCACTCATTATCTTTAGTTTTGTCTATTACAGATCTTATTCCTTCTCCACTCACTATCTTTAGTTTTGTCTATTACAGAACGTATTCCTTCTCCACTCACTATCTTTAGTTTTGTCTACTACAGATCTTATTTCTTTTCCACTCAATATCTTTAATTTTCTCTATTACAGATCGTATTCCTTCTCCACTCACTATCTTTAGTTGTGTCTATTACATATCTTATTCCTTCTCCACTCACTATCTTTAGTTTTGTCTATTACATATCTTATTCCTTCTCCACTCATTATCTTTAGTTTTGTCTATTACAGAACTTACTCCTTCTCCACTCACTATCTTTAGTTTTGTCTATTACAGAACTTACTCCTTCTCCACTCATTATCTTTAGTTTTGTCTATTACAGAACTTACTCCTTCTCCACTCACTATCTTTAGTTTTGTCTATTACAGATCTTATTCCTTCTCCACTCATTATCTTTAGTTTTGTCTATTACAGAACTTACTCCTTCTCCACTCACTATCTTTAGTTTTGTCTATTACAGAACTTACTCCTTCTCCACTCATTATCTTTAGTTTTGTCTATTACATAACTTACTCCTTCTCCACTCACTATCTTTAGTTTTGTCTATTACATATCTTATTCCTTCTCCACTCATTATCTTTAGTTTTGTCTATTACAGAACTTACTCCTTCTCCACTCACTATCTTTAGTTTTGTCTATTACAGAACTTACTCCTTCTCCACTCACTATCTTTAGTTTTGTCTATTACAGAACTTACTCCTTCTCCACTCATTATCTTTAGTTTTGTCTATTACAGAACTTACTCCTTCTCCACTCACTATCTTTAGTTTTGTCTATTACAGAACTTACTCCTTCTCCACTCATTATCTTTAGTTTTGTCTATTACAGAACTTACTCCTTCTCCTCTCATTATCTTTAGTTTTGTCTATTACAGAACTTACTCCTTCTCCACTCATTATCTTTAGTTGTTTCTATTACATAACTTACTCCTTCTCCACTCACTATCTTTAGTTTTGTCTATTACAGAACTTATTCCTTCTCCACTCATTATCTTTAGTTTTGTCTATTACATAACTTACTCCTTCTCCACTCATTATCTTTAGTTGTGTCTATTACATAACTTACTCCTTCTCCACTCACTATCTATAGTCTGGTTTATTACAGATCTTTCCCCTTTCCCACTCAACATCTATGGTTTTATTTATTTCGGATCTTTCTCTTTTTCCGCTCACCATATTTATTTTAACCCAGCACAGATCAGGAGCCTTCCACCACAGACTTTCAATTTTACCCGTCCTTTTACCTGGTTCAATTGGGCACAAAAAAGGTTTCCAGTTTCGGACATATTTTTCTCTTTATCTTTCTTTTTAATTTGCCAGCTTCATGCTCCATTTGGTGTATACCATGCGTGTAATTTATCATCACTTCATTGTGTGTTATTTCCTGCTTAATCGTATTCTTGTTATCAAAGGTCAATGTTAGATGTTTTTTATTTTAGTCGGCGACTATAAATTGTAGGTAGCAGCGATAGCTCAGTGGTTAGTGAACTTGGCTACAAAGGATCAGGGTAAGTCTTTATAAGGGGGGCGGGGGGGGGTCCTTTACTTTTTATTTTTATGTGCAATAACTTGTGGCGATTTATTACCACCATGTCGTGGGCTGTTTTATTGAATCGTGTGTACCCTTGTTGTTGTTGTTTATTGGTCAGCTTTATATATCTTGAGCTAAGTCTCGAGGAAGCCGCGATAGCTCAGCGGTTAGTGAACTCGACTACAAAGGACAAGAGGTAGGGTTCGATCCCAACCGACGGCTTCCGGTTCACCAAGCCTTTAATTGGTACCGGACTTTTTTCTGGGAAAGTAAAGCGGCACGGGCGTAATACCGACCAAATTACCCCAAAAATCATGTGCCGAAAGTTTGTAAAATTTACGGTCACTTACACCATATTCCCTATACGCCACTTGGCGTGACGAGGGGGGGGGGACGCTTTACTTTTTTCTATTACCTTTTCTACTTCTCCATACAGATTCCATCATTTTCGTGTATATATGTCCTTTAAATACTGGTGCAATTATTATGTTGTTTTCTTTTTTAAATTAAATTACGGACGCTGCCAATTGTGTATCTTATTGTTCCTTGTTTTTATTTTTTCCTGCAAACTCGGTGATTTGTCCTCACAGTGTTTACAATAATTACGTGAAGCACATTTAACCTGAACAACGTGAGAGACCAGCCTTTGATGGAAGGAAATAAATCAGCCTCACGACCAATGAAACACAAACTTACTGAGTGACCTTCCCTCTTGTCTAGATAACTATAGTGAACTTGAAGTTAATTAAATTACCACATACTTGATATCTAAGATGTGAAAACTGCTGAACTATTTCAACCGCTGCCTGCAACCGTTAGGAAGGTTTTAGTTTCATATCCCAGTGAATACAATATGTGGAACTAATAATACAGCATGGCTTTTCTACTGTTATCTTTCATCATTTTTACATTGACTATTTGCGGTAAGAAAGTCCTTTTTTTCCAAATATAATTTTAGTGTATATACTTTTAGTCCATAATTTTGATAGTGATTGAGTAATTTTCCAGAATTAAAGGCATAAAAATGTCTTATTACCACAGTCGTGTCTTCTCTCTTTTACTATTATTAAATGTTTATGTTCTTCAATGATGTCGCCATTGTTAACGCCATATAATCTTTGCAATCACACCATAGTGCCACATATTATCGCTGTAATAATTAACATATTAACGTTACATATAATATAAAAATGACCATCATTATGAATGTAGCCCTTCTCAGCGTTATTGACATTATCAGCATCATCCACATGATCTTAGTTTTAACACCATTATCGTCACGTTACCAACCGCAAAGATTACTAATATCACCACTGCCTTTATCACACTCCATCAACAACAGTTGTTTGGTAATACTTTACCAAACTATTAACTAATCATGAATGCTTGCTACCAACCATCCATCAAAACACCAAAGGCCATATATATGAATAGGGATAATCAATCTCTCTCGCTCTCTCTCTCTCTCTTCTCTCTGCGATCAAGTCTCAATCAGAGTAGGATTCCAGACTCTCTCATGAAGTCAGCTGTCTGTTTAAGTGATTCGATTGTCCCATATAGTTTTTCTTCCAGGGAGGTGGGTGTGGACCACATTGTTCTTCTCAGGTCTGTGTACTGGGGGCAATCCAGTAGAACATGTTTTGTAGTCATATTGTCCAATGTAGAGTGGCATAGGCTGGTTGTACCTATTTTGAATTTGGTGAACATGTTGTTTCTTATTCTATAATCAATCAAGTTGGAGAATTCTGCTTCGCAATGATTGGAAGAGCGGCTATCAGGGAATCAAGAAGAATCATTGTTATGAACGACCGGCTGTCAGAAGCCATTTATTAATACGGAAATGTTTCTATTTCTTAATGTTTAAAGCTCTTAAAGTCATAATAATGTTGACAATAGCACAGCGCTAAAAAGAGCAACGAATAAATTCTGAGATATGCATCAAGGCAAACAAATCTCTAAAGTTCGATAAGAAAATGTCTCTTTCGAAGGAGGTTTTATGCAAAGAGGATATTTAGACAACGTTTTGACAACATAAAAACAATGAAGGAAAAAGAGATAGAGGAAGTTGTCGAGAGAAAAAAGTAAACAGTTTAACAACGTGAAACAGTAGAAGTGATAAGTAGCTCCGGTGCAAAAGCAGAGATTGCGAGGGATAGTTTCCAATGTCTCGGGACACTGCACATGATGATGATGATAATATGTCAATAGAAACAAAAACAGGAGCACTAACAATATATTCCTTGCATGGCAAAACGGAGTGCTTCATGTCCAGGAGTTGTCAGTTTTGCAATTGTTAGATCAACGCACATCAATTATTTATCGACGGAAAAAATATGAGTACCTCCTAAGAGATAGAGTACCAAATGAAACCATAGGAAAAATGGTAGGAATAAAACCATGCCAAGAATATATAGAGTAACAACAACTTAAATGGTTTGGCGACCTGGTCAGAATGAATCCTCACCAATCACCATCAAGGGCGTTCTTCTCGAGAATGCATGGGAAAAGACCAAGAGTAAGACCTAGAAGAAGATGGATAGATGCAGTAACAGAGACATGTAACAACAAAGGAAAATCACTAATTCAGACAGTTCGAGCAGCCAAGGAACGACAAATGATATAACCACGACTCCTTTTAGGTATCAGTGAAAAGAAAGTAGAGAAGAAGAAGGAGAAAAAGAAAGAACATGTAAAAATATAAATATTAAATCCGTTAATGCGGCGAAATATTGGGCAAATATCAGAAAATAATACCCTGGGATGTCATCCTGGTAAATCAACAGCCAGCACCTAAAATCACCGAGTCAAATCTTACAGGAGGTGCATGATATAATTCTGGAGGACGCTACATCGAAGACAATGATGACCAGATACAAACCAGGCTATGAGTTACTTGTTACGGGTCTGATACGATTTCCTTTTAGGAAGAACTCGAAGGCCGAGAAAACATTTCTAAACAAATACTTGCTGTAGAAGAAAAAAAAAATTAAATAAAAGTGGACAATACCAAGTGTGACACAATCTTTCAACATAAGTAAGAAAACACATATATTCGAAAACAAATTATCTCTTTGCATACGTTTCCACACATCATGCCGATTTCGGTGATGTGTGCTAATCCGCACAGCGCGTCCCTCTCAATTTGATTAGTGTAAACTGACATAAAAACATATTCTTTTTATGTCATGTACGATGTTGGTATTGGTGAAATCTAATTACTTGTTTTATTATCTAAAATTTTATATATAATATGTTTTATGTTAGATAACTATAAACGTGTAGACTGATATTTGAAAACATGAAATATTTTGTCTCTTAAATCTCTACCGTTGAAATGATAAAAACCTTATGCACTGAAACAGTTAACAAACCTTCGCTCAGTAATCCAATCCAAATAAGTAGCAGTACGTTGATGTATATATATATATATTATATCATCTTCTTCTACATTTTTTTAGCTCCATGTGGAGCATAGATCTTCAACAAACACTTTCCAAGTCGATCTGTTTTTTGCTATTCCTTTAAGATCATTCCATGGTTTCCCAATCATCTTCCTCTCTGCTTCCATCTGTCTTTTCCAAGAATTCCTTGATCTTCCTCTTTGTCTTTTCCTCTGAGGATTCCAAAAAAGGGCATGTTGTGTAATACTCTCAGTTGGCTTCCGCAGTGTGTGTCCTATCCAGCGCCATCGTCTTCGCTGTAGCTCTTTATCCACTGGTATTTGACCGGTACATTTCCATAATTCTATGTTAGTGATTTTGTCCTGCCATTTCCATCCTTTTATTCTGCGTAGGCATCCATTAATGAAAGTCTGTATCTTCATGATTGTCAATTTTGTTGTTCTCCATGTTTCACAGCCATATAATAGGACCAACTTAACATTTGATTATATATATATATATATATATATATATATATATATAATATTATATACATATTTTTATATGTTGTGGGGTCCTCGGTAGCCTAGTTGGGTAACTCCCCGACTGGACTACCGACGTTCGGACAACCCGTGTTCGATTCCCGCTGAGAGCAGTGTGAGTGGCACGCCTGGTTAAAAAAAAAAAAAAATATCTCCACGGTCGACCCAGCCGTTGGCAGAAATGGGTACCAGCATATTACCATGGGAATGTCAGGAATGTCGCCAGAAATCTCTGAACATTTCTGGATAGGCGGCCGAGCACATGTGGGTGGAAACTCGTGTGATAAGACGCCGGTTCAAGTCTCGAACTTTACCTTAACCTTTATATATATTCCAACCTTGAGATAGTGACCATAGACCAGTCAGTCAAACTTTCAGTGGCTCTTGCTCACAAACAGGAGTTGCAAATATCTCTTTCCCGGTGGAACTATAAGAGAGCTGTTTGGGTAAAGTTTGCAAGGCTCACTGATGCATATACTGCGCCTATCAACACCAACGAAAAGAAGATCAATGATATGATAGAGCGGTTAACAAATGGAATCCTGAGAGCTGCTAAAGAATCCATTCCTAGAGGAGCAAGAAGAAACTACAAGCCATACTGGAGCAAGGAAATACAAAGACTAGAAGAGGAACTGGACTCTGCCAGAGAACTAGCTGAAACATCACACAGCACAGAGAGCAACATTGCCTACAAAGCAGCCTCGGCCAAATACAGACGAGAGGTCATGACTTCAGCCAGACAGAGCTGGATAGACAAAATAGAGAGCCTTAATCTAGACATAAATGGTCACAAACTATGGCAACTTGTGAAAGCTCCGAACGACGAAAACAACTGCCGACCTCCAATATCATTAACACACAATCACAACATGCTGTGTGGCAAAAAGGGCAGCAAATCTACTAATAGAGACTGACAAAAAATTAATAGAATAAACATTCCAATGACAAACAGAAAGCTGCAAGAAGGGAAAACCAAGATGCAAAACACATTCCTTTAGCACCAGAAGAGCATCAGACGACCATCTTTACCCCAACTGAATTAGATGTTGCCCTCAAAGGATTGAAGTTCAAAAGTTCCCCTGGTAAAGATGGAACCTCCAACGAAATGCTCCTAAATCTGGGGCAGAAAGCCAAGAGCCAACTTCTAAGGATAATAAATGCTAGCTGGAAGAGAGGTCATGTGCCGGCAATCTGGAAAGAAGCTATTATGGTGCCCATTCTCAAGTGTGGAAAAGACCCACTAAATCCAAGTAGCTGTAGACCAATTAGCCTACTGAGCTGCCTGAGTAAGCTCATGGAAAGGCTGGTTAACAGAAGACTTATGTGGCATTTGGACAAAACAACAAATCGTACCACAACAAAGTGGCTACCGTCAGCACAGATCAACTGAGGACCTGGTCAATTACATTGCACAGGAAATAGAGGATGCTCTACAAGAAAAGAAACACACACTGGCAGTGTGGGTCGACATGGAGAAGCTTTTGACAGGATTTGACGAGAGGGTTTAAAGAACAAGCTTTCTAGACTTGGCATCCAGGGTCGTTTGGAGACAAAACAACAAATCGTACCACAACAAAGTGGCTACCGTCAGCACAGATCAACTGAGGACCTGGTCAATTACATTGCACAGGAAATAGAGGATGCTCTACAAGAAAAGAAACACACACTGGCAGTGTGGGTCGACATGGAGAAGCTTTTGACAGGATTTGACGAGAGGGTTTAAAGAACAAGCTTTCTAGACTTGGCATCCAGGGTCGTTTATTCAATTGGGTTTCTCAATACCTTCAGGATAGAACGGCCAGAGTACAAGTTCAAGGTCAACTAAGTAAGAAGGTCTCTATCGAACAAGGTGTCCCTCAAAGCGGAGTCTTGTCCCCAACACTCTTTTTAATTTTCATAAATGACATCGTAAAGGACATTCCACCCAGAATACACTCAGCAATATACGCAGATGATCTGAGTTATGGGCTCGTGGGGAAAGTATGTCAGTAGCTGGACCCAGGATGTAAGATGCCCTAGGTGAACTTGAAAAGTGGACGAACACCTGGTTCTTACCAGGGTGTGTTCTTGACGCTGAATCAACAGGGCGAGATCACCAAATCAATAGCTACTGGAAAATTCTCAAACAACTTTAAAGCAGAAACTGAGGCCAATAGAGATGCTGCAACACTGGCTACTCAACACAAAAATAACATGCACAATAAATTGGTGATTCTGATTGATGCACTGTCAGTATTATCAGCTCTTAAAAGCCCCAAGAACAATGAACTAGATGACTTGAGAACAACCCTGGACCAACTATGCAATAACTTCCAGAGAGGAGTCATTCAGTGGATACCATCACACTGTAATATACACGGGAACGAACGCGCAGATAAATTAGCTAAAGAGGGAGGGAGATTACCACAAGAGAACCATCCGCTCAGTTATGATGAAGCCAAATCCATTCTCAAGGGTCAGTTCCACGAAAAATGGAAACGAGAACACCCAAAGCATAACGAGAGTGACGGATACCACCAACTATCAAGGAGGGATCAAGTCATCATACTTCGCCTACGCACGGGCCACAATAGAATGAGAAATCACATGTTCACCAATTTCAAAATAGGTACAACCAGCCTATGCCACTGTACACTGGACAATATGACTACAAAACATTTTCTACAGGATTGCCCCCAGTACACAGACCTGAGAAGAGCAATGTGGTCTACGCCCACCTCCCTGGAAGAAAAAACTATATGGTACAATCGAATCGCTTAAACAGACAGCTGACTTCATGAGAGAGTTTGGAATCCTACTCTGATTGAGTCTTGATCGCAGATATATATATAAATCAGCTCTTCATATCCAAGGAAAGACAACCTAGACCTGTAATCATTGTTCTGAAATTAATAATTCGGAAATGTTAAACTAAAAAACCAATTGTTTGTGAAACATACTTTAAAATTTAAAAAGGACACACATAAATGCTTATTTAAAACACACAATATCATGTCACAAAAAAAGGCGCAACACTACTCATTTCTTAGTTGATAGAATTGACAATATACATAAACTAATACTCTGAAGATTGTAGATTAGTTGAAGTAGATAATACGCTGAGATAGAAGTTGTGTGAAGACAGCCTGCTCACTTCAGATAAGCAGTAAAAATAAGTCTATATTTCGTTTCTTTTTTCATCTTTATCATCATCATCATCAACATCATCATCAAGTACCGGGCCTATCATTTCTGTTGTTGATCATCTGCCAAGCCTTTTTCTTAACCTGTGTGGCATTTCTTCTCTTTGCTTCCCTATATCTCTTCGTTCCTCAATTTTTCCAGTTGTCACAATATATTCCAGTTGTTGTCTTCTCATTACATGGCCAAAAAATATGATGATTGTTTCTTCCTAATATTGGAAATTAGCTCTCTTTTTGCTTTGACTTCTTTCATAACATTTTCATTACTCTTCTTAGCTGTCCATGGTATTCTCAATATTCTTCTGTAAAACCACATTTCTACAGACTCCATCGATTTTCTTGTCTGTTGTCCTATTGTCCATGATTCACATCCATATGTTAAGACTGGCTCTACATAACATTTAAGAACTCTTTTTCTTGTTTCTATTGTCAAAAATGGATTGCATAGTATCTTCCTCATTTTTTTGGAAAGCTGCTTTAGCCATTCTGCATCTCACCTCTTTTGTACACCTTCCGTTTGAGGTTAACAAAGTTACCAAATATTTAAATTTATTTACCTGTTTTAATATTGTTCCACTTGTCTTTGTTTTGCACTGTGGTGATGTCGTTTTCGTTGTTGTTACCATTACTACTGTCTTTCTGCTATTAAGGTAAAGTCCTTTATGTTTGCTTTTTTCACTATAATGTATCATCTTTATCAGGAAAGTTTAACATTACCAGTTGGAGAGTTGTCATTGCGTCGATTGTAGTATCAAAAGTGCCATACTGTTCACCTGACCAGAAAAGTCGGATGTCATAAAGTTTCCTACCGGTTAGCTGACCAGAAACGTCATGTATCATAAAGTGCCGTACCTATCAGCCAGCATGTGAACAGACACGGCAGAAATTATAAAGTGCCAAACTTATAGATGGCTTGTGAACAGAAACGTCAGATACCATAAATTGCCCAACCTATCAGTCGGCATTTGAACAGAAACGTCAGATACCATAAATTGTCCAACCTATCAGCCGGCATGTGAACAGAAACGTCAGATACCATAAATTGTCCAACCTATCAGCCGGCATGTGAACAGAAACGTCAGATATCATAAAGTGCCCGCCTTACCGATTAGCTGACCACAAACGTCAGATATTATAAAGTGCCCTACCGATCAGCTAACCAGAAACGTCAGATATCATAAAGTGCCTTACCGATTAACTGACCACAAACGTCAGATATCATAAAGTGCCCTGCCGATCAACTAAACAGAAACGTCAGATATCATAAAGTGCCCTACCGATTAGCTGACCACAAACGTCATATTGATGTCGCTCTCAGCACAAACTTCATAGCGGTGGCGACCCACCATGAACTTTCAAACCTCGACCTCTCATCACATGTTTTATGGTGGCTAGCAGGGCCACAGCTGCTATTTGGAAACTTATCTCAGGTAATGACAAAGAACAGAAGGCACCGTGTGCATTCTGCGCACGTTAAAGAATCTGTGGTATTTGGAAGTTGAAAAGAGTAGCTCAAAGTAGTTGTTGCTTTGGAAAAAATAATAATTAACAAAAAAATCTACCAAAAACTCGTGATGATCCTTCTTCCACTTTACTTCTTCTTCTATCTTTTCTCTATTGCTGTTGGCGTCGAGGGGAGATACACTCGGAGATTCTTTTCTCTTCTGTTGGTCTCTTCTGGTGTTACCCTCCTAGTGACTCTAGTATTCCCTTTATTCATCTCTTTCTCGGTCTTCCTCTTGATCTGGCGTTTGTTTATGGCTCTTTGAGTAATTGTTAGTTATTTATGTTTTGTTATGTGGCCGAACTAATTTATCTGTTGTTTCTTTATTTATTAGATGGCTGGTTCAATTTCGAGTATTTCGAGTTCACTCTCGATGATGAAAAATACAAATGAGAATATGTCTTCATCGTCTTCATCATGTTCATCGATCGGGTATTGCTATTCGTTTAGACATTTATATTAGATCAGCATGGGTCATGAACATGACGGTGCGTTTGAGGCTGTCACCGCTTCCCCATAACATAAGCAGGATAGTTTTGGGGGGCCATATCTGTGTTATTATGGTGTTTAGAGTGTTGCAGTTCTGTTGGGTATGCCCTGGAGTTTGTGGGGGATGCTTCGCAGTCACATATTGCAAAGTAGCTCAGAAGTCAGAGAATATATGCCTTAATGGCGAGGGCCATCTGAACACGCGGCTGCCAGTTATAGGAAAACATTCAGTTCATCGAGAGTTGGACGGAAACAAAAGAAAACAGAAGATGAAATGTTGAAACAACTAACCATGAAAAGAGAACTACTAAACACAATTGAAACAAGAAAAATCAGTTTTTGGGGGCATGTTAAAAAGCAAAGCAGCCTAGTAAAAGTAGTCTTGGAAGAGAACATATAAAGTAAAAAAAGCAGAGCTGCTTTTATGTTTCTTAGTGCTTCTAATATTCCGTCAATCCGACCTTTTCGTGGTCGGCCCTTGGGTCTGGTGTTTTCTCAACGTTTATTGAAGGCTCCTTGTGTTGTTGTTGTTTTTTTTTTATCTTGGTGCCTTGTTACGTGGGCAAACTATTTTATATGTTGCTTTTTTAAAAATATATATTATATTGTCATCATCATGTGCCATACCGGTTGTAGTAGGCGATCTTGTTTTTCCACAATCTTCTATCTACAGTGCATCGTATCAGTTCTGTTGTTGACTGTTTTTCATGCCATGACACCAATCTATCCAATATTATCTCTCTTTGTTGTCCACGATATATCTTTGTTGTACTTTGCCACTTGTAACCAAGTATTCCAACTTTCTTTTTCTCATGATGTGCCCGAAAAATGTTGATTGTTTTTTTTTCTGATGTTTTTATGAGCTCCCTTTCTGTATTTTACCTCTCTGAGAATTTCCTCATTGGTCTTTTTAGTTGTCCTGGGATTTTTCAACATTCTTCTGAGAAATTCCATCTCTGTGGTCTTGTGATTCGCATTCATAGGTCATTTTTGGTTCTATAGTACCGATGAACTTTCTTTCTCACTTCTATAGACATAATTTGTTGCATAAGATATTTTTTCATTGTCTGAAATGCTATTTTGGCCTGAGCTATTCTGCTTTTTTTTATTTCTGTGGTGCACCTTCCATCTGATGTTATTATTGTGCTCAAGTATTTGAAGCGTTGCACTTGTTTCATATTTGTCCTGTTTATTTTAACGCTGCATGATGGTGATGATTGTTTCTTTGATATGACCATTGCTTATGTTTTGTTACTATCCAGTCTGAGACCTTTTTAGTTGTTATATATATATATATATATATATATATATATATATATATATATATATATATATACAATATATATATTCTATGGTAGTGTTTTTCCTAGCTTCCTTCTCAGTTCTTCATTTCTGATCTTATCTCTCAGGCTGTTTCCTGTCATTCGTCTAACACATTTCATCTCAGTAGAGGACATTTTTCTTATTGTTCTTGCATCTGAGGTCCAGGACTGGCATTGTTAGCACAACGTTGGGATGAAGAAGAAGTAATACATGATGCTGGTAAGTACCGTATTTATATCATTGAACTTTGTGTCAAGAATCAAAGCATCGCTTTTAGGAGCTTGATTATAAGTCTTATTGCTTCCTATTCTCTCTATTTGTGTGGTGGGTGAATTGAATGTTTTGACAATTACATCAATTACGGTGGTTTGAGTTACGTGGTAAACCCATAGCTCTAGAAAGTGGAAGAAAGGGGTGTTCATCTTATGCCTACTCCGCTGTTGCATTTCTTCGTTAATGCTTGTTGCAGGAGGGTCTCTGCCGCGAACCACTTGTACGTGCTGCCTCTGAATAAAGTTCAGAATTGTTATCTTTCTCCCTCTTTCCCTCTGTCACTTCTTTTACTGTCTCTCTCTCTCACATTCTGACTTTCTCTCTCACTTTCTCTCTCTCACCTCTTACACTCTCTCCCATTTTCACTCTCTCTCTCTCACTTTCACACTCCCTCTAACTTTTTCACTCTCATCTCTTTCACTCTCTCTCTCTCTCACGTTCACAATCTTTCTCTCACTTTCTCTCTCTCACCTGTTTCGCTTTCTCTATCACTTTCACACTTTCTCTCTCACCTGTTTCACTCTCTCTCTCTCTCTCTCTCTCACCTCTTACACTATCTCTCTCTCTCTCTCTCTCTCACCTTCCCAATCTCTCTCACTTTCACTATCTAATTTGTTTCACTTTCGCTCTCACTTTCACGCTTTCTCTCTCCTTTTCTCTCTCGCCTCTTTCACTTTCTATTTCACTTTCGCACACTTTCTTTCACTTTCTCTCTCTCACACCTTTCGTTCTCTTTCTCCTCTTTCACCCTCTATCTCACATTCCCTCTCTCACCTCTTTCACTATATCTCCCACTTTCACAATCTCTCTACCACTTTCTCACTCTCACCTCTTTCACACTCTGTCTCTCCCTTTCACAATCTCTCTCACTTTCTCTCTCTCCCTCGCCTCTTTCCCTCTCTCTCACGTTTACACTCTCTCTCTTACTTTTACTCTCTTTCTTCTTTCACTCTCTCTCTCTCTCTCTTACGTTTGCACTCTCTCTCTCACTTTTACCCTCTTTCTTCTTTCACTCTCTCTCTTACGTTCGCACTCTCTCACTGTCTCTCTCGCCTCTTTCACTCACTCACATCTTTCACTCTCACTCTCATTTTCCCTCTCTAGCCTCTTTCACTCACTCACATCTTTCACTCTCTCTCTCCTTGTTCACTCTTTCTCTCACTGCCTATCTCACCTTTCACTCTCTCTCTCCTCTTTCACTCTCTCTCACTTTCACTCTCTCCCTCACTTTCATCTCTCTCACACCTTTTTCACTCTCTCAATCTCTCTCTCACTCTTTCGTTTCCTAATTTCTGATTTTGTCTCCTCTTTCACTCTCCCTCTCTTTTCATTTTCTCTATCCTACACCTTGCACGCTCTCCCACTCACTTTCTTTCTCTCTGACCGCTTTCACCTTCTCTATTACTCTCTCTCCCTCTTACTTACGCCCTTATTTCTTATTTTGTGGAGTTTAAACAGTATCTGATCTATATTGTATTTACTGCATCTTCTTTCATGTCCATTATAACGATTATATATATATATATATATATATATATATATATATATATCACCTTGCTCGTTCAGTGGATGAATCTGTCTGTTCAGGATTGGCAAATTCAGCCACGACAAAAGATGTTCAGTAAAGCGAGACTCCAATGCTTTACCAAACTACTGACTTATCATGATTGCTTGCTGCCAATCATCTGTCAAGACGCCCAAGGCCATATATATATATATATATATATATATATATATATATATATATATAGTAAAGTACCCTCGTCACGCCAAGTGGCGTATAGGGAATATGATGTTAGTGGTAACCATAAATTTTACAGACCTTCGGCACATGCTTTTTTGGGGTAATTTAGTCCGTATTACGCCCATACCGATTCACTTTCCCGGTAAAAAATCCGATACCCATTAAAGGCTGGGTGAACCAGAAAGCCGTCGGTTGGGGTCGAACCCTACCCCTTGTCCTATGTAGTCCAGTTCACTAACCACTGAGCTATCGCTGCTCCCTTTATATAAATATAATTATATGTATATATATATATATATCAAGAAGCCTTGAAAAGTTGTGGAAATCAAAACTCATTAGCACAAACACAAAACTTAGGCTATTCAAATCAAATGTACTATCAACCCTTACGTATGCGTGTGAAAGCTGGAAAACAACAAGAGATATAGAAACAAAGTTGAACGCATTCGAAAATAAATGTCTAAGGAAAATACTTGGTATAGAATGGAACGAATTCAAAACAAACGAGGAAATTAGAGAAATCGCCAATCAACCACTAATATCTTCAGTAATAAAGAAAAGACGATGGTCATACGTTGGACATGTGATGAGAAGAGATAATAATCGAATAGCAAAGCAAGCCCTCATATGGGAAACAACAGGTAAAAGAAAAAGAGGAAGACCCAGGGAGACACTGAGAAGAACATTGATGAGAGAGGCAAGAGCAGCAGGAATCGGCTCCCTCAATGAGATAGAACTGCTTGCACAGAACAGAGACAGATGGCGAGATTTGATAAAATATCTTTAAAAGAAAACTGCTAGAACAAAAATTCATATAGGAGAAGGTGTATCTTGGTCTACGCCCTATGGGCCGGTTACGGCTCGAAAGGTCAATAGATAGATAGATATATATATATATATATAAGGTGTAAACAATGTTTCACGTAGTTACCGTGTCTTTATAACAAATCTTCTATATGCATTGTTTTGTTTTGTTTGTACCAGATTTTATAATGGTATAGTTTTGATATTCTTGCATACACTGAACCCTGCCTCTATTGTTTCTGTTATTCACATTATTTCTAGCTTTCTATTTGAAATGTCCTTAATATTATATTTCCTAGTTTCGTAGACCACAGATATTTACTGTTGTTACATTAATGATACTATGTTTTTATCATCAATTTCTTCAGTTTTGTTCTTACACGTGTTGTGGATAAGATAATATTTTTGTTGATTATTAATACCTATACTAATATAAATATTTGTATCGTTTCAGGGATTTCTAATAAAGATCTACCTAAGTTCCCATTTGATGGCTGCTCCACTGATGAGATTGACGTTTTGTGTTTGTACTTTGACAGAGCTGGAGAGTATATGTGCAATGACTTTGTCAAACATTTATTAAGTTTTCCCAATATAAAGTCAACACCTCGAGTTCTGTTTGCTGGGATTTACGACTGGTCCTCTGTCGACGATACAAAACCTAACATCAGCTCTTGGCATCTACATGTATATCCAGATCTTAAACCTTATGGAAAATACGACACGCAGACAATGTTTCCGGATTATAACAGCGTCAATGAAACCGTTGAGTTGAAGGTCCAATTTGTTTACCATTTGTTTTCTGAGATGAGCGGCGTCAGAGACAAAGTTACCCGTCTCGCTGTTATATTTCTTGATGGTAAAGACTTGTCACGTGACGAAACGAGAGTAGTACCCCACATTTTACAGCAGCAAGATACAGACATTAAGATGTTTATTGTTGTCATGGACACAAGGAGTGAAGATACAGTAGTTCATCTAAGAGATACACTGCTAATAAATGGCCATGTAGCAATTACTGAAAGCAATATACTAGCTCTAGCAATGTGTAACCAGTGTCTAGAAGGATGGTCTAAGTTTGAACACAGCGAAGGGGCGGAGTCTGTCTCTTGTTACAAGATGTTAAAGTCTGATGCAGGAAGCAACATTCGAAGTACGTTGTTGACGTGTCAGTATGAGGGATCTTCCAATCTAGTCACAATTGAAAGTAAACAGGAACTGATGTTTTTGCAAAACGAAATATATTCATATCTCAGCAGAATGAACGACCACATGGAATATTCTGATGGGCCGGCTCAGTTTTTTCTCGGTCTCCGCAGGGAAAGAAGCAACATTGCTAGAAGTTTCCGTTCGGTCAATCTCGTCCATTAGTGGTTAACCACTGGCTACCAGGTAAACCTTCTGGTGGCTATATTAATGATTGTGCTGTTTGGCAGTTTGATTGGGGTCAGACTGTCAATAAAATATCTAATGTCTCCAGATATCAAAGTGGTTTTGATGGATGGACAGACGTTGATTGTTTCTTTGAGAGTTCATTCATTTTGTGCGAGGCTACTATATCTCGTAGAAATGATCCCCAATACTTGTTTGCCATAAGACCAGCTGCAAAACAAAGTTTCACACGAGCTTTAAATAGTGGAGGCTATGTAAATTATAACGGCAATATTGTGTCCGTGTCGTTTAATTTAAACAATGAATTTCTACAAATTCTTGAAAGAAATTATTATCAGTTATTTCCCCTCTTTGACTGTGGGCAAGACTCATTAAATCATCGATATATTTCTTACGCTTTAGTCTGTAATGGTGACACTGACTGCAGGAACAATGGCGATGAAGATGGCTGTGTCAGAGTTCACGAGAAACGTGACGATTTTACAACTGTTTGTCGTGGAATCCAGTGCTGTGATGGTTCTTGTTTACTTCTAACTTTGGTTAATGATGGCGAGGTTGATTGTTCTGTCTGTGATTACAGCACTGGAAAAATGTACAACGATGAAAGTGAGCTACTTCACAAATATCTGAAGAGAAACGAGACTTGTGCCTTTATTTGTAATGACGATGAATGTATTCACTTCTCTCAGCTTAACGATGGACACGTTGACTGTATTGGATTGGAGGGACCATTGATGAGACTATAGGAACACTGGAAACAGAAGACACTTGTCACAACCGACATGGACATAGAATATGGGCCCCCAGGTGTGTCTATGTCAGAGACAGGTACGGAGCTGTTCTAGGATGTAGAGATATGTCCCATCTAGAGAACTGTACGGACTTTGAATGTCCACTGGGATATCTCAAATGTCATAGCACATACTGTATCCCTCAACATTATGTCCTAGATTGGAGACATGATTGTCCTGCAGGAGAAGACGAACAAATTGATAACATTGAACCATGTATCGGAAACTTTGCCTGTTGGGATAGTAAAGTGTGTCTACATCCAGACCTAGTCTGTAACGGACATCCTGACTGTCCACATAAAGACGACGAAGTGGATTGTTACTTGAAGTGCTCTGAAGGTTTCCGCTGTGTGTCGGGGACAGTCACTGTGTTACGCTACCACTGGCAGAAACATGCTCTACATTACCTTTCATTTGACACAGAAATAAAATACGTTGATCTGTCCGGTGTGGATCTCTCTGCTATAGATTTCAAGATGGCTGGCATGTCTCACAGTATTGTAGTATGTAAATTGTCTAATTGTAATATTTCTACAATGGACATCGATCTTTTTAAACATGCAGGTTCTCTCAAGGGATTGGACATTAGCTACAACAAACTAAAAACACTCGATGGGAGAAATAACTTTACGCATGAAATGTTTTCAATTCGCTACTTGAATTTGTCCTATAATAAAGAACTTGTGTCAGTAAATCATATTCAGTTACCGTTTCTAGAGGTACTAGATCTCTCCCACACTGGACTGTTCACGCTTCCAGCGTCCTTCTTTAAAGACCTTCCCAGCCTGAGATATTTAGACTTGAGCTTTTCATTTATCGCGAGGTTTCATCAACAAATATTTTCTTCTCATTTCAACTTAGTGGAACTAGATTTACGTGGACTACCCCTGTACAATTTCTATGAAGATTTCTTTAACGGTCTCACTATCAGTCAACATCTGTACACGGACAGCTTTGAGGTTTGCTGTCCACAGATCAGAGGGAACAATATCCCGTACTACACATGTCACGCACCTGTCGATGCCATTTCTTCTTGTTTTGATCTCATAGGCGTGAATATTCAACGTTTTCTTCTTTGGCTGGTAGCGATTCTTGCTGTGTTAGGTAACTGTATGGTTATTGTCTATCGCTTAATGTGGGACCAGTCATCTCTCAGAACAGGTTATGGACTTTTTGTGACAAACCTGGGTATATCTGACTTTATTATGGGAGTCTATCTGTCTACTATAGCTGGGGTGGATTACTACTATCGTGATGTGTATGTTATTTATGACAAGACTTGGAGAGAAAGTAATGTCTGCAAGTTTGCTGGTTTTTTGGCTACTCTCTCTAGTGAAACGTCAATCTTCTTCATTATCCTCATTACTCTGGACAGATTTTTGATAATGAAGTTTCCATTTGGACAAGTTAAGTTTTCAAAACTTGGAAAACTCGTTGCTCTGTTGATGACTTGGATCACTGGTTCTTTTCTTGCACTGATACCAGTGGTGCTCAGGTATAACATTAATTCTTCTAACGCCATGTGTATTGGCTTACCATTGACAACTAATCGTCTTATAGGCTGGCAGTTTTCGTTTGGCGTGTTTACAGTGCTCAATTTATTTTTGAGTTTCGTTCTCTTTCTTGGCCAGAAAGCCATTTTTCATGCCATGTCGGAAAATAGAATTAATGGAGCATCGTCAAGTTCGTCTTCTCGGAGGGCGGAAGATATAATAGTGGCCAAACAGCTGTCTCTTGTTGGTCTGTTCAATTCTTTTTGCTGGTTTCCTATCGGAGTCATGGGGTTGTTATCTCTTGGCGGACACGAGATCAGCAATGATGTTTACGCCTGGACAACAGTTATTGTTCTTCCTATCAACTCTGCAGCGAACCCGTTTCTATATACCATTCCTGTTCTCTCAGAAAAATGGAAAAAGTACCGATTTGGGGGAGGAAAGTCTCGATAAGGTTGTGGCAAATCTAATTTCGTTTTTGATATTTACGTAACCACCACTGACAATGAGATCTAGTAAATAGATTCTATTGTTTCATTCTGTGCTGAGATCATGTTACTAGATTGTATTGTTTCATTATGTAATGAGACCTTGTTAATAGATTACATTGTTTCATTCTGTACTGAGATCTTGTTAATAGATTGTATTGTTTCATTATGTACTAAGATCTTGTTAATAGATTGTATTGTTTCATTCTGTACTGAGATCTTGTTAATAGATTGTATTGTGCCATTCTGTACTAAGATCCTGTTAAAAGATTGTATTGTTTCATTTTGTACTGAGATCCTGTTAATAGATTGTATTGTTTCATTCTGTACTGAGATCCTGTTAATAGATTATATTGTTTCATTCTGTACTGAGATCTTGTTAATAGATTGTATTGTTTCATTCTGGGCTGAGATCATGTTACTAGATTGTATTGTTTCATTATGTAATGAGATCTTGTTAATAGATTGTATTGTTTCATTCTGTACTAAGATCTTGTTAATAGATTGTATTGTTTCATTCTGTACTGAGATCTTGTTAATAGATTGTATTGTTTCATTTTGTACTGAGATCTTGTTAATAGATTGTATTATTTCATTATATACTGAGATCCTGTTAATAGATTGTATACTTTCATTCTGTACTGAAAACCTGTTAATAGATTGTATTGTTTCATTCTGTACTGAGATCCTGTTAAAAGATTGTATTGCTTCATTCTGTACTGAGATCCTGTTAATAGATTATATTGTTTCATTGTGTACTGAGATCTTGTTAATAGATTGTATTGTTTCATTCTGTACTGAGATCCAGTTAATAGATTGCATTGTTTCATTCTGTACTGAGATCCTGTTAATAGATTATATTGTTTCATTGTGTACTGAGAACATGTTAATAGATTGTATTGTTTCATTCTGTACTGAGATCCTGTTAATAGATTGTATTGTTTCATTCTGTACTGAGATCTTGTTAATTGATTGTATTGTTTCCTTATGTACTGAGATCTTGTTAATAGATTGTATTGTTTCATTCTGTACTGAGATCTTATTAATAGATTGTATTTTTTCATTCTGTACTGAGATCATGTTAATAAATTGTATTGTTTCATTCTGTACTGAGATTCTGTTAATAAATTATATTGTTTCATTCTGTACTGAGATCTTGTTAATGGATTTTATTGTTTCATTCTGTACTGAGATCCTGTTAATAGATTGTATTGTTTCATTCTGTGCTGCGATCCTGTTAATATATTGTATTGTTTCATTCTGTACTGAGATCCTGTTAATAGATCGTATTGTTTCATTCTGTACTGAGATCCTGTTAATAGATTATATTATTTCATTCTGTACTGAGATCTTGTTAATAGATTGTATACTTTCATTCTGTACTGAGATCTTGTTAATAGATTGTATTGTTTCATTATGTACTAAGATCTTGTTAATAGATTGTATTGTTTCATTCTGTACTGAGATCTTGTTAATAGATTGTATTGTGCCATTCTGTACTAAGATCCTGTTAAAAGATTGTATTGTTTCATTTTGTACTGAGATCCTGTTAATAGATTGTATTGTTTCATTCTGTACTGAGATCCTGTTAATAGATTATATTGTTTCATTCTGTACTGAGATCTTGTTAATAGATTGTATTGTTTCATTCTGTGCTGAGATCATGTTACTAGATTGTATTGTTTCATTATGTAATGAGATCTTGTTAATAGATTGTATTGTTTCATTCTGTACTAAGATCTTGTTAATAGATTGTATTGTTTCATTCTGTACTGAGATCATGTTAATATATTGTATTGTTTCATTCTGTACTGAGATTCTGTTAATAGATTATATTGTTTCATTCTGTACTGAGATCTTGTTAATAGATTTTATTGTTTCATTCTGTACTGAGATCCTGTTAATAGATTGTATTGTTTCATTCTGTGCTGCGATCCTGTTAATATATTGTATTGTTTCATTCTGTACTGAGATCCTGTTAATAGATCGTATTGTTTCATTCTGTACTGAGATCCTGTTAATAGATTATATTATTTCATTCTGTACTGAGATCTTGTTAATAGATTGTATACTTTCATTCTGTACTGAGATCCTGTTAATATATTATATTGTTTCATTCTGTACTGAGATCCTGTTAATAGATTGTATTGTTTCATTCTGTACTTTCATCCTGTTAATAGATTGTATTGTTTCATTCTGTACTGAGATCCTGTTAATAGATTGTATTGTTTCATTCTGTATTTTGATCCTGTTAATAGATTGTATTGTTTCATTCTGTACTGAGATCCTGTTAATAGATTGTATTGTTTCATTATGTACTGAGATACTGTTATTATATTGTATTGTTTCATTATGTACTGAGATCCTGTTAAAAGATTGTATTGTTTCATTCTGTACTGAGATCTTCTTAATATATTATATTGTTTCATTCTGTACTGAGATCCTGTTAATAGATTGTATTGTTTCATTCTGTACTTTGATCCTGTTAATAGATTGTATTGTTTCATTCTGTACTGAGATCCTGTTAATAGATTGTATTGTTTCATTCTGTACTTTGATCCTGTTAATAGATTATATTGTTTCATTCTGTACTGAGATCGTGTTAATAGATTGTATTGTTTCATTGAAACCACTGCATCTAAAGTAAGGAGAGGGTGGGGGATGCACTAAACATGTCTTGCCGTTGTATGTTGAAATGGAAATTGCTAGTTAAATTCGATATGAACGAACAGAGGCTACTAAAAAGTTGATTTCGCTGCGGGAATTTGACTTTGCCATCAGGCTAAATCGTGGTCGTCATTTAGATATAAAGTGTGATTGTTGTGACATAATGGGACAGCCTTGAGAACAATTTTGTTGCTTTAGGTTTGAACCGACCAATTTCCAGTAACATCAAATCTTAGAATTATCTTTGACCCTCTCGTCTATGGAGCACGTTTTCTTCCAGTATCTACAGCAAGCTGTCATTGCTTACCAAAATTGTCGATCCAAATACACGTGTGTTACCGGGGCCTCATTATGAGGGAGGTAAAGAATAGTGACACTGTAACCTTCCAGGCATGTCGTAAGAGGCGACTAAGGAGATTGATCGATGGCTTGACAAGCTGTCATTGTAAAAAGTATTGTTATGGAAACAGAGCCATATATTTTAGAAGCAGTGATCTCTGCAATATGTGCCATTTTGGTACGCAAGGTTTCTGTTTTTGAGATTGTGGTTCTGCCCTATGTGCCATCTTCGGCTCGAAAGGACAATAGATAGATATATATACAGAAATACACGACCCCCACCCTTGTTCAAATCTCAATTCTCTCTAGTGCAGCGCTGAACTTTTCTCTAATCAAAACTACCAGTTTGTCTTCTCTAAAGGTAAAGGTAAAGTACGAGACTTGAACCGGCGTCTTAGCACGCGAGTTTCCACCCATATGTGCTCGGCCGCCTATCCAGAAATGTTCGGATATTTCTGTATAGTGTCGCCTCAAGCATCAAAACTCAGATGCGAGGCAACATTCTTCACCTTCCCAGGATAATACCCTGGTACCCATTTCTGCCAACGGCTGGGTCGACCGTGGGGGTATTTTTTTTTTCCAACCACGAGTACAACTCACACTGCTCCCAGCGGGAATCGAACACGGATTGTCCGAACGTCGATAGTCCAGTCGGGTGGTTTTCATCAACTAGGCTATCGAGGCCCCCAGTCTTCTCTTTGTTGTGGAAATGACTCATAGTTGTATCAAACCTACCACAGTTCGGTCTATACCACTCTGAATGGATTCCTGCATCTTTTCGTGCTATTGTACAATATTTTTTAAAAGTATTTTATGATAATTTTTCTCAGATTTTAATTTTTCTTTTAATTAACCCAGTAACATTGTCATAAATCTAATGTTAATATTATAATGCTTGTTTATTACATGCTCTATCAAGATGGCTGTATTTTAATAGTTAAATATTGTTTTTATATATTTGATGTATTTCGCTCTCCTTTACGATTTGTTATATAAACAAACATTATACACGTTGAGGGGGTCACAAAAAAGAAATACATAAAAATGCGAAGATGCATTAAAGCTACTTGTAAGGAGAAATGAAATAAAAAATATATTGGAATAAAAAACTATTGAAAAAACAACTGAAAAAAAAACAATTGGAAAAATACAATTGAAAAAAATATTTAAAAAAAACGATTGAAATAAAAAACAATTGAAAAAAAAGGAAATAATAAACAATAACAAAAAACAATTGAAAAAAACAGTATGGTTAAAGCTTTACGTAAAAAAATGGGCGAAGCAAATTAGAACGACGTTTCGGCTCAATAGACCTTCAGCAAAAAAAACATTCAGCACAAACATATATATATATATATATATATATATATATATATATATATATATATATTCAAACATACGTAACACTTTAACCATACCCCTTTTTTTCTATTTATTTCTTTGTTTTCATTCATCTTCGAATAGTTTTCATGTGCTTTTTACTGTAGGTTCAATCTTATAAATTTACAGGAACAGAAACCATATTGCCCATATTTTTTTTATAGACCTTAAGCATATTATTTTGTTAGGGTATATGGTGAGTTCTTAAATGTTACGTAGAGCCAGTCTTAACATACGGATGCGAATCGTGGACAATAGGACAATAGACAAGAAAATCACTGGAGTCTGTAGAAATGTGGTTTTACAGAAGAATGTTGAGAATACCATGGACAGCTAAGAAGAGTAATGAAGAGGTTCTGTGAAAGGTCAAAGCAAAAAGAGAGCTAATTTCCAATGTTAGGAAGAGACAATCATCATTTTTTGGCTATGTAATGAGAAGAGAACAACTTGAATATATTGTGACAACTGGAAACATTGAGGGACGAAGAGATAAAGGGAAGCAAAGAGAACAAATAACAGACAGCTTAAGAGAATGGCTTGGCAGAAGGTCAACAACAGAAATGATAAATAGCTGCCGAGATCGAAAGTTGTGGAGAGACATGATCACTTACGCCATTAGGCCCGGTACTTTATGATGATGTTACGCGTACTCGTATTTCAATAAAAGTGTAAATCAATTATATGTGACTTTGTTTAATTCTATTATGTTTACATAATTTGTGTTTCTTTAGCTTTTTTGTGTGCATAGAAGTGTGTAGTTGATTGGTGTGTGTAACATATTTATTTAAAATCAAAACTGTGAAGAGAAAACAAACTCAGACACTATTAAACACGTTCCCTTTCTAACAGCTTCAGCAACGATAGTCCGTTGCTGCCCACCTATACTCGATAAGTTCCGAACATGTTAGTGCATGAGCCGTCAAGAATTATTCTAAGATTTGTAAAGTATTACCTACTGACCTCGTTGTATCGTAACAGTGGTAACATTACCTATCCAACCACAGGAATTCAACTGTGATAATATTACCTATCCAATCAGAGAAATTCAACTGTGATAACATTATCTATCCAACCAGAGAAATTCAACTCTGATAACATTACCTATCCAATCAGAGAAATTCAACTCTGATAACATTACCTATCCAACCAGAGGAATTCAACTGTGATAACATTACCTATCCAACCAGTAGAATTAAATTGTGATAACATTACCTATCCAACCAGAAGAATTAACATGTGATAACATTACCTAACTAGCCAGAAGAATTGAACTGTGATAACATTACCTAACTAGCCAGAAGAATTAAACTGTGATAACATTACCTATCCAATCAGAGAAATTCAACTCTGATAACATTACCTATCCAATCAGAGAAATTCAACTCTGATAACATTACCTATCCAACCAGAGGAATTCAACTGTGATAACATTACCTATCCAACCAGTAGAATTAAATTGTGATAACATTACCTATCCAACCAGAAGAATTAACATGTGATAACATTACCTAACTAGCCAGAAGAATTGAACTGTGATAACATTACCTAACTAGCCAGAAGAATTAAACTGTGATAATAAAACCTATCCAACCAGAAGAATTAAACTGTGATAGCATTGCCTATCCATCAAGCCGAATTAAACTGTGATAACATTACCTATCCAACCATAAGAATTAAACTGTTATAACATTACTTATCCTACCAGAACCATTGAACTGTGCCGTCAGATTTTCCCGTATTTCATATATTATTTGTTGTTAAGTCTCGAAAAGATACAATGCAACCATTTCACTACATGTGCAGTGTTCATTGCAGGGAAATAAGTTACGAAAAAGGCGAAATTTACGAAAAAAAAATGTATTTCAACATTTTGCAGAGAAAACCGTTCGCTTCATGTCAAGAAATCGTTAGCACAACCGATTAAATCAACTGGAATACAATGTTTTATGTACAGCCACAGTACGGAAATAAAGTTGATAAATTGTTTGGTCATAAAGAAAGTCTGGTCACGTGTGTAGAAAAGAAAGTCTGATCACAGGTGTAGAAAAGAAAGTCTGATCACAGGCGTAGAAAAGAAAGTCTGATCACAGGTGTAGAAAAGAAAGTTTGATCACAGGTGTAGAAAAGAAAGTCTGATCACAGGTGTAGAAAAGAAAGTCTGATCACAGGTGTAGAAAAGAAAGTCTGATCACAGGTGTAGAAAAGAAAGTCTGATCACAGGTGTAGAAAAGAAAGTCTGATCACAGGCGTAGAAAAGAAAGTCTGATCACAGGTGTAGAAAAGAAAGTTTGATCACAGGTGTAGAAAAGAAAGTCTGATCACAGGTGTAGAAAAGAAAGTCTGATCACAGGTGTAGAAAAGAAAGTCTGATCACAGGTGTAGAAAAGAAAGTCTGATCACAGGTGTAGAAAAGAAAGTCTGATCACAGGTGTAGAAAAGAAACATACATTTAACACGTTTCATTTATCTAGCCTAACACCATTACACATTGATCTGCTATATTTGTCTGCTTCCAGGTTTTGAGTCAGTGTCAAAGCAAAGAAACGAATATAAATGCATGAGACTAAATGTTGCTCTAGTTTGTGTCCACTCACTATGTAAAGCTTTAATCATAACCTTTTTTTTATATTTTCTTTTTCTATATATATATGTATTTGTTTTCATGATTCTTGATCTATGTGTTGAAGTTTGAAGTAGTTAATAACATAAATAGTATCGGCCAAAAAATGTCACGTCTTCTCAATATTCCTGTATGGTGCAGAAACATGGACATTAGACAAGAAAACAGAACAGAAAATTGAAGCCTTTGAAATGTGGATTTATAGAAGAATAGGTAGAATTGGGTGAAAACAAAAGATAACAAACGATGAAGTTTTAAAACAACTGAAAATAAAAAGAGAACTACTAAATACACTTAAGACAAGACAAAAGCAATTTTTGGGGCATGTTAAAAGACACAACAGCCTACAAAATGTAATATTGGAAGGAAAAATACAAGGTAAAAGAGGCAGAGGCAGACCAAGACTAACATGGACGAGCAACATCAAAAGATGGACAAGTTGTCATCTATGTCAGCCTGCACTATCAAAGCAAGAACACAGAGCAGAATGGCGATCCATGGTAGCAAACCTTCGTTGCGGTGAAGACACGTGATGATGATGAGTATCGGCCACACTGTACGTAAATAATGCAGAAGCCAATGCAAACATCGTCATTTTTCGTATGTTATTTTATATCTATCTATCTATTGACCTTTCGAGCCGTAACCGGCCCATAGGGCATAGATCAAGATATACCTTCTCCTATATGAATTTTTTGTTCTAGCAGTTTTCTTTTAAAGATATTTTATCAAATCTCGCCATCTGTCTCTGTTCTGTGCAAGCAGTTCTATCTCATTGAGGGAGCCGATTCCTGCTGCTCCTGCCTCTCTCATCAATGTTCTTCTCAGTGTCTCCCTGGGTCTTCCTCTTTTTCTTTTACCTGTTGTTTCCCATATGAGGGCTTGCTTTGCTATTCGGTTATTATCTCTTCACATCACATGTCCAACGTATGACCATCGTCTTTTCTTTATTACTGAAGATATTAGTGGTTGATTGGCGATTTCTCTAATTTCCTCGTTTGTTTTGAATTCGTTCCACGCTATACCAAGTATTTTCCTTAGACATTTATTTTCGAATGCGTTCAACTTTGTTTCTATATCTCTTGTTGTTTTCCAGCTTTCACACACATACGTAAGGGTTGATAGTACATTTGATTTGAATAGCCTAAGTTTTGTGTTTCTGCTGATGAGTTTTGATTTCCACAACTTTTCAAGGCTTCTGAAAGACATTGCTGCTTTAGCCATTCTGATTCTAATTTCTTTACTCGTATCCCCTTCTCGATCAATGTGACTTCCAAGATAGGTAAAGTGATCGATCTCTTCTACTGGTTTGTTTTCCATGTATATTTTGTCACTTTTTGGAATTAAACTTTTCATGACTTTAGTCTTTTCATGATTGATCTCAAGCCCAATTTTGCTGTCTATTGATGACAGTTTATTTGTTTATAGTTATTTGTTTATTTTTGACAGTTCATTATTTTATATGTATATGTTATATAATTCAATTATACAATTGTTAGTCTGTTCACAAAAAAAAGCGTATAGTATTGGAATGACCACAAAAATAATAAATTGTCCAAAAAAAACTGATCATCATCATCATCATCATCAAGTACCGGGCGTGCTGGCGTAGGTGATCATGTCTCTCCACAAGTTTCCATCATGACAGTTATTTGTCATTTCTGTTGTTGACCTTCTGGCAAGCCATTCTCTTAAGCTCTTTGGTATCTTTTCTCTTTGCTTCCCTCTACCTCTTCGTCCCTAATTTTTCCCAGTTGTTACAATATATTCTAGTTATCTTCTCATTATATAGCCAAAAATGATGATTGTTTCTTCCTAGTATTGGAAATTAGCTCTCTTTTTTGCTTTGGCCTCTTTCAGAACGTTTTCATTACTCTTCTTAGATGCCCATTGTGTTCTCAATATTCTTCTGTAAAACCACATTTCTTAAGACTCCAGTGATTTTCTTGTCTGTCCTTCTATTGTCAATAATTGACATCCATATGTTAAGACTGGCTCTACATAACATTTAAGAACTCTTTTACTTGTTTCTATTGTCAAAAATGGATTGCATAGTATCTTCTTCATTTTTTGGAAAGCTGCTTTTGTCTGAGGCATTCTGCATCTCAACAATTTTGTACATCTTCCGTTTAAGTTTAATAAATTTCCCAAATATTTAAATTCATTTACTGGTTTTATAATTGTTGCACTTGTATTTATTTTGCACTGAGGTGATGTCTTTTCCTTTGTTGTTACCATTACTTCTGTCTTTCTGCTATTAAGGCTGAGTTCTTTATTTTTGCTTTCCTTCACTATAATGTCCAACATTTCTTGTAACTCATTTTCACTCTTATCGATTAAGACTGAATCATCAGCTTACCTTAGATTATTTATATTAGGACCTGCAATTGTTGTTCCAGGCATGTCCCTTATGGATCTTAAAATAATCTCGCTATAAATATTAAACAAGTCTGATGACATCACACAACCCTGCCTAACACCCTGTTTTATTTGTTGAAACATTCCCAATTGGTTTCCAGTTAAAAAAAGGGATACTCACATGAAATAATAATCCATATAATTGTTGTCCGCTTAAAAAAAAATATTATAGAAAAAGCACACAGTATCTCCGTAATTCAAAATCGATTAACTATCAGACTGCTGCTTATAAATCGAATATAACCAATTACTGAATCAACTTCTATATCATCGTCACTAAAATATTTACAATTCGATGGCCTAAACCTACTATGGAATTAAAAAAAAAAAAAAAAGAAAAAACAAGAAGAGCGGCTTGATGGAATTTTGACAACGATTTTGAAAACAAATATTTACATAAAAACTATGGGCACGTCAGCAAATTTAATGTACACTGAAGAGCTTCTACATACCGGCCTAATGTTTAAATGTGCCGCAACGAGATAAACTAGAAACGTTAGAAAACTGCGTGCTGTCGGTCAAACAGTTTGTCAATCGACTTAACCTCAGAATAAAAAAATCGAAAGTAAAATTAAAAATAAAGGAGAAAGTCACTTAAATAGGGGGATTGATCACTATTTACTGGAGAATAATAAATAACACCTTTATAAACGATTGTTTTCAATTAAAATATAACTGTTTGCACCAGCATGATTAATAATTCAACCCTGTTAATCCACTCCATCAGAGATAAAGTATATGTAGTTTTCAAATCAAGTGAGCGCGCGCTCAAATCCTCATAATATCGAAACCTTTTGTTCTTTTAAAATTCAAAACTCTATTTCTGTAGGTCTAATGGGGGGGGGGGCATTAAAAATTCCACAAAGCATTGTCACTGCACCTGGTCACACTTGGTCACACACTCCAGGCCTAACTCAAACCTCTCGACAAGCTTAAACGTACTGGAACAATGTCAAAGAATTATTTTATGTTTCTTTTTAAATAGGCGTCAAAATCAAGCCAGGGGACATAATAAACTGTGTGTTTAATCATTCATTGCTTGCTCAAATCTGCCCTCAAGACGTTGGCTGCTTGTGAGTCACTAATTGGTGTAACCATAAACAGAGGGGTTTAGTAAATTGTAACCAAGAGTTTATTTTTATCTTCTTTTCTTAGACAATCTCGAGCGACATCGTCAATACTTTAGTCCCATTAAGTTGAAGGTGTCTTTTGGTGTTCTTTCTTTCAATAAAAACCCAAACTAAATAAAAGACGTTTAAACAAGTTTAGACAGCATCTACAAATTGAAGATTTGATGGCTTTTGGAATCGTATCAATTGAAAAAAATATATTAAAAAAATTAATGTTGAACTATTTTTTTTTCTAAAATATAAAAAAAAAAACAGGAAGACTTCCATTTTACATATATCAACTAACCTCAGCCAACAATAGATTTATTAAGGCCCGCGGGGCAGAAAACAAAACCGGAAAATCCAAACAGATAGCGTGACGTTGTGAACTATCACAACCGGCCCTGCTCTCAAAGCTGAGAATGTCAAGCTAGTTGCTTTTTTCCCTCGAAATTCCTCACAGCCCCCAGGCCTAAGTAAATCTATAGCTGGCTGTGAACTAGCCATCCCTAAAATGTGTTAAGAAGCTAGTCAACGTTTGTGAAAGGAAACATTGAAAAAAAATAAATAAAAGGAAATAATGAGTCAGAATTCAACAATTTCTACAGCCTTTCAATATTTGCAAGAAGTGGAGCAGCATGACCTGTCGTTGTATTCAATAATTCAGTCCAAGTATCTAGAAAGTTTAGGTCGAGACAACTCACAGCCGTTATAACCGCCGTCACGTGTGAACTTCGTGACACCTAAACCGTTCATTGATGTGTACTAGTTCTACACGTCATGAACTTGAGCGGTGAAAGTATGAGCACTGGTCGGGACATATCTTAACTAATAGGATGTGCTTTAGCTATATGTTCGTTTTTGCTGACACACCGAGACACGGTTTCAGGAATTTAATTTACGGCTTTAAGTGACTTCTACCAGGATATCGGTTGTCCGGTTCTGACTTTATTGGACCATTTATCTAACCCCCAACCCCAGTTTATTTTTTGAACATTTTAATTTTTTAAAAAGTTAGGCCTTTATTGGAATTCCCTTACTTTATTGTCACTACTGAGCAGCCTTAATTGGTAAGGAGACACTGACGTCGGAGGTATGTAGCCAATGTGAGAAGTTAAATGCTTAGCTAGTAGGCGTGGACATTACAAAGTTAGAACTGTGTTACATATTGTTTTTATTTTTTTGTTTATGTAATATTAGCAGATAATGATTTATATATTCCTATATATACTATATTGGAACAATATTAAAACAGGCAAATGAATTTACATATTTGGGAACTTTGTTAACCTCAGACGGAAGATGTACAAAAGAGGTGAGATGCAGAATGGCTCAGGCAAAAGTAGCTTTCAAGAAAATGAGGAAAATACTATGCAATCCGTTTTTGACAACAGAAACGAGAAAAAGAGTTCTTAAATGTTACGTAGAGCCAGTCTTGACATATGGAAGCGAGTCATGGACAATAAGACAACAGACAAGAAAATCACTGGAGTATGTAGAAATGTGGTTTTACAAAAGAATGTTGAGAATACCATGGACAGCTAAGAAGAGTAATGAAAAGGTTCTCAGAGAGGTCATAGCAAAAAGAGAGCTAATTTCCAATATCAGGAAGAAACAATCATCATTTTTTGGCCATGTAATGAGAAGAGAACAACTTGAATATATTGTGACAACTGGAAACATTGAGGGACGAAGAGATAGAGGTAAGCAAAGAGAAAAAAAGAAGAGACAGCTTAAGAGAATGGTTTGGCAGAAGGTCAACAACAGGAATGATAAAAAGCTGCCGAGATCGAAGGTTGTGGAGAAACATGATCACCTACGCCAGTAGGCCCGTTACTTGATGATGATGATATATACTATATATATATTTATGATACTGATTATATATGTATATATATATATATATATATATATATATATATATATATATATATATATATATATATTGTCCTTTCGAGCCGAATACTGTACATAGGGCAGAACCACAATCTCAAAAAACAGAAACCTTGCGTGTCATAATGGCACATATTGCAGAGATCACAGCGTCCAAAACTTATGGCTCTGTTTCCATAACAAAACTTTTTACACTTACAGCTTGTCAAGCCATCGATCAAGCTCCTTAGTAGCCTTTTACGACATGCCTGGATGGTCACAGTGTCACACTTCTTTACTTACCTCATAATGAGGCCTCGGTAACAAACAGGAGATATACAAATACATACATACACACGGTGTAAACAGAAATAGAGGGACAGCTAATGACAAGATTTGTTTGTGTTTTATTATATTATATTGTATAACAAAATGTATGATTTATGTGTACAAATTAGTAGTATTATTGTATAAAATAAAAACTAATTGTAAAGTAATAATTGTTTATCAAAAAGTAATTGTATCAGTCAATACAATTGTATATTTATTCCAACAATATATCTTATCCTGTACTGTCCTCTTACTCTTGGTTCACCCTGTATATAAGGAAAAAGCCCTGTCACGTTGCGTGTAGGAATATATTCTTAGTATCCGTATTATTTGACACATTGGGGACACATACATTCGGGACTGTATAATATTTATTGCTTATACCGAGTTTACTGTCGCTAACATTCTTTTGCCTTCCTTCCTTTCTTCTGTTTTTCTTCCAGTTGTATCGTTTAAAGTGTCGCTGGAGATAGAAAGTTTGGCTTTTACTTTTCCGTTGAACTCAGTTCACCTTCACCGTTCACACTCTTAACACAGACAACGCTAATTTTAGCGGTTCTCGTTCATGATGTGAGAATGCTAACATTCATGTAATGTTATTATATCATGTAGCGGCGCTACAGCTTAAACCTCCAAACTAAAATAGAGCTACAGATCAGGAGTATCACAAACTTTAGTACATTCCGAACATAACCTTTTACTAGGCAGTTCTTGCATTCACATAAAGGGTAACACAACTAACAATATTCGTCAAGAACAACATATATAACATCATAATGCTACTCTGGAGGTTATCCTAGTCACCGAAGTGTATCTTAAGCATGTAGCAATGGTAGGGGGAGGTAATTCAAAGAGCTTGGGCAGATGATCGTATTTGCGTGCGATTGTTATGGCTTTATTAATGTATATGATCAGAATCACACAAATTCTCTAGCAGGCCTTTACAATGAATCATATGCTATAATCTGTAGCTACTAAGATATGGATCAACCTTCCGCCACGTCTCTCCATAGAGGAGAATATTATCGATTAGATTGATCGGCAAAAGAACGATGGAATGCCACAATACATCAATGTTATTGGTGCTAGAAAAGATCATTATTGTGAACTCCAATGTTAAGTCGGTTCTATTATATGGCTGTGAAACATGGAGAATAACAAAATTGACAATCACGAAGGTACAGACTTTCATTAATGGATGCTTGCGCAGAATAAAGGGATGGAAATGGCAGGACAAAGTCACAAACGTGGAATTATGGAAATGTACCGGTCAAATACCAGTGGATAAAGAAATACAGCGAAGACGATGGCGATGGATAGGACACACACTACGGAAACCAACTGAGAGTATTACACAACAGGCCCTTTTTTGGAATCCCCAGGGGAAAAGACAAAGAGGAAGACCAAGGAATTCTTGGAGAAGACAGATTGAAGCAGAGATGAAGATGATGGGGAAGACATGGAATGATCTTAAAAGAATTGCAAAAAACAGAACGACTTGGAAAGTGTTTGTTGAAGACCTATGCTCCACTGGGAGCTAAAAGGTAGAAGAAGACTAAGATATGGATCAACCTTCCGCCACGTCTCTCCATAGAGGAGAATATTATCGATTAGATTGATCGGCAAAAGAACGATGGAATGCCACAATACATCAATGTTATTGGTGCTAGAAAAGATCATTATTGTGAACGCGAAAGCGCTGGCTTTGATTCATCTACATCCGACAAGAGGATGTCATGTATCTTGTCAGTAAGCGTTCAAATACAGCAATACAGTCGTTAGAATACCACTATCAGCGATGGACCCTCGTACGCTTTAACCAGTTATAAATGGAGCTTCAAACCGACAGATTGCAGAAATCTGTCCGCCAAGAGCGATGACGCCCATGATGTCACCTTCCCATCTCTGCTCATATGTATAGAGCCAGTTACGAGTCCTGGTCGAGCTTACAGCACATCGTTGTAAAATATCAACGACCAGAATACATGCATACATTTGTTGTATTTCTCATACTTTTTAAGGAAGTTTCTCATGTGGTCCCGTATGCCTCTACTATGCCTGAAGTCTGCTTAAACTACATGAAGCTAATATTTTAACTTATGTTCTTTCCTCTTAATAATGATTTGTAAGAGTATGTTACAGGTTTGGCTTGTTAGAGCAACTCTTCTGTAGTTGGTGTTGTAGTTTTCTTTCTTTGGAATGGAGACTTGATCTTTTCCAGTTGTTCAACCAGACTGCTCTCATTCAGATAATCACAAACCGTGCGTGATAAATACGAACACTGTCCTCTGTTCAGGCTTTATTACCTCAGCTTGAATATCGTCGCATCTTAGCGACTTATCGCTCTTCAGATTTTCTATTTTGCAGCGGACTTGAACATAAGCTCTGACTTGTTTTCATTACATTCTATCTGCATATTCGAGTGATTTCAAGTATCTTCATAAATTGTTCTTCAGGACTCGCTCCAAAATTGAAATAGTGTGCAAAATCAGAATAATGTGAAGCCATTTCTGAAAGAGATGTGTGGTGTGCTGAAAAGGCATTACACATTTTGTCTAAAATAGTTATTGAAAACAGAACATCAATTGTCGCTAAAGATTATAATGTAGTAACCTCTGCAAAAAAGAATGTCAGTGGTTGAGCTTATCATAAACAATATGAGCAGTAAATCCTGGAGATATAAACCAGTTCTCTTTTCTAAGGTGACCATTCGTCCCGGATTGTCCGGGACAGTCCCGGAATTTGACATTTTTTGAACCTTTGTCCCGGATTAGCTGCCGTACCGGTTTTGTCCCGATTTTGGCATATTTTTTAGCTTTTGTCCCGGATTTGATAAAAAATAATTTGGGACACAAACGTTTACCAATTTTGCCATTTTAGTATACGGCGTACATTTCTTCAATTAAAAAAAATATTATTCCGTTGTTGTGTAGACAATTTTGTTTAATATCAAAACAGTAGAATGCGCTCCTAGTTTTAAATCTCGTGTATATTCGTTGTGTTACTAACTTTCACTTTCACTTTCGCAAAAAATGGCACCGAAGCTTAATTGTAGTTTTAATCAAGATTTACAAAAGGAATACCCTTTTATAAAAAAGTCTACATCGTCATCAGACTTCACTGTAAGATGTAATATATGTTCATCCCGGTTTACTATTAACCATTGTGGACGTGGTGATATTAAGAGCCACATAAATAGTGATAAACATAAGAGAGCCGTCGCTACTGCTGCATCAAGCTCGTCGTTGACAATTTTTTTTCGAGCTGAACAGGTTGGTGACAAAGAAGAACAGTTAGCTGCTACAGAAGGTGCCTTTGCATATCATACAGTGATGCACAATCACACGTTTAGATCTATGGACTGCACATCAAAATTGCTTCAGGTAACTTTAGAACCAAAATTTGCTTGTGCACGTACGAAAACAGAAGCTATTATTCGGAATGTGTTCACACCCCATGCTCTAAACGAGTTGAGATGTGACCTAGAAAACAAACGTAACATTTATCTCCATACTGACAGATGCCTCCAACCACAAAGAAATCAAGATTTTTCCTTTGCTTGTCAGATACTTTGATCGCAATAAGGGACTGAAAGTTAAAATATTAGAGTTGAAGTCATTGCCGGGTGAAACATCTGATATAGTAAGTAGTTTTCTTATTGACTGTCTAACTGAAAATGGTTTAGAACTGAAAGTAGTAGGATTATGTGCAGACAACACACATTCTAATTTTGGGGGCGCTGAAAGAAAAGGACAGAACAATGTTTTCACAAAACTGAAAGAAAACCTTGGACATAGTTTGATAGGTGTTGGGTGTGCTTGCCATATTTTCCACAACACTGTTCGAGCAGCTGCAGACGCATTGCCTGTTGATGTTGAAATGACTATTGCAAAAATTTATCTATACTTCAAATCATACACAGTTAGAGTTGAAAGTCTCAATGAGTTTTGTCAGTTTGTTGACACAGACTTCCAGATGATTTTAGGTTATGCACAAACTAGGTGGCTTGCGCTCTTGCCTGCATTTGAAAGGGTTCTTTACATGTTCCTGCCTCTAAAATCGTATTTTCAATCTCAAGACAGATGCCCAGTTTTTATACAGGAATTCTTTGAAACCCACTGTCTGAGGCATGGCTTATTTTGGTTCACAGTCAGGCATCCTCTTTCCACGAAGCAGTGCAGAAAGTAGAAGAACAGATGGTCACTGTATTTGAAGTCATTGACAACATCAATAGGTTGAAAGCTATCTTGGAGTCCAAGCTGGAAGACGGCTTCTTGCCATCAAGAGTTCAGATAATCCTTAAAAAGCCGGAAATGGAAGGATTTCCACGTGATGATGTGAAAAAGTTTAACGCCAGTGTTTCTTCATTTTATGAAACAGCTTTAAGTTATTTGAAGAAATGGGCTGCAAATAATTTTCAAAACCTAGAGTCTTACAGCTGGGTAATCCTGAACAGAACACCAAATTGGGAAGATATTGAGAAGTCTTCATCATTAGTGAGTCAAACAGTGCCTTCAGTCGACTTTCCAGAAAATGAAATGTATGACGAATATGTCTACATGAAACAGTTCGTTACCTCACCAAAAATTAGTGAGTGGAGTCTTAATAAAACATTACCAGGGCAGCGTTGGGTTGAACTAGCTTCCCACTTCAGAAACAATCATGTGCCCGTTTCACATATTCTGAAGTTGGCAGAGTTCTTTTTGTGTCTACCTGGAACAAATGCTGCAACAGAACGAGTGTTTTCTCTGATGAACAGTTTGTGGACAAATGATAAAACACAACTAGGTGTTGAAACTTTAAAGGCCATGTTGATCACCAAAGTGAACTATGAGGGAACATATGTTGAATTTTATAAGATGCTGCATACAAAGAAGGATATTTTACAGAAAATTCACTCATCTGAAAAGTACAGCATCTCTGTTTCACCTTCAATTTAAGTGAGTGTCACTGTTTTTTTTTATCTCCTGATTATCCTGATAGCGTATTGTAGGTCTATATTATTAGATGTTTTAAAATGTATGTATTATTCACTTGAAAATGACAGCAAGAAGAAATGTAATTTTATTGGTGGAAAATTGAAGTAAAATTATTCCGTCCCGGAATGGGATTTAAAAAATATGGTCACCTTATCTTTTCTATATTTTGGCCTAAAAATCGGTGCAGAACACAGATCATTCACTATACTGTAAATGTAGGAGTACAATAGGCTGCAGGTTAACAAGAGAAAGCCCATGGATGGGGAAGTCTATGTATATTGTGCAGCTGGTGTGTTGAGTCGAGGACATAGACACCAGAGAATAGTGGGTATGACAGACTTCAGAATGCAGTACGTCATTTCTTTGTCCTAACATCATCAAGCGCTATACATTTTGTTGTTCTCAATATGACGATCATCATTTTCGGGAGGACGTAAACTTCCATGGTATATGGTGGATAGGCGGCAGGAACCATTGAAGGCTATGTCTGAAGGGTGTTCCTTGTTGCAGTTTCCTCATATTCCAAGTCCGGTTTGTTGCAGGAGCTACTGAGTTAAGTGCTCTGTGCACACTGTGAGCTGTGTGTTTCATCCGTTTTGATCATATTTCGATGTCCCAATTGTTTACGATGAAGGATGATATCGTATGACCGGGAACAGTTGACTGCGTTCACTTTCTGCACGGTTTCGCCTTATGTATTTTGGCGTGTGCTGAGACTGCTACGATAGGGACTACAGTTACATTTCTTTGTTTGGCAGATGAGTTTGTAATTCGGATGATTCCACTGGCACGGGCGGTTGAGCAATTATGGATTTTGATTCGTTTGCAGTGATACCGAGGCCTGCCATAACTAATAACCAATACGTCATTTCTTGTCATCATCACTAGATATAGATTGAAGACACAAAACCACACTGGTCGTTGATGCAGAAGTGAGTGCCTTGAATGTTGATAACTCTTCTGATAGTTACGCATTCATTTTCACAGATGGGTCTCTTTTTTGCACGTACGGAGCTCGTGGGCTTTCTCGGCTAATATTAAAGGCAGAGCTTGCACGACGACTTTGGTGTTTTCGCATTGGCTACAGAGTTTGATCATGGAAATGATAACCGGTTACAAAAACATTGGAAGTGCTTGAGACGCTGCCTTATACGCATGTGTGATTCCTCAGTGACTCAATGAGTAGTTCAAAGAGATCGCAACTGACTTTATTCGACGGCATTAGTTAGAGTCTCTGGGGAACTCTATTCTAACATGTGTCTGCTTCATTATCATGCCAGGTCACGTTGGTATGTGGAGTAAAGAACGGGTTGACAGATTTGCTAGTTTTGCTGGCGTTGAGTGCGAAATGGACATTGGACCGCTGTGACATACTGAATGCTCTCGGGGACTCAGGAAAAAAAAACCGACTCAAAAACTGGCCTAGAAGCCACGACTCTGAAGACGTTTCACGAATATAATATCAAGATGGGAGATGACAGACGCGAGCGCTACTTAGTAATCAAAATAACACTTATCAACCAACACAACACCGGTGTCTTTAGTCGCTACACGTTGTTGGATATTGTTGGATATGTTGGCCTTCAGCAGGAACAAACAAAAAACACACACACACAAAACTAATAACGAAACAACCAAAACAAAAACAATCGAAATGTGTTAAAGAAAACAAAAATCTGCTATAAGGATGGCCTGTCAACTTAACTGAACTAAAAAAGGTGTGTAAAGCAAAGCATATCCAAAAGTATTGACAGTGTTTTCGCCGTATGACCCAGACTGGTCGTGTTATGTTGACAATAAGTAAGCTTTGTCATCAAGAAAGTCAAAATCATAAACAATTAATAAACATGTGACAAAATATAGAACGTGAAAACCTGGGAGCAAAATAAACTTTAATGACAAATGTAATCTTACGTGATCACGCATTAGCTTGGATGCAGGTTACAATTTAATTATAAATTAATGTTACGTTGTCACGCATGAGCTTAAAAGCACGTTAAATGTAAATGAGAAATTAATGTAATGCTGTTTTGAGCATTTGTCATTTCTTCCAGTGGTGTTAAAGTAGCGTTCATATAGTGACTTGTCACGTTGCTCAACGCCACACCCTTCGTTAAAAATATTGTCAATTTCGTTATATTCAATCGGCACAATCTGAACATACAATTTATAATAAAATAGAACAGGTCACATATACTCCAAAAAAGATAAGACAACTCAACTAAGACAACAAGATTGATACTGATTTTGTACATACATCATCATCATCATCGAGTGCCTTCTCCGCAACGAATGTTGACTACAGTGTAGCGCCATTCTGCTTTGTCTCTTGCTTTGATGGTGCCGGTTGTCATAGGCTGATTTGTCCATCTATTGATGTTATCGTCCATGTTAGTCTTGGTCTGCCTCTGCCTCTTTTACCTTGTATTTTACCCTCCATGATTACTTTTAGTAGGCTGTTTTGTCTTTTAACATGGCCCAACAATTTCATTTGTCGTGTTTGAATTGTGCTTAGTAGTTCTCTTTTCATTTTTAATTGTTATAAGACTTCGTCGTTTGTTTTCTTTTCCTTTCATCCAATTCTACCTATTCTTCTCTATATATAACCACATGATCATAATTTTAGTCTTTTTTCTATTCATATCTAGACCATACTTTTGGTTTGTTATGTTTATCACATTAAGCAATTGTTGTAGGTCTTTAGAATTTTCTGCTAGTGGAACAGTATCATCAGCATATCTCAGGTTATTGATTATCTTTCCATTAATGTTTAGGCCTGGCATCTCTGTGATGTTTTTAACGATTTGCTCAGTGTATAGATTGAACAAGCTTGGTAATAGGATGCATCCCTGTCTTACTCCACTTTTTATATCATTGGGTGTAGAGTTCTCTTTGTTATATCTTATTATTGCTGTTTATTCCCAGTATAGAAGACATATTAGTCGTATGTCCATGTCATCTAGATGTATCTCTTTTAGGCATTCTATAAGTTGTTTATGGTGTACTCAATCAAAAGCTTTGGCATAGCCTATGCAGCAGGTGACACTGTGACCTTCCAGACATGTCATAAGAGGCGACTAAAGAGGTTGATTGATGGCTTGACAAGCTGTCATTGTAAAACAGTATTGTTATGGAAACTGACCATAGATTTTAGAAGAGTTGATCTTTGCAATATGTGCCATTTTGGCACGTAAAGTTTCTGTTTTTGAGATTGTGGTTCTGCCCTACGTGCCGTCTTTGGCTCGAAAGAACAATAGATAGATAGATAGATGAAGCAGACATATATTGGTTTGTTTACTTCTCTGTACTTTTCAATTAATGTTCTCATGCAGAATATGGCTTCTTTTGTGTCCCGCTATTTCGATATATATATATATATATATATATATATATATATATATATATATATATATATATATCGACATAGATTATGCAGAGAATTAAATTAGCTTTATAAGTCATTAAGCTATAAGCCCACATATTGAGAATTAATATAGTTTTACAAGACAAGAGGTTATAGGCATAAGTGGAAGATACCTAATGAGAGTGCTACACATGCATCTAAAGAAGACTTATAAACTTATACAATATTGGTGTCATGTGTTGTAGCATGTTGATGGATATTTTTCGGAAAAGATCTCAGCACTTATGGACTTACCGATGTGCTATAATGATAACCTGTTGACTAAACAATATATACATACACAGTAGCGTTGAATAATAGTATTGCTACAAAGCTTTCTGTCTGTTTGATGTTTGTCCTTTCCCCTCTTGTGAGTCCCGTAATCTCTTTTTCCAGAAATTAAACTCTTGATGAAACCAAATAGATGCGTGGAATGAATTGAGAGAACCATCATATGTGTGGGGAAAGTGACATTCACGGGAGGATTGGTGAACTGTTTGTTTAGGTGAGTAGAGATGGGGAAAGTCTCGTGATTATGGGGACTGGTGAGAAGCACGAAGGAGTGAACTGACTTAAGGGAAGTGTTTGTTGAGATAGAGGCTATGACTTGAAGAGATTTCATTGGCTGGGAAATTACTTAGGTAGATTTTGATTGGATAAGGCATGAGATACTTTAAGGCTGTGCAGCGAGTTTCCCAAGTGAGAAACTACATGGAAACTAAGTAACTAGGAAGACACAGTAGAGTTGAGTTAGTCTCTTGTAGAAGTACCCGAGCAAAAGCTCTTTATTAGTAGGAGTGGGTAGAATGGAGTTTCAGTCAAAATATATGCAAGATGGAAACTAAGTAACTAGGAAGACACAGTAGAGTTAAGTTAGTCTCTTGAAGCAGTACCCGAGAAAAAACTCTTTATTAGTAGGAGTGGGTAGAATGGAGTTTCAGTCAAAATATATACAAGATGGAAACTAATATACAAGATGAAACTAAGTAACTAGGAAGACACAGTAGAGTTAAGTTAATCTCTTGAAGCAGTACCCGAGCAAGATCTCTTTATTAGTAGGTATAGGTAGAATGGAGTTTCAGTCAAAATATATGCAAGATGGAAACTAAGTAACTAGGAAGACACAGTTGAGCAAAGTTAGTAGGATCGAGCAAAAGCTCTTTTAGCGAGAAGTGAGTTACGGTATGATGAGAGTGCCTTCAGATTGTATCTATCTATCTTCCGTTTGCACGAAATATTGTCTATATCTGCAATGTCGCTTCATGTATAAATTTTACTTTCTTTTGTAATTCTTGCAGTGGCCCATTTAGTTTTGTCTGTAGTGTTGTATCTATGGGCCCATGGAATTTCCTAAGTCTACTATAACCAATGATGGAACATGCAAAATTGAAATAAACAAAAGAATAAGTATGGCAAAAAGTAATTTTAATGCCATGAAAAATATACTAACAACTAAACAAATATCGGCAGGGCTGAAATTAAGAATGGCAAAATGTTACATCTTCTCAATATTCCTGTATGGTGCAGAAACATGGACATTAGACAAGAAAACAGAACAGACAATTGAAGCCTTTGAAATGTGGATTTATAGAAGAATAGGTAGAATTGGATGGAAAGAAAAGAAAACAAACGATAACGTTTTAAAACAACTGAAAATAAAAGGAGAACTACTAAATACAATTAAGACAAGACAAATGAAATTTTGAGCCATGTTAAAAGACACAATAACATATAAAAGTAATATTGGAATGGAAAATACAAGGTAAAAGAGGCTGAGGCAGACCAAGACTAACATGGACGAGTAACATCAAAAGATGGACAAGTCAATCTATGACAGCCTGCACCATCAAAGCAAGAAACAGAGTAGAATGGCGATCCATGGTAGCCAACCTTCGTTGGGGAGAAAGCACTCGATGATGATGATGACTATATTCAGTGTAGTCTTGAAGTATGTGTTCAGCAGTCTGGGGCGCCTGTCCACATGTACATGTAGTTGAGGTGCCGATCTTGAATTTTTTATACATGTGACTGGGGAGTCGATTGTGTCCTGTTCTGAGGCGTATAATGATAACTTGTTCTCATCTATTCATATTTGAAAGGCATCGTGATTTTGGGCTTGTGCTCTTCTGACTGATTTGATTATCTGTTTCTTATGATGGTTTGTAAGCGTTGCATTTGGTTGTGTGCCTGTTGAACCTCCATTTGCCAACTGATCTGTTTATCATTTTCTGTAATTCCACAGTGAGATGGGATCCACTGCAGGGCCACCCTGTGATGATCGCAGAGTTCAGTTAATAAGGTTTGCAGATGTTGTAATTTTTTGGATTGTAGTGCCTGGAGTACTGATCTTGCATCTGTCAAAAAACACTACAGACTGTGTGCTAAGATTATTGTTCAGCAGTTTTTCTATTGCCAACTTTATTGCCTGGATTTCTGAATCTTAATTGTGACAATATTTCCCTGTTGCTATTGTATTAATATCCCTAGTGGTATTTCTATCTATCTATTGACCTTTCGAGCCGTAGCCGGCCTATACGGCGTAGACCAAGATACTCCTTCTTAGTGTTATTTGGGTACTCTATATATGCACCTGCTCCCCCATTCTTTACTGCATTCTGTGCTGATCCATCAGTGTACACACGAATCCATAGGCCTTGTGGGTATTCTTCATCCAAGAAACTGAGAATTATTGTTTTGCGCTGTAGACAGTTCTGTTCCTCTTTATCAAGTATTCATTTCACTTCTGTCCGTAATTGTATTGACAGTCCTGATTCCTCTGCCCAGTGAGTCTGTTCTGGCATGGACAGTATGGGGTTAACAGATCTTTGCATGTCTGGTGTTTGTCTACAAATACGCTTGGCTTGATGGATAAAACTGCTTCTCTTAAGTCGTCACAGTGCAAAATTTTGGAATCGGTCCATCATTGGATGTCTCAGTACGCATGAACAATTTTATATCTGTATCAGCACCTTTGTGTCCCTCCGTTCTCTCAGTGCTGGTATCCTCCACAATTTCTTCATCTCCAATATTGGTGTTGATTTCATTGCTTGTGTGATGACCCTATTTGCCTGGTTTTGTCCTTTATCCAGCTCTTGCAGGGCGCTGTTTGATGCTGGGCACCATACAGATGATCCATATTCCAAATGTGGGCGTATACTCTGTTGGTAAACTTTACTGAGCATTTTCCCACTCGCACCCCACGTGGTTCCACACAGCTTTCTTAGAATAGCCAACTTACTTCTTGCTTTTTGGGTTGCTTTATTTATCTGCTGTTTCCAAGATAGTTTGTTGTCAAATGTAACTCCGAGATACGTAGCTTGTATGTCTTCTTTCACAGGCTCATTGTTTACGTAGATGGCTCCTGCTTTTTGTTTTGGGAAGAGAGTGAAAAGTGTAGTACTGCATTTGTCTGTATTGATGTGATACACCATCTATTTGTCCATGAATTAAGTGCACTCATAGCTCTTTGCAACAAATTGGAGGCCTCTGTTGCATACTCCTCTGTGCACCATATTAACAAGTCATCTGCATACAATGCCATTTTGATGCCCTGTTGTAGTTCTGTAACTAGGTCATTGATGTAGACCAGAAAAAGTGTTGGGGATAGTACCCCTCCCTGTGGAACGCCCTGGCGCAGTAAGACCTTCTTACTCTTAAGACCATCCAGTTGCACTCTGGCTCTCCTTTTATGCAGGTATGCTTTTACATGTCCTGCCATTTACTCTGTAATTTCTCAGTTTCTTCAAAAGCCCTTCCTTTCATTCCTTAACAACTGCTTTCTTTAGGTCTATCCATGCTGCTAGTACCCTTTTTTTTCTTGAAATGCATCTTCAATTTCGTGGGAAAGATAGGTTGCCTGTTCTTCGGTAGAGTAACATTGTCTAAAGACTGCTTGCTGTGGGACAATGAGGTTTTCACTTTCCAGGTACTACTGCAGTCTGAGATTAATTATACATTCCATTGTTTTACACAAACAGTTTCACAAAGGTTGATTGGTCTATAGCTGGATGTCGTTGAACCATCTTTTCCTGGCTTTAGTAATGGTATCATAATTGCTTCTCTCCATGCCTGTGGCACTCTACCTGTGATCCAGCAAATTTTCTAGATCTGCAGTAGATTTGCTTTAGCTGCAGTTCCAAAGTTCTTAATCATTTTATTGGACACTATCTCTGCCTGGTGACGTTATAATTTTTAATTTGGATATTGCCAGTTCCAGCTCTCTTTGTGTAATGCGTATTTCCATGACTTCAAGTGTGGTCTCTTCTTGTGTTGCATTTTGTTGTTGTAAACGGGTTTCTTGTCGTTTCCCAAGGCTAATTTCAATAGTATTGTCATTTGCAAAGGAGTCTGCAAAGCAATTTGCTGCCTGCTTACCTGTTAGGATGTTTCCATCCTTCTTAAGTTAATTTTGGTCTTCCTTTCTGTACCCTCATCATTCTGCTGTTTTACAAGCTTCCACACTTTTCTTGTGTCTCAAGGACTCTGTTTTCTCTTTCCAGCATCTCCGTCTGGCTTGTAGTTTAGCCCGTTGAAATTTGGACTTAGCATGCTGATGGTTATTGTGGCGTTCCTGGCAATGGTTATTTTCTGCTTGCTTTCGAGATATTTCCGTGTCACTGTGCAGTTGCTCTAGTTCACTACTCCAGTATGGTTTATAGTGTTTCCGTGCCCTTCTAGGTATTGTTTCACTGGCAGCTTGTAATATTGGTTATTGGTTATGGAAGGCCTCGGTATCACTGCAAACGAATTAAAATCCATAATCGCTCAACCATCCGTGCCAGTGGAGTCATCCGAAGTACTAACTCATCTCCCAAACAAAGAAAGGTAACTGTAGTCCCCATCGTAGTAGTCTCAGCACACGCCAAAAGACATAAGGCGAAACCGCGCAGAAAGTGAATACAGCCAACTGTTCCCTGTCATACGATACCATCATTCATCGTAAACAATTGGAATATCGAAACATGATCAAAACGGATGAGACACACAGCTCAGGGTGTGCACAGAGCACTTAGCTCAGTAGCTCCTGCAACAGCTTGTATTATTAGTGTACTGAATTCATCATATATTTTGTTGAATTCTCTGTCTGTATTTAGATCTTTAGTCAGTACACTTGTGTAATGTTGATACATTTTCCAGTCTGCCTTTTTGCAATTCCATCAGAAGAGAGTCCTGCTCTCCCTGACGGCCTCATTTTGCACCACTAAAAAGACTGGTCGGTGGTCACTGTCTCCAAGTTGTTTTCCAACAATACGTGTGATATTCCAATCCAGGTCTGATGAATGGAAAGCAAGGTCTGATGTAGATGTGGTATGATATGATCTGGAATAGAATGTTGGTGGATCTGTTGTCTGGTTTAGCAGTATAACCCCATTGTCGTCCTGCCAGCTTTTAAGTTCTTCACCTCTCTTGTCCATATGTTCACAGCCCCATCTCTGTGAATGGCTATTAAAGTCTCTATTTTGTGCTAGAAGATATTGTTATTGCTTGTTTTCTCGCTCATCTCCCTCTTCTGCTGCTTCACCTTCATACTTGACCGTTCCATCCTCTCCTTGTTGTTGTACAATGTACATAATTACATATATCTAGATCTCACCCAATATGTTTACTCTTTCTTACATGTTTTAAATCACACTCTCACTGCCTTATCTCTCTCTCTCTCTCTCTCTCTCTCTCTCTCTCTCTATATATATATATATATATATATATATATATATATATATATATATCCCGCTTTGTTGTTACAATCTTAAACAAAAATGTAAACACATGAAATATAAAGGATTGTACGCACCATTTCAGAGACTGGAAATTGTGGTCTGTTGAAGATAAAGTGTGTTTATATCAACCCTCCACAAAGTCCATGGATAAAATTATTACACAAGCACACAACTTTTTCTCCTTCAAATTTGCTTATTCTGAATCTCAATGGTTTTTGCTATTTCTTTTGTTTCTTTATCATACACACTCATTTCGTCCTCATTACTATTTCTTTATTATACACGCTCATTTTTCCCCATTTCTCAGTTCCTATTTCATTATCACACACCCCATTTCTCCTTCATTACTATTTCATTATTATATACACCCATTTCTTCGACGTTTGTACCATGCCTTTGGTGTCTTGACAGACGGTAGCGAAATATCATAAGTAAGTAGTTTGGTAAATTATTAGTGGCTTATGCTGAATGCCATTTAGTTGAACACTTGGCTGAAGCAGCTAATTTTGCTAAGACAGGTCCATCTCTGGAATAAACAAGATGTATTTGGGATGCCTGGCCTCATCTCCTTTCTCTTGCACCTTCTGAATGTTACATCAGCACTGCCTCAAAAGTTGGTGTATCATTTTTTTTTTTGGTTCTCCATGTGTTAAAATCTTGGGAGCCGCGCTAGCTCAGTAGTTAGTGAACTGGACTACAACGGACAAGGGGTAGGGTTCGATCCCAAACGACGGCTTCCGGGTTCACCCAGCTTTAAATGGGTACCTGATTTTTTTGGGGGAAAGTAAAGAAGCACGGGCGTAATACCGACCACATTACCCCAAAAATCATGTGCTGAAGGTATGTAAAATATAGGGTCACTAACACCATATTTCCCTATACGCCACTTGGCGTGCCGGGGTACTTTATTTTTTTTTTATGTGTTAAAACCTGCAACTAGATTTTCCCATTTTCTTCCACTGATAGAGAAATTCCCCAAGGAAGCCCTGCAAACATCCTTATAACTCATCACTGGTCTGCTCTTTAGTCTCTATCCATCTCTAAGTTCACCATACAATATTTGTTTGGGAATACAATTGTTTGTCATTCTTCTTACATGACCCAGCCATCTTAGTCTCTGACTCCTGTGTGTTACCATGATGGCTCCCGGAGTTTTAAGTTTACCAAATGTGGAAGCTGCTTCCCTGATTTGTAAATTTATTTCTTCTTTAAGGGAGACAGTGGTTGTATCCATAGAATCGAGATAGGTGAAATTTCTCACTGATTCAAGGGGTGTGTTATTTAATGTTATAGCTGCAGGACTGGCTACACCATGTTGAAGCACCACAATCTTCTAGATACGTTTTGATAAGGAGAATAAATCGCATGATCTTGCTAGATTGCCAATCATTGACTGCAGGACAGACTCATCGTGAGCAAATCATTCCAAATAGGGTAGGGGCAAGGACACATACAAGATTGACTCCAAAATTCATCTCTAAGGGCTGGAAAGATCTGGAACCATCAAACTTGATGGTGGCAGACATATTGTTGTGAAATGACTTAATCATCTTGAGTAATGTAAGTGGGCAGCCTACATTTTCCAGCACCCTATGTAGATCCCCTCTCCTCACAGTATCAAAAGCCTTTGTGTGATCAATGAAGACTATATAGGTCTTCTCTGTTCCTTGCACTTGGTCAGCAGTTGGGGCTGAGTAAAAATCTTATTGGTGGTTAATGTCCAGCTCTAAACCCGCACTGAGCCTTGGGAAGGATAAATTCTGCCATGTTTCCCAGTGCAACGAAAGCTCCTCTTGCTTTTGATATCCTTATTTTGGTATAATTTTCTGTTTCTTCTTATTTATCTATGTTACTGTCCGGATATATGTAAGATTGTACGTCTAGTAGAAGTATTTCTCCTAATTTTATTACCAACTGCATTAGTTATCATAATGTTGGTCTTATCTCTATTAATCTTTAGTCCCATCTGTTGTGATCTCTCATCAAGTATGCTCATTTTATCCTGCATCTGTTGATGGCTGTGTGATAGGAGAGCTATGTCATCAGCAAAGTCTAAATCATCCATTTGCTTGGTCAGTGACCACTGGATTCCATTTCTGTTGTTTTGAGTTATTTTCATAATCCAATCTATGGCCAGTAGAAAGAGAAATGGAGACAGAAGGCATCACTGCCTTACTCCGGTTCTTATTTCAAATGCTTCTGTAAGCTGTCCTTCATGCACCACACTACATTTTGTTCCTTCATACATTGTTTTTATCAGGTTAATAAACGTTATGGGGATTCCGTAATGACTCAGCAACTTCCAAAGCATTCTTCTGTCTAAACTATCAAATGCCATTTCATAATCTATGAATCCAATATAAAGTGGGGACTGTGGTTCTAAACTTTGTTCAACTTTTATACGTAGAGTAGTTATTTGATCAGCTCATGATCTGTTCTTCCTAAAACCTGCTTGTTCATCTCCTAAATGTTTCTTCTCTATGGCCTGTTTTAGTCTCTCCAGAATGATTCTGCTTAATATTTTTCCTGGCACTGATAGTAGCATAATTGCCCTATAATTTGTGCACTCCTGTAAACTTCCTTTCTTTGGTAGTATAATCATATAACTTTCTTTCCAGTCTTTAGGCATTTCTTCCTTCTCCAAAATTGTATCTAATAGATTATGTAACACCTTGGTAGAGGTGTTAATATCTGCTTGGATGGCTTCTGAAAGGAATTTCATCTGGTCATGTTGCTTTACCATTTTTTAATAGCTTGATGGCTTTCATTATTTCTTCTTTGTTTGGTTTTCTACAGTAAACGTGCAACTCTTTTTCTGCTTGTAGTATATCTGGAGGATTATTTGAGACGAGTCTGTTCAAAAGTTCTTCAAAGTGCTCCTTCCATTTCTCCATTTCTTCCCTTATATTTCTAAGCAGATTTCCCTCCTTATCTTTAATAAAGGCATTGATATGTTTGTATTTTCCACTCTCTCTCTCTCTCTCTCTCTCTCTCTCTCTCTCTCTGCGATCAGGACTCAATCAGAGTAGGACGTCCAGACTCTCATACGAAGACAGCTGTTTAAGCCTGTTAGATCCACTCCGATTGAGTACCCGTTAAAACGTTGCACTGTGTTCTGCGCCAGTGGCCCAGTGCATTCGATTTCAGCCAGCATTTTTTCAGGTTTGCTTTCCTTAGCCTTTGATCGTCCCCAATCTTCCTGCAAGGCAGCAGTTGATCTTTTCTATCGGGGGATTCTGCCCTTAGATGGTCGGCCTTCCCAGGTTTACGAGCACCATCTGCCCGAGTCACTAGAAGTGACTAACACAGACATGCGACTTGTAATATGAGGAAACTGTAACAAGAAACACTTTTCATGCATAGCCTTCATTTGTTCCCGCCGCCTATCCCCATTTACCGGTAAGTCACGTCCTCTTGAAAATGATGATCATCGTAGCACTTGATGATGTTAAGCCATCGTTGATGACTCCAATTCCGAACATATAGACACACAGTCAGTCGTCAAATTATCCTCGTTGCACATCAAACAGCCGACCGTAATATTTGCGCACGGCCGGTTTAGGGAACCAATACGATGACGTAGCACACAATGTCGCCAAACTCATAATCTCGATACCTTTAGACTTATGTCTGATTACTCAAGTATTTTCCACTTAATTTCCTTGTGCTGTTGTACAGTTCCTTCATATTCCCTATATTAGCTGCTTCTTCTGCCTCTTTAGCTAGTTCATCTATATATTTTCTTTTATCCCTTTTAATGCATCTTCTCACTTCTTTGTTCACTTCTGTGTAAGCTTATTGTGTCTTGGCTCTATTACTTCTCGTTTTGCTTTTATTTATCTGCTTTTTGTTATTTCTTTCTTTAATTTTATCCAGGGTCTCTACTGCCATCCATGCCTAATTCTGGCGTTCTCTTTTCCCGAGTGTTTCTTCGCATGTCTCTGAATCTTTTACCTGATTCCAATGATCTTCTATATTTATTGTATTTTCTAGTTGTTGGATGACTTGGTATTTGTTTGATATTGTGATTGTGAATTTATCTTTAATTCCTTGTTCTTTAAGAAACCCTACATTGAAATACGTTCTACCCTTATTCGTTGTGGAATATCTTTTTAGTTCAAGTTTAAGTTTGACTATCAGAAGATGATGATCAGAAGCTACATCTGCCCCTCTATATACATTTACATCCTGTAAGGATGACTTAAACTTTTTATTAATAAATATGTGATCAATTTGATTTTCCGTTCTATGATCTGGTGACACCCATGTAGCTTTATGTATTCTTTTATGTTGGAATATTGTTCCTCCTAGGCTCACTTGATTAAGGGCGCAGAAATTCACAAATACCTCTCCATTCTTGTTTATATCTCCAAGTCCATGTTTTCCCATAATCTCTTCGAAGCTTCTGCTGCCTGATCCCACTTTAGCATTTAGGTCTCCCATCAAGATTATAATATCCTTGGCTCATCTTGCATCCATCTGACATTGTAACTGTTTATAGAAATCATCTTTAACTAAATCATCCTTTTCGTTGGTTGATGCATAGCATTGGATAATGTGTAATTTTATTTTGTTTTTGTTGTTTTAAATGTTGCTCTCATTAGTCTTGGCCCTTTCTGCAGGAAAGAGAGATCGTTGATGACAAATAGAGAAATTACTAGATAGCATGGTGTCATGCATGGAAAACAGTGAACAACAGAACTGATACGATGCACGGTAGATAGAAGTTTGTAGAAGGACATGATCGCCCACGCCAAGCAGCATTGCACATGATGATGATGATGACCATTTCATTATTTCTTCCTTGCTACTATTTCATTGTCACACACCAATCTCTCTCTCATTACTATTTCATTATCATACACTTCCGTTTCTTCTTTTTTATTAGTTCATTTTCACACACTCGATTTCTCACTATTTACATTTCCATTATCTTACATACTAAAGCTTCATAGCCTATTAAAATTAATACTGGATTACACACTCATAGCCTATTAAAAGTAATCCTGGATTACATACTCATAGCCTACTGAAAGTAATCCTGGATTACATACTCATAGCCTACTAAAAATAACCCTGGGTTACATACTCGTAGCCTATAAAAAGTAATCCAAGGGGGGAAAATACAAGATAAAAGAGGCAGAGGCAGACCAAGACTAACATGGAAGAGTAACATCACAAGATGGACAAATCAGCCTATGACAACCTGCACCATCAAAGCAAGAGACAGAGCAGAATGGCGCTCCATGGTAGCCAACCTTCGTTGCGGAGACAGCACTCGATGATGATGATAGTTATCATACACACTCGCCTTTCCACATCTCTACTTTCCCAATTGTAATTTTAATTTTCAAATTAACATTTCTGCTCTTGCTGATAGTTATGACATGTCAAACATTTATTATTATTACATGTAGCCTTCATGCACAGCACATAATCATTTAATGTTCACAGTAACTATAGTAGTAGTTATTAGTAGTAGTATTAGTAGCTATTTCATTTGCCCAGCAGAAGAACGCGCAGCACATTTTTAAAACTTAGACATTTATACATATAATAACTTAGACAACTTAGACATTTATATCTCAAACTTTTAATGAAGCCTCAACAATTCTTGCTACTATTAGGAATGTGTATGTCCTGCTCTTGTTTCACCACGTTTAAACTGCTCCCATTTAGCCATAAGTACAGGGATTGTGTACAGAAGTGGGTTTGCTGCAGATTTGATATGAAGAACGATAACCATTGTCCAGGTGTAAACATCGTTGCTGATAGAATGCCCACAAAGGGACATAAAACCCATGAGTCCTACAGGAAACCAGCAGAGAAAGCTGGATAAAGCTACCAAAGACATTTGTTTAAGCACTGTTACATCTTCTGCCTGTCTAGACTTTACGTGAGTCAAATCCTCGGACTTGACCCGAAAGATAGCTCTTTGACCATATGCAATGAAGAGAACCAGACAGAAATTAAACACGATGAACACGGCAAAAGAGAACTCCCAGCCATTGAGTCGTTTAGTTGTCAAAGGTAAGCCAAGACACATTGCGTTAGAAGAATATATTTCAAACCTGAACACAATGGGAGTCAGTGCAAGAAGGAAACCAATGATCCAAGACAAGGAAAGAACAATATTTTTACTCATTTTTGAAAACTTTGCTTGACCAACAGGAAACTTCATCATCAAAAATCTGTCTAGAGTGATAAGGAAAACAAAAATTATTGATGTTTCAATAGAGAGAGTAGCGAGGAAACCTGCAAGTTTACATACATCACTTTCTCTCCATAATTTGTCATGCAAAATATAAACGTCATTATAGTAATAATCCGCTCCAGCAATAATAAACATATAGAATCCCATAATAAAGTCAGATATACCTAAGTTTGTCACAAACAGTCCATAATGCATTTTGAGAATTGACCTGTCCCAGATTACACGATAACCAGTGACTGTCATGTTCCCAAAAACGGCAAGAACTGCGGCTACCCAGAGAAGAACACGCTGAACATTGGCCCCTATCAGATCAAAACAGGAAGAGATAGTGTTTTCAGGGGCGTGACAGCTATAATCTGGTATGTTTGTTCCCCTGATCATTGGGCAACACGATTCATAACTGTCAGTATAAAAATCTTGGTAGATAGTGAGACCGTTAAAGAAATCATTATCGAAACCTGCAATAGTTACTCCGCGTAAATCTAGTGTGTTAAGAAATATGTCATGGGGAAATTTGTTTTTACGAATGTTACTGATTTTTGTAAAGCTCACATTTAAATGCCTCAAGTTAGGAAACAACAAAAAGAAAGATTTTTCAAAGTTTGACAAGCTGGTATGGGACAAATCGAGTGTTGATAAAAGTATTAATTTAAAATTGTCCAGTTCAAAAAGTTCTTTATTGTATGAGAGATTCAAATAACGAATGTTTTCTGGTGGAAGATATAAAAGCTCATGCAACATCTCAATTTTGTTGCAACTGAGGTCTAACTTCTGCAATCCTTTTGAGAAATACTTGAACGCATTTTTTAGAATGTTAATATTACACTGATGTAATTTAACTTCAGTTAATTTGGGAAAATCAGAAATAAATATAAATGTTTCCTCGAAAAGGTTAAGTCTAGATAAGTCAAGGAAACGAGCATTTGTATCATATTGGGTTAGAAGATTTGTCCCGTTTCTTGACATGTTGTAGCGAGTTACTGTAACTGTCCCCGATATATATCTAAAGTCCTCATGGTAGATCTTCTGGCATTCGACTTCATCATCTTGATGTGGACAGTCAGGATGTCCGTCACAAACTAGGTCGGGATAGAGACATATTTTACTATTCCAACAGGCAAAGTTTCCTGTACAAGAGCCAATAATATATTCATTCTCATCTTCTGCTGACGGACAATCTGATGCCCCATCAAGGACATAATGTTGAGGGATACAGTAAGTGTTCGGACATTTAAAGTATCCATCTGGACACTCAAAGTCAAGACAGCCCTTAAGATGGGACATATCTGTACATCCCAGAAAATATCCATAAATGTCCTTGACATTGACACACCTTGGAGCCCAGATGCGATGACCGAATTTGCTGTAACAAATGTCAGCTGCTTCAAGCTTTCCAATAGTTTCATCTAACGGTCCCTCTGGTCCAGTACAGTCTGTAAAGCCATCGTTAAGCTTTGAGAGGTGCACACATTTATCATTACAAATCAAAGCACATCTATCGTTTGACTTAAGGGAGTTCACAATGACCTCACTTTCATCGTTGAGTTCTGTCTCCGAGCTATACTCACAAACTTTACAGTGAACATCACCGTCACCAACCAACTGTAAAGGTAAACACGAACCGTTACAACATTTTACAGTGATACATTTTGTCTGCAACATTTCATTTATTCTATTTGTGTTTGATTCATAAACACAGTACATTTCATCCCTTCTGTTGCTGCAGTGATCGACTGAATCACAGACATAAATGTAGGAAACATATCGCGGATCAGGTGCATCAAATCCACAATCAAAGAAGGGAAATAATTCTTGTTTTGTTTGTTTTAAAAATTCTACAAATTCATAATTGGGAATATTTGCTGAAACAGACACAATGTTACCTCTAAATATCAGAAAATCTCCTTTAGCTAAAGCTTGGCTGAAACTTTCGTTCGGGGCGGGTTTTATTCTCGCGTTCTTTTCAATTTCATGAGATATCGTGAACTCACACAAACTTAACCAAATCAATTTATCACCACACGCTACATCTCTCCACCCATCAACATAATGGCTATAGCTACTGGAATTGTTAGTGACGTCATCACCGGTGTTGTTCCATTCAAATCGCCACACTGTGCATCCGCGGTCAAGATCGCCAGACGGTTTTCCAGGCCACCAATGATTAATAATAAATGGACGGGGTTGCAGTATTTGGGTTCGGAGCCAAAAGAAGCGTTTTGCAAAGTTTGACACATCCCTTTTAAGTCCGAAAAAAATGTCAATGTAAGACAGAAAGGATTCTTTAATATCATGTCTGTACATGTCAAAGTATTTAAGTTGTGGAGGTATTTCATTTTGTAGAAAAACCAACTCTTCTTCTGTTTCTATTGTGGACACTCCCGAGCTATAAATAGAGCATATATATCGAGCCATGCCAAATCCTAGATTAAATTCATAATCTGTCAACGTATAACAAGACAGATAGTCAATGATGTGTCTACGTTCAAGCATGAACCACCCTTCCAAACACTGGTTGCAAATTGCCATAATTAAAGAATGTTTCTCAGAATATACAGTGTTAGAACCTAATAGAAGTGTGTCATTCAGGACAACTATATTATTATAATAGCTTATATCAAGGACAACAACAAATATCTTGATGTTTGTCACTTGCTGCTGCTTTACTATATCTGGTATACTTCTACAATCCTCAAATGATATAACATTGCCAGAGATAAAAATGATAGCGACATGAGGCACATTCTTCCTGACTCCACCCATCTCAGAAAACAAATGTTCAACAAATTGTATTTTTGCTCTAATTGTCTCATTTACCTTATAATACACCAGTTTTTGTATTCGTTGTGTATCTTTCTCTCTCTTTGATTGCGCAATGAATGTTTGTAAATTATTAAAATGCCAAGTGCTGACGTCAATTTTAGGATTTTTGACAGAGAACAAGTCATAGATTCCAGCAAACTTCACTCTCGTTGTCATCTCACTAGAGCCTTTAATGTTTCTAGCAAACTGTTCAGCAAAATCTTCTTGTTTTCCATTTGGGTTGTATGCTTTTGAGAAGTCCGAATAAAGAAATAGAAAGTCCATCTCATCTGTGAAACATCCAGTTAGAGGGAAGTTTCCTGACTCACATCTTGGAATCTCTGCAACAATAAAAGTTTTGCATTGTTAACATTGACTTTCATTTGGTACAAAAATAATGGTAACTCGAATTTGTGATTTAACCAAATCTAACAAATTTGTGTGTCTTGTTTATTTGTCATGTTATATTTTTAGTTTTAAAAGACTTACTTTACAGCCCAGAAATCTGGTAAATATGCGAGCTTCAAGATTATAAACGAGATGAAGCATATTCGTTTGTGGACAAGATGATATGCTGAAACCATTAGAAAAATCATGGTTGTGAAACTCTAGCTACATGTTCATGTAACTATGATCTTGTTATTAAGTCACTGTATACTTTATGGACAACAAGCAGATGGCATAAGAACTAGAGAACTCCCTAATAGATTATTGATGTATAAAAGGGACATGAAGACTCTGAATATATATTTTGCATCCTGGGAAGAAATAGCTGCAGACCGCTATCTTTGGAAACACACTCTAAATCTCCAACTCAAGCAAAAAGCAGATATTTTAATAGAGTAAGAGAATACACGGCGAAAGAAAAGAACAAATAATATTTCCTAGGGGTGCTGTAAAATCCGTAGTAGATATGACTGATGGTGGCTATTAATCTTGTTATTAAGTCACTGTAGCAGCAGGATTATTGTGAATGTCTAATGATCACTAGTATTTCAAATCTGTGTTTTGATTTGCTTTCAGACTGATATGGCTTCCGGGTTCACTCATGCACTGAAAATTGGTATCACAGATTTTCGCTGTGACAATAGAATGACCTGGCTTGACAGCAATTTACCCAAGAGTGTGCTGATTATCACAGAGAGATGTGAACAATAACAGAACTTCACATCAGTTTTTCAATGGGGAATGAACTCATAAAGTTAGTGAACATTATATTTTTTTTAAAAAGTTAATAATAAAATACATCCCTACCAGGCATTCGTATGGAAACCTTCTGGTAAAGGAAAATAAGGCAGACCAAGAATATCTATATGCAGAACAACAACTATGGAAAGTTTAACCCTGGGAAATCTCTTGATTTGGTGGAACATGAAGGAATGTATAAAAAAAACTTGACTGTTAATCTTCTTATATTTGGAAACTGGATTATTTGAGCATAAGAAAATATGACTCTCATTACTTTTTCATTAGTCACATTATTTTATTATTATTATTTTATTATTGTTATTTTATTATTGTTATTTTATTATTGTTATAACAATTTGAAAATTGTGGAAAATTATATTGAAATGTTTATTCAGCTGAACTACTCTAACCAACTTCATTTACGATAACTACATGCCATTAAAAGTGTTAGCATATTCTTGGAAACTAAACTAAAAAAAATTAATGAAAAATTGAGCATTTTGTTGATTAGACTAATTCTGGTATTCAAGGTACACACTACTTTGAAAGTAGAATGGTATCACCATACATTTTAAGTATATCTGGTCACAGTACAAAAAACATGACAATCATGAACATGGTGGGATTTTTAAAAATATTATGTTCAAATGACTGCAGACATATGTAGCCACTTTTTTTTGCAATATGTTTTCTATTATTGTCAGATCTTTGCTGTTATTATTTACAATTTTATAAATATTTATTATATCTTCATGCAATAATTTATCATGTATTGTATTCTAGTGAATATTTCTGAGCCTTGAAAATAAAATATGATTTATTTGTACTTATTTGTTAAATATATACTGTAAATGTGATAAGGAACACTTGAACAACCATAGTTTGTGGCAAGCTCAATAGTGGAAGTCATTGTAAAACTCATTACTCTACTAAACAAAGGTCTCTTGCTGCTGTAACGCGATATAAATTGTTGTTGTGGTTATGAAGTCACTGAAGAACGTTAGCTTCATTGAAACGCTTTGATTTTATTGGAGAATTAAAATATTAAAGGGAAGCAGAAACAGTGAATATAAAATCATGCTGCTAGCGGATAATCGTCTGCAGAAAAGTGTCCATTATAGGTGCCTTTTTAAGCTATGATTTCACATGAAGCCTGGATAGCCTAAAAGTACCACATGCCAAACAAAATAACTAATCAGTTAACATTCAGTTCTGGTATAAAGTAGTACATGTCCTTCAGAGTCCTTGTAGGCCTATTGAAGGATTTGAGAGAAATGAAAAAACAAGAATTATAGAGGCGTTTGTGATAGAAATGCCCGCTCCTCAGATGTAATTTTGAGCAGTGCGTCTTTCGACATTTTTCAAATAGTAAGAAGCAAAATACTATAGGAACTTGGAACATTAGATCAGCATTCCAGGTTTGCAAACTAGAAAACATCAGTCAAGAAATGAAGAGAATGAAATTGGACATCTTGGGACTATGTGAAATGAGATGGAAAGGAGCAGGATTATTACAACGCGACAGTGGAAATGTAATTTACTCTGGGGGAACCACACACGAAAGAGGAGTAGGCATCATGTTAGATAGAGAAAGAAGCAAAACAGTGAAAGGATTTTGGCCGGTATCAGACAGAATTCTGCTAGTAAAATTGAGAGGTAGACCAATTGATATCAACATAATTCAAGCTTATGCACCAACAAGTAATAGCGAAGAAGAAGACATAGGCGCTTTTTACAACGAGCTAAAGATGACCATGAAACAGTGTAAATCCCAAGAAATAACTATTCAAGCATCAAAAGAAGTAATACCAGTGACTAAAAGAATCAACAAAAATAAATGGATGACAGAAGAAATATTACAACTAATGGATGAAAGAAAACAAAAACATAAGAAAGAAGAACGGACATACAAAATATTGCACAAAGAGATCCAAAACAAATGCAGAGAAGTTAAGGAAGGATGGTTAAAGCAGAAATGTGAACAAATGGAAAAAACAACAAAAGAAATACTCAAAATTTATGCACACTCAGTTAAATGAATTAACAGGAAGATAAGAAGTCAAATTATCGGGATGTGTGAAATCAAAGGAAGGAAATATAAGGAGCCAATGGTGGGGTGTGCTAAACACTCCAAGGTATGGTGACAGCTTTACAAATAAAGAACACAACACAATACTGACGTTTCGGCCTGTGGCCTTCTTCAGAATACAGGGACAACGACAACAAGCGGTGAAGCACAATTACTACATGTTAGATGATCAAGTGGAGGGCGAGGAAAGTATGATGCAGAAATAAGAAAAGAGAGAAATGAATTGTACATGATGAGAGGTATGATGGGCGTCAAAATATATAAAATAGAAAAAGAGAGAGAAAAATGTATAATAAATTGTACTTAGCTGAGCTCAGAGCAGGAAAACTGTAATCCGTGCTGTAACAAGTCGGAATGACTAAAAGCACAGAGAACGTGTATAGAAAGCAACACGTGACAAAGACAGGTCAGTAAAGAGGACAAAAGGATCTAATATCGGGAAAACCAAAAGGGGGGGGGGGAAAGGGGGGATAGACGAGGACACTCCTGGGACACAACAAGCAATACATATAAATCACTCAACAATGGAAGTGAGAGATCACGCGAGAGGTTAAGAGAAAGAAATTGAATGACACGACAAAGTAGTAAACTAGGCAGTGGGTGAGAGAGATGGACTCTACAGAATGGATGGCCTCGAACTGAAAGAGTTGAGAGGTAGGTCAACGAAAGGAAGGATTGGACACTGGAGGAAGAGATAAGGAGAGGAAGAATAATAAAGCCGGTATACTGAGAAGGGCGATAGAGGGGTGGTCCGGAGGAAGTTAGTCTATCGGGAGGTAGGGAAGTATTAGAGGAGGAGGTATGGAGAGGAGGGATAAGAAGCAGGTATGTGAAAACTGGATAGGGGGAGAGGCGGTAGGTCAGAAGTGAATGGAAAAAGAGAAAGTCTGGAAGAAGTGGAGCAATAGGGGATGGTGTGCAAGAGGTATGAACCATAGGAGGTAAAGAAGTAGGGAAATGATAGAACAAAGGGGGGAATGAAAGTGGGCATCAGGATAAGTGGGATACTGGAATAGTAGGTATAGATGAGTAGTGACTACAAGTGAATAGAGAGGAGAGGGGTGAGCTAGGAGTAGATCAGCAGAGGGGTGGTAGGAAGGACGAGGGACAATAGAGGTGGGAAGAGAGATCGTACGTACAGTACAGGTGGAGAGGTGATATAGTGTTAAAGAGGTAAAGGACATGAAGGTAGTCAGAAGAGAAAAAGGTGTAGGGAGAGGGGGGGGGTTTAGGAGTAAGAAGGCAAGATGGGGGTTACTCAAAGAGGATATGAAAAGCAGGGATGGACGAGGAGTAGAGGACTCAAGAAGAGAAATAGGAAGAGAGGTCCATAGGTTGGAGGGTGGAGTCGGAGGCCGGAGGGTCCTCAGAGGGACAGGGATACATTGATGCCACGAGGGGTGAGGCAGCCCCAACGAGCGATCAGACAGTGCTCAAGAGTGAGCCGACTGTGGTGATCAGAGGAGCATGATATTAGGCCAGTAACCAAGACATCACTCTTACCTCGATGGCCCCTCGAGTTAAAGTGGGCTGCTACAGGAGTGTCCGCTTCTTGGGTGATGTCATTCGAGTGTTCACGGCACCTATCGCCGATTCTGCGACCAGACTGACCGATGTAGGTCAACTTGCATCGCTTACAGATGATGGCATAAATGATGTTCCGCGATGTGCAAGTGAATCCCTCTCTGATCTCGAAAGTACCATTAGGGAAGAGGACAGTGTCGGTCTGGAGAACGTGGTCACAAGTTTTACATACTCTCCGGTTGCAGCGGATAGTGCCTCGATGGCTGAAGTGGTCAGCAGGAAGACGGCCCCTGACAAGAAAGTCTCGGAGGTTCCGGTCACGTCTAAAGGCCACTAGTGGCGGGTCAGGGAAGAGCAGACGAGTAGTAGGGTCAGATCGAAGAATAGGGAGGTAGCGGTGGATGGTCCTAATAGCGGCGTAGTGGTGAGGGTGATGGGTGAGAGCGAGCACTACTCTATCAGAGGGGGGATGAGTAGAGGGGGTAAGAGCAGACTGACGTGAAGTGTGGAGAACTCGACGCAGGGCAGGGAGGAGAGCTGATTCTGGATAAAGGCGTCGGCGGAAGAAATCAAGCATGAGGTGGGCATTGTGAAGGAAATCTTCGTCGTCTTGGCAAAGGCGACGAAGTCTGAGAAGCTGGGAATAGGGAAGAGAGTTCTTGCAGGATGTAGGATGAGAGGAGTCGTAGCGGAGGAAACTATGGGAGTCCGTGGCCTTGTAGAAGACCGAGGTGAGAAGATGAGAGGTGCCCAAGGAGACTAGGATGTCCAGGAAAGATACGGAGGAGGTGGAGATGTGGAAGGTGATGTGGATAGAGGGGTGGAAATGTCCGACATATTCGATGAAACGGGAGATCTCATCTTCTGGAAGGTCAGACAGACCAATGCAGTCATCAATGTACCTACGATACATAAGGGGAAGAGGGCCCTGGTAGGTTTGGATAATTTGGTGCTCTAGATAACCCATGAAGAGACAAGCATAGCTAGGGCCCATTTTAGTGCCCATCGCCACACCGCTGATCTGGGTGAAGAAATTGCCATTGAACTCGAAAGAGTTGAGGTTCAAGACTAATTCTGCTAGACGGAGGAGGACGCCAGTGGCGATGGAGGGTTGGATCCTACGGTCCAGGAAAAACTGAAGAGCTTGAAGGCTGTCGGAGTGGGGAATAGAAGTATACAGGGAGCAGACATCCATAACGAAGAGGCGGTAGTGACGATCAGGAAGGAGGGTGATAGAGGAAAAGATGTTAAGGGCGTCGTTAGTGTCTTTGACATAAGAAGGGAGGCCCATAACTATGGGTTGAAAGACACTGTCGAGGAAGTCAGAAATGAGAACCGTAGGACATGAGATGGAAGAGACAATAGGACGTCCAGGAGAGTCAGGTTTATGCATTTTAGGCAGCATATAAAAAGAGGGTCTGCCCAAGCAGTGGTCAGGAAGGATCATGCGGGAGGAGCTAGAGGGAAGTAATCCATCCTGAATGAAACGGAGGATCGTACGACGCACCACGGCGTTATTAGAGACAGTAGTGTCGTCGGGGGTGGGGAGGTAGAAAGTCGAGGCGGATAATTGTTTATCACCTTCCCGGATATAAAGGTCTTTCCTCCATACCACCACAGAGCCGCCCTTGTCAGCCGGCTTGATGACAATATCATCACGTCGGCAAAGATCCTGGAGGGCTTGGTACTCTTCACTACTAAGATTAGAGCGTCGAAGTCTATGGGGACGAAGTGCCTTAATATCCCGGTAGGTACTGTTAATGAACTGGTCCAAAGCCTGTGATTCGCCCGAGCGGGGAGTCCAGTCAGATTTACGGGAGGAAAAGCGGGCAAATTCGTCTGTAGGAGGAGGTTGAGAGGAAGAGTTCGGATGATTAAAGTAATAGAGTTTGAGTCGTAGTCGTCTGTGATACTCCTGAATGTCCCGTAAGAGAGAGAATGAGTCACTCAAAGGGCGAAGGGGGACAAACTTAAGACCCTTGCTGAGAAGAGAGCGCTCATGGTCGGAAAGGGGCAAATCAGGGGGAATACAAGTGACAAGGGAGCTAGAGTCAGAGGCATTGGGGAGAGGAGGAGGTGAGGGAGGAGGAGGAGGAGGAGGACGGAGGTTCAAGAGTTTACGTTTGTGCTGAGAGGATAAAAAGTCATACACAGATCGGTTGTGGTGGTGGATGGTATGGCGGATGAAGCGAAGAGTCCCAGGAAAGTTAGAGGTGAGTAGATGGAGTTGGGATAGGAGGTGTTGTTGGCGGGTGTTGAGGTGGGATATAAGACGAGAGTGGCTAGAAGCGACAAGACGAACACGTTTCAGGCCATGCTGGAGTTCAAGGTTCTGCCGTTGGCGGCGAAGATAGTTAGAGAGGTGGGGTTGACCGACTTGAGGTGAGAAGTGAGATCGGAACCCACACGGGAGAAATTTACGATGGAGGCAGTTGTTCAAGAAATTCAGGTGACAGGTAAATCTAGTTTTCCTGAAAGTAGTGAAGGCAAAGTCCTGCGAGATGTTAGAGAGTTCGGGGGGTAGAGTGGAGAAAGAGGCGATGATGGAGTGACGGATAGAATGAGATAGATGTTTGAGGGAGGGCATAGTGAGGAGATGAGAGAAGATCGAGAAGAGAAATGAGAGATAAACGAACTAGATGAAGATAGGTAGGATACGTGAAGGTATAGAGAAGCCAATAATAGAAAGAGGGAAGGTAGTGAATAGAAAGTATGAGGAGCAAAGTGCAAGAGGGTAGGGTAATAAGGAAATATAATAATGGGACAGGAGAAGATAATGGAAAGATGGAAAGAATATATCAGTCAACTCTATGATGATGATGAAAGACCAGAGCTAAACAATTCAAACAAAGGCACATGACCACCAATAATGCAGAGTGAAGTGGAGGACACAATTCAATACATGAAAAGAGGCAAAGCTCCAGGTCCCGACAATATAACAATCGAAGAGATAAATGCATTAGGAGAGCTGGGAGTGCAAGTCATAACACAACTACTCAATGACATATATAACACTAGACACATACCCAAAGATCTACTAAAATCTATCTTTGTAGCCATACCGAAGAAGTCAGGTGCCACTGATTGTGACGACCATAGCACTATTAGTCTCATGAGCCATATGACTAAAATATTACTAAGAATCATCATGAGACGTGTAAGGAACAAAATAAAACCAGAAATAAGTGAGGAAAAACGTGGATTTGTGGAAGGAAAGGGCACCAATAATGCAATATACATCTTAAGAACATTGATAGAAAGATCTATAGAGGTAAAGAAATATCTTTATATGTGCTTTATAGACTACACAAAAGCATTTGACAAAGTAAAGCATGTGGAAATAATCAATATAAAAAAAGAGCGCCCGTCACGCCAAGTGACGTATAGGGAAATATGGTGTTAGTGACCCTATATTTTACAGACCTTCAGCACATGATTTTTGGGGTAATGTGGTCAGTATTACGCCCGTGCTGCTTTACTTTCCCAGAAAAAAATTCGGTACCCATTTAAGGCTGGGTGAACCCGGAAGCCGTCGGTTGGGATCGAACCCTACCCCTTGTCCGTGGTAGTCCAGTTCACTAACCACTGAGCTATCGCGGCCCCCTAAATAATCAATATGCTTGAGAAATAAAACATTGATGGCAAGGATCTGCGAATCATTAAAAAAAAACATGTACTGGCAATAAACAGCAGCTATACGAATTGACAACCAAACAGGACAATTTAAATTTATAAAACAAGGAGTCAGATAAGGCTGTGTTCAGTCGCCGGATTTGATTTTACTTTACAGCGAAAAAATGAGATCAATAGTAGGCAAACAAGGAACTAAAGTCAACGGTCACAATATAAATAATTTGCGATATGCGGATGACACAGTCTTAATAATAGAGACAGAGAATGAACTACAGGACATGATAGACATAATACTAAAAGAAAGCAACAAGAAAGGTCTAAGTCTGAATAGTAAGAAAACAGTAGTAATGGTCTTATCGAAGAAACAATCATCACCATCATGCAGCATCAAAATAAACGAGACAAATCTGAAGCAAGTGCAACGTTTAAAATACTTGGGCACAATAACAACATCAGATGGAAGTGGCACCACAGAAATAAAATGCAGAATAGCTCTGACCAAAATAGCATTTCAGATAATGAAAAATATCTTATGCAACAAATCTATGTCAGTAGAAGTGAGAAAGAAAGTTCATCAGTGCTATATAGAACCAATTCTGACCTATGGAAGCGAATTATGGACAGTAGAAAAACAAATGAAAAGACGATTAGAGGCCACAGGGATGGAATTTCTCAGAAGAATATTGAAAGTTTTCTGGACAGCTAAAAAGACCAATGAGAAAATTCTCAAAGAGGCCAACACAAGAAGGGAATTCATAAAAAAAAACATCAGAAAGAAAAGATCAACATTTTTCGGGCACATCATGAGAAGATGAAAGTTGGAATACTTGGTTACAACTGGCAACATAAAAGGATAGAGAGATCGCAGACGACAAAGAGAGAAAATACTAGATAGCTTGGTGTCATGGCATGGCAAACAGTCATCAACAGAACTGATACGATGCACTGTAGATAGAAGATTGTGGAGGGACATGATCGCCAACTGTTATGGCACATGATGATCATGATGAAGTAGCAAAAAAAAGTCAAATCTATAATGAGTGTTCTATTGCTCAATCCTTGACATTCAATTCGATCTTCAGTCTTGGTTAGTTTGTCTACTCTATTAACAGGATAATTAGACACTTGGCCACGCTAGGTAGCCTAAAGATAACCCAGGGTTTAAGATTGGTCATAAAGCATTTTTCCTTTCATAAATTCAATGAAATGTTTAGCTTAATAATCATCATTTCTTGCAACTGTGTGGATTACGTGTTAAGATTTAAGCTATTTTGAACAGGCCTATGTTAATCAAATAATGTCTGTATGCCATTTTACCATTTTTCAAACAGAGAAAAATATGACCACCTCTTCCATTATAAATGATCGTACAATGATAGTTGTTCTTTAAAAAAAGTAAAGTAAAGTACTCCCGTCATGCCAAGTGGTGTATAGGGAATATGGTGTTAGTGACCTTACATTTTACAAACCTTCGGCACATGATTTTTGAGATAATGTGGTCGGTCTTACGCCCGTGCCGCTTTACTTTCCCAGAAAAAAAATCTGGTGCCCATTTAAGGCTGCGTGAACCGGAAGCCGTCGGTTGGGATCGAACCCTACCTCTTGTCCTTTGTAGTCCAGTTCACCTACCACTGTGCTATCGCAGCTCACACTTGTTCTTTAGATATAGACTAAATTGACAGGAATTGTGTAAATATAATTACGATATTTACAGAATGTTATCTGTAAATTGTTGTTTATGTTAAATTATTCTAAATGAACAGGCATGTAGACGTTTTATATCGTTTTTTTTTTCTTTTTATTCCAGAACATGTTACATGCCAGTTTCTTTATATGGACATCTTACCCCAGTGTAAGTACAAAAATAGGTCTTTATTGAATCTTACAATATTCATTAGATGAACAAATAATGTAAAATAGCAGATTATATCTATCTATCTATCTATCTATCTATCTATCTATCTATCTATCTATCTATCTATCTATCTATCTATCTATCTATCTATCTATCTATCTATCTATCTATCTATCTATCTATCTATCTATCTATCTATCTATCTATCTATCTATCTATCTATCTATCTATCTATCTATCTATCTATCTATCTATCTATCTATCTATCTATCTATCTATCTATCTATCTATCTATCTATCTATCTATCTATCATCCATCCATCTCATCCATCCATCCATCCATCCATCCCATCCATCCATCCATCTCCATCCATCCATCCATCCATCCATCCATCCATCCATCCATCCATCATCCATCTATCCATCATCCATCATCCATATCTATCTATCTATCTATCTATCTATCTATCTATCTATCTATCTATCTATCTATCTATCTATCTATCTATCTATCTATCATCTATCCATCATCATCCATCTATCCATCCATCCATCCATCCATCCATCCATCCATCCATCCATCTCCACCCATCTACCCAACTTATCTATCTTATCTATCTTATCTATCCTATCTATCTATCTATTGACCTTTCGAGCCGTAGCCGGCCCAATGGGCGTAGACCAAGATACACCTTCTCTTATCTGAATTTTTGTTCTAGCAGTTTTCGTTTAAAGATATTTGATCAAATCTCGCCATCTGTCTCTGTTCTGTGCTAGTATCTCTATCCCACTGAGGAGGCCGACTCCTGCTGCTCTTGCCTCTCTCATCAATGTTCTTCTCAGTGTCTCCCTGGGTCTTCCTCTTTTTCTCTTATCTGTTTTTCCCATATGAGGGCTTGCTTTGCTATTCGGTTATTATCTCTTCTCATCACATGTCTAACATATGACCATCGTCTTTTCTTTATTACTGAAGATATTAGTGGTTGATTGGCGATTTCTCTAATTTCCTCGTTTGTTTTGAATTCGTTCCATTCTATACCAAGTATTTTCCTTAGACATTTATTTTCGAATGCGTTCAACTTTGTTTCTATATCTCTTGTTGTTTTCCAGCTTTCACACGCATACATTGATATTACATTTGATTTGAATAGCCTAAGTTTTGTGTTTGTGCTGATGAGTTTTGATTTCCACAACTTTTCAAAGCTTCTGAAAGACATTGCTGCTTTAGCTATTCTGATTCTAATTTCTTTACTTGTATCCCCTTCTCGATCAATGTTACTTCCAAGATAGATAAAGTGATCGATCTCTTCTACTGGTTTGTTTTCCATGTATAATTTGACATCTGTTGGAATTAAACTTTTCATGACTTTAGTAAATAGCAGACTATATGATACAAATTTTATTATTGTCGTCACATGTTTATAAGATCGAAATTGGAGTCAACAACGATGTCCTTACATCATCAAGCGATATACATTTTTTAAAGAAATATGACGATCATCACTTTCGGGAGGACGTGAACTTTTGATATATGGTGGATAGGCGGCAGGAACCATTGCAGGCTATGCATGAAAAGTGTTCCTTGTTGCAGTTTCCTCATATTCCAAGTTCATGGGGGACTGGTTAGTCTCGAGGCAAGACGCCGGCCTCGTGACAGAGAGGTTGTGGGTTCAAATCTCAGCTACACTGGTTTGGATTTTTAATTCTGATTTCTCGCTGCGGCAACCATCCCTGGTCTCAGCAGCGAGGCCCGGCTTGAAACGTCAGTTACTCATCGACGAAATAAAAAGAGTACTTCCGAAGTCGGAGTTATCTGCCTGTGCTGCGAGAGATCTCTGTGCACGCGGCAGCCAGGAAAAAATGGATTATCACGTAAATCTCAGTTCCTAGCCTCTAGGGACTTCGTCAGAGTTGAAAGCTGGTGCACGCAGCAACATACATGTTTATGATTAAAAATGGGCCCATCCATATGCCTGTTATTGATAAGCTTCTGAACAGTATTATCAGTTGTTTTTCAAATATATGTATATATAAAATGTAAAGTACCCCCGTCCCGCTAAGTGGCGTATAGGGAATATGGTGATAGTGACAATACAATTTACAGACCTTCGGCGCATGATTTCTGGGGTAATTTGGTCGGTATTACGCCCGTGCCGCTTTACTTTACCAGAAAAAAATCCCGTACCCATTAAAGACTGGGTCAACCCGGAAGCCATCGTTTGGGATCGAACCCATCTCTTGTCCTTTGTAGTCCAGTTCACTAACCACTGAGCTTTCGCGGCTCCCTTTTCAAATATATGACTATTATACCAAAATGGCAAGATCAAGTGATATCTACAACATTTCCCTACTTCTGGTTTTGACATATAAATTCAGGCATACAGTTTTAATGAGCTCTTGAAAATTAAGCACAAAATGACATCAAACAACTAAAACATATAGAGTGAAGAGACAAACTATGACATTTCGGCAAAAGCCTTCATCAGGTATAAACCAACAAATATTTTTTTTTTTAAATGTATCTCTCTCTGTCTTTCTGCGATCAGGACTCAACCAGAGTAGGATACAAGACTCTCACATGAAGTCAGCTGTCAGTTTAGGTGTGTTGGTCGCTCCCACAGACAGAAAATCACAATCAGAGTCTGCCAGATCCACTCTGATTGAACACCCGTTAAAACGTTGCACTGTGTTCTGCGCCAGTGGCCCAGTACATCCGATTTCAGCCATCATTTTATTCGGGTTTGCTTTCCTTAGCCTATGATTGTTCCCAATCTTCCTGCAAGGCAGCAGGTGATCTTTTCTGTAGGGAGATTCTGCCCTTAGATGGTCGGCCCTCCCATGTTTACGAGCACCATTTTCCCGATTCACTAGAGGTGACTAACACAGACATGCACACAGCGAAACGAGGCATGACTAATACTGACACACATCAACATATATGACACATGATTAACATAAACATGCACATAAAGATATGAGATATAACTGACATAGACATGCACTCACAAAGATATGACACATGCCTAACATAGACATGCACACAAAGATATGAGATATGACCAACGTAGACATGCACACACTAAGATATGAGATGTGACATACACAGACATGCACACACAAGGATATGAGGTATGACTAACACTCAAAGATATGACACATGACTAACACAGATACACACTAAGATATGAGATGACTAAACACATACACACATAAAGATATGCGATATGACTAACATGCCACAGATATGAGCCATGGCCAGCACACACACACACACACACACAAGCTAAGATATGAGCCTTGGCTAGCACAGAAACGCATCAAGATATAAGCCATGGCTAGCACAGAAACACATCAAGATGTGAGTCATGGCTTCACGGAAAAACACCAAGAAATGAACCATGTCTAGCACATAAACACATTAAGGTATCCATATGCTTGGGTTTGGTTAGTCGGCAGACACTTCTTAACGTGGGAATCATCAACATACGAGACGCAGGCCCCAATTAACTGTTCGCAGGTTTCGTTCAAACAGTTGTCCGGAGATTTGAGAGTGCAGTCTGACCCGTAGAACGTTCCGTTGTATGTACAGTTCCCGGTTGACTGTTCACAGGTGTTGTTGAAACAGTTGTCCGGACATTTGAGAGTGCAGTCTGACCCATAGTACGTTTCCTAGCACGTACAGTCTGCTCTTTCCGGGTCACATATGATGTCACAGTCATCAGAACACGTTTGTTCGCACTGTAGCCCACAAATGCCATCGGGACAAGTGCCATTACAGGTATAGCCAGTATGCTTACATTGTATTCATTTTCCTGAATTTCCTCACATAAAGGACAGACACTAAGACAACACTCGGAGCAGTCGTGTCCATAGATCCCATGTAAACAGTTTCCGTGACACGTACCGATGATGACGTTGCAGTCTTTGCTATACCCACTACACACGGCAGAAAACGACCAAGAATGCCCGTCAGGACAATAGGTGTCTGTAAATGTTTGTACCTCACACACCGTCAGTGCACTGTCGGCCTGCGAAATGGTCGGTGAGAACTCAATCTTAATGTGTGCCATTGTCGCTTGTGTGGTGACTACAATAGTGTTCACAGAAGTATTTGGGTATGATATATCATTAGACTGGAACACCACACCGCCACTGTCAGAGAAAACCTTAAAAAAATATAAACAGTTAAACATGAAAGACCAGCAAGAGCTATTCTAAAAATGGTAGAAGAGAAAGTGTCGCCGTGACCTATTTATGGTAACCTGTTGGTTACATGATAAATAGTCAATTGATCAGGTAGGATCTCGAGTACCAAAAAGAATCCAAATATAATGAAAAAAGAGAAATGGTCAACTGTGAATGGATGAAAGGAGGAGTCTCATCATGTAGGTTGAAAAGAGAAAGCTGGGGTGACAATGTGAGATGAAGAGATGATAAAAATAACGCAGGGAGGAATAAAAAGAGGACACAGGAGAGAGTGTAACTGAGGCTAGTGATTAAAGGAAAGGTATATTATCCACATAGGTGAATTATGCCAAAATGGGTCAATGAGTCGGTTCTCCAAAGCAAAGTGACTGTGGGTATCCAAGGAGAAACGGACATTGCCAGAAACCTGGATGTCATCATGTAACAGGGGCCTTATAACACAAACGTGTACTGTAACTGGATAGGGCGGTTGTACACACGGGGTTGTACACACGGGGTTGTACAATGTAAACTAAACGCGCCTGTACACACGGGGTTGTACAATGTATACTGGAAGGCGCCTGTACACACGGGGTTGTACAATGTAAACTGGAAGGCACCTGTACACACGGGGTTGTACAATGTAAACTGGAAGGCGCCTGTACACACATGTTGTACAATGTAAACTGGAAGGCGCCTGTACACACGGGGTTATATAATGTAAACTGGAAGGCGATTATACACACGGGGTTGTACAATGTAAACTGGAAATCGCCTGTACACCCAAGGCTGCAGAACAGGAAGAATGTAGAACTTGCCTTCCATACCCGCTCCTGTAAGACTGTAACTTGTGAACTGGGCACTTGTCTGGCTTGCACACCTCCCAGACGGTAAGCCTTGGATGGTAAACATCGTCTTATACTGTCTCTGGAATGTACCCAACGTACACTTGATCATACTATGCGTTTGTAACTGAATAGCTCTGAACTAGAGAGTCTTGACTCGCTAACTCTCTTCTCTGCGACAACCTCCACTTCGTCTATCACCACAACGTGTTGAAACAACTTGATGGAACTGTGTAATTACTGCACAAGGAAGTCTCTCACATAATGGAACAGCAACTTTATTAGTAACGTTCACATTTTCAGAATATAACATTTACAAAGCCAGCGGTAAACATCCCGCTCGGCCGTTGACAGTTTACGCTAAGAAATCACAATTTCTCACTTGACTCTGATACTCCCTGTCATCTCTCTCTCCTCCAATTCTAAGATCATGCTTAACTAATAAGCTTGGCTCCTGACCTTTTATAAAGCTGCATCTGATATGGCCACTATCGCTCCCTAACTAAAATATAAATCTCTTCTGGGGTGTTTCTAACTACTCAGTGCTAGCTAACACTTGAGCTCAACTGCGTCTATAAGGCTAACGGCGTAGACTACTCTATTCCATAGCTGCATGCGAATTTCTCGTAGAGAGCTTGTTTCTAACACTGTGCAGACGCTTAAATCACTAGTCCTCCAGCCAGTCAAACATCACTTCCTGAATTTCCCACCCAATGGATTCCCTCAACATCAACGCTAACTATTTCACCTTCACTCTATCTGCCACATCTACTCACTTCTCTGTGTTTGTTAATATCTCCACAATCGTGAGATTCTGCCTTTTACTCTAAACAGCCGTTCCACTCAGAATTCTCGAGACTGTCACTTTCCCCCACACGTACTATGTTTATCAACTTTCTCCATACCGTCACCTACTCTCTTTCTCTCCTTACCTTCTCCTTTCCTCCTAGCAATCAGAGGTGTCATGGCCAGGAGATTTTAAATGTCAAAAATAGTTGACAAAAATGGCCTTTGGAAGGGCAAGATTGTTATGCAAATTCACCCTTGCCAATGTGTATGGAAGAAATACGCAGTTACCCAGTGTTCTCATTTTTATATCACTTCATAGGTATATGTTCCCAGTATAAATTATATATCAGTTTTATGTTTACGTCATCTAGACGTATATATATTATTGCGTTAGTTTATAGTGCATACTGTCAAAAGCGATTGTGCTGGCTATGCAGCATGCATACATTTTATTGTATCTTTAAATACTTTTCAAATACAAGCTTAGATTGTTCCACAATTTTTTTTTCCTAAATTAGTGTTCTGTTACTTCAATGTTTATTTTACTTTGAATATTTCCCTGCGAAAAAAGATTTGTTCTACAATTAATCAATGTTATTAAGCCCCAAGAACAATGAACTAGATGACTTGAGAACAACCCTGGACCAACTATGCAATAACTTCCAGAGAGGAGTCATTCAGTGGGTACCATAACACTGTAATATACACGGGAACGAACGCGCAGACAAATTAGCTAAAGAGGAAGGGAGATTACCACAAGAGAACCATTCGCTCAGTTATGATGAAGCCAAATCCATCCTCAAAGGTCAGTACCATGAAAAGGGAAATCGAAACACCCAAAGCATAACGGGAGTGACGGATACCACCAACTATCAAGGAGGGATCAAGTCATCATACTTCGCCTACGCACCGGCCACAATTGAATGAGAAATCACATCTTCACCAAATTCAAAATAGGTACAACCAGCCTATGCCACTGTACACTGGACAATATGACTACAAAACATGTTCTACAGGATTGCCCCCAGTACACAGACCTGAGAAGAGCAATGTGGTCCACACCCACCTCCCTGGAAGAGAAACTACATGGGGCAATCGAATCGCTTAAACAAACAGCTGACTTCATGAGAGAGTCTGGAATTTTACTCTGATTGAGTCTTGATCGCAGAGACAGCGGGAGAGAGAGAGAGAGAGAGAGAGAGAGAGAGAGAGAGAGAGATCAATGTAATTGTTCTAAAGTGACGACACTTAACAGCACCAGTCTTTTTGGACAAAGTATTAAATTCTGGTTTGTTTAGCTCATGTGGACATATTCTGTGTTGTAAACGTCACTGAACATACCATTGTTTACTTTTATGCGAACATGTTCTAGTGCTTTTATCATCTCTGCCTGTAAGCTGTCTGACCCTGCAACTTTTTTTGTCATTGTTTTTACAACATTCTGGACTTCAAAATGTAATATTGTATATCCTGACATATGCTTTATGGTGGTCTTCTCGTCCATTTAATCTTCAAAAAACGTTGCTATAAATTTCTGCCTAATGTTGGTAATATTGTAGTATCTTTTGTTAAAATGTCTCTCTTTTTTTTTGCAATCCATCCTCAAGCTCAAACATTTGTTTCACTGGTAATAGTTATTTTGTAATTTCTGTAAGCAAAAATCTGTGGTCAGGAAAATTTAGAGAACCGCTGAAATAGATGTGTCCCGAGAGGTTGATACTTGTGAAATTGTGCTTATACCCTGATTAGTTCAATCGATTATTTGATTATTTAGTTATGGAAGTCCCCGGTATCACTGCAAACAAATTAAAATCCATAATTGTTCAACCGCCCGTGCCAGTGTAATCATCCGAATTAATATCTCATCTCTGAAAACAAAGAAAGGTAACTGTAGTCCCCATCGTAGCAGTCTCAACACACGCCAAAAGACATAAGCCGAAACCGCGCAGAAAGTGAACACAGCCAACTGTTCCCTGTCATACGATATAATCATTCGTCGTAAACAATTGGAATATCGAAACATGATCAAAACGGATGAGACACACAGCTCACGGTGTGCACAGAGCACTTAACTCAGTAGCTCCTGCAACAAGCCGGACTTGGAATATGAGGAAACTGCAACAAGGAACACTTTTCATAGTTCAATCGATCTAAACCTGTAAATCCTGACCCCAGTAATTCATGATCACAAAACATAATTGTGGGAGGGGGGTTTGGGCAAGGAAAGATGGGGAACCGCTGAGGCAGTTGTCCGCGTACTGATGACACTTTCTCGGACTTCGAATAGAGCCGGGTTTCTAAAACTGGTCCGCGACCCCAGAGATCAGCTATTACGAAGCAGTTAACGAGGGACCTACAGTAAAGGAAAGATGTGGGAGCCACTGATTAATTGTTTTTTTTTTGGTAAGGCTAACACATTTACGATCTTCTAACAAGGGAATATTGTACGTAAGTTCAGACCCACCAGAAAACATATTTCAACCAGAGGCCTCTTCTGATGTGGTACACACTTCAGTGAAAAAAAAAAAAGTAAAGAGACATGTTACGCCAAGCGGCATATAGGGAATATGGTGTTAGTGACCATAATTTGTATAGACCTTCGACACATGATGTTTGGGGTAATGTTGTCAGTATTACGCCCGTGCCGCTTTACTTTCCCAGAAAAAAATCTGGTGTCCATTTAAGGCTGGGTGAACATGGAAGCCATTAATCAGGATCAAACCCAACCACAAGCCCTTTGTAGTCCAGTTCACTAACCACTGAGCTGTCGCGGCTCTCACTTCAGTATATACTCATAGGTTAGTTTGAGAATCTACAAGTAAAAAATTATAACATAGCTCAGAGTGTAGTCATGTATAGGCATGGTTTGTGGGAACTACAGTTAGTGTATCAAATACACATTTCAATATGTGTGAGGTTACATCACTATCAGCAATCACCTATGACTGTAATTTATGCATTTATATCTGATACATCATTACTATGTGGTTGTGAATATTCAGTTGTGATAAATATTTTCTAACTGTAAAGTAAAGTAGCATACTAGAAACCTGCGACACCTTACCCAAAAAAGAAAAGAACAAAAAACAAAAATCGATAACTAACACCATCTTAGAAAAAATGGAAGAAATGAGACAAGCGAAGAACACTGCCCGATACAAATGCAGACAAAAAAGGAAAAATGCTAACTGACAATAAAGATATTATAGATGGATGGCAGGAATATATAACTATTTCATGATCAAAGGGACTAGAAACCAGTTATAAAATGTACATCAGGCTATAAGATCTTAACATCTGAGATGAAAACAGTTATAAAAACAATGAAAAATAGAAAAGCAGCAGGACCTGACAGCATACAGATAGAGATGATACAGGTACTAGACGATTTTAACACTGAAGTGATTACAGACATACGCAATGATATATAACCTACAGGATACATACCAATGAACTAAAAACATCAACTTTCATTGCATTTCCTACAAAGAATGGTGCAGTTGAATGCAGTGACTTTAGAACGATAAGCCTAATGAGCCATGTTACAATAATCTTGCTAAAAGTTATACAAGGGACGATTCAGAATAAAATCAATACTGAATTAGATGAGTAGCAATTTGGATTTAGGAAAAAATAGCGGGAAATAAGAAGCCATATTCTGCATGAAAACATTAATCGAAAAGTAGACAGAAGTAAACAAACCAATATGTGCCTGCTTCGTAGACTACGCCAAAGCTTTTGTAAGAGTACACAACAAACAACTTATAGAATGCCTAAAAGAGATACATCTAGATGACATGGGCATACGACTAATATGTAATATATACTGGGAGCAAACATCAATAATAAAATATAACAAAGAGAACTCTACACCCATTGATATAAAAAGAGGAGTAAACAGGGATGCAACCTATCACCAGGCTTGTTCAATCTATACACTGAGCAAATCTTTAAAAACATCATATCGATGCCAGGCCTAAACATTAATGGAAAGGTAATCAATAACATAAGATATGCTGACGTTACTCTACTACTAGCAGAAAATCCTAAAGATCTACAGCAATTACTTAAGGAAATAAACATGACAAACAAAACATATGGACTAGATATGAATATCAAAAAGACTAAAACTATGATCATAAACAAAGGAAATACTCAAAACCCCTAAGTGAATATCAACATTGAAAGAATAGACCTGGAGTCAGTTCAGAACTACAACTACCTTAGACGTACTATAACCAGTGATGGAAAATGTACAACTGAAATAAACAAAAGAATAGGAATGGCAAAAAGTAATTTTAATGTCATGAAGAACATATTAACATCAAAACAAATAACACCAGGGCTAAAACTAAGAATAGCAAAATGTTACATCTTCTCAATATTCATATATGGTGCAGAAACATTGACATTAGACAAGAAAACAGAACAGAGAATTGAAACTTTTGATATGCGCATATATAGAAGAATAGGTAGAATTGGATGGATGGAAAATAAAACAAACGATGAAATTTTAAAACAACTAAAAATGAAAAGAGAACTCATCATCATCGAGTGCCTTCTCCGCAACGAAGGTTGGCTACCATGGACCGCCATTCTACTCTGTTTCTTGCTTTGATGGTGCAGGCTGTCATAGATTGACTTGTCCATATTTTGATGTTACTCGTCCATGTTAGTCTTGGTCTGCCTCTCTTATCTTGTATTTTTCCTTCCAATATTACTTTCAGTAGGCTGTTGTGTCCCAAAAATGTCATTTGTCTTGTCTTAATTGTATTTAGTAGTTCTCTTTTTGTTTTCACTTGTTTTAAAACTTCATCGTTTGTTATCTTTTGTTTCCATCCAATTCTACCTATATCTTCTATAAATCCACATTTCAAAGGCTTCAATTTTCTGTTCTGTTTTCTTGTCTAATGTCCATGTTTCTGTACCATACCGGGATATTGAGAAGAGTTAACATTTTGCCATTCTTAGTTTTAGCCCTGCTGATATTTGTTTTGTTGTTAGTATATTTTTCATGGCATGAAAATTACTTTTTGCCATACCTATTCTTTTGTTTATTTCAATTTTGCATTTTCCATCATTGATTATAGTATGTCCCATGTAGTTGTAGCTCTGGACTGTCTCCAGATGTATTCCCTCAACTGTGATATTTAATTGTAGGTCTTGAGAATTTTCTTTGTTTATGATCATAGTTTTGGTCTTTTTGATATTTATTTCTAGTCCATATTTTTTGCTTGTTATGTTTATCACATTAAGCAATTGTTGTAGGTCTTTAGGATTTTCTGCTAGTAGAACAGTATCATCATCATATCTCAGGTTATTGATTATCTTTCCATTAATGTTTAGGCCTGGTATATGAGATGTTTTTAAAGATTTGCTCAGTGTATGGATTGAACAAGCTTGGTGATAGGATGCATCCTTGTCTTACTCCTCGTTTTATGTCCATGGGTGTAGAGTTCTCCTTGTTATATCTTATTATTGCTGTTTGCTCGCAGTAAAAATTACATATTATTCGAATCTCTGTGTCGTCTAGAATTATATCCTTTAGGCAGTCTATGAGTTGGTTATGGTGTATTGTATGGAAAGCTTTGGTGTAGTCTATAAAGCAGGCATATATTGGTTTGTTTGCTTCTGTGTACTTTTCAATTAATGTTTTCATGCTGAATATGGCTTCTTTTGTCCCACTGTTTTTTCCTGAATTCAAATTGTTGCTCCTCTAATTCAGTATTGATTTTATTCTGAATCTTTCCCTGTATAACTTTTAGTAAAATTGTTGTTACCTGGCTCATTAGGCTTATTGTTCTCAAATCACTGCATTAAAACTGCACCAATCTTTTTAGGCAATGCAATGACAGTTGATGTTTTTAGATCGTTTGGTATGTATCCTGTATGGTATATGTCATTGCATATGTCTGTGATCACCTCGATACAAAACTCTTCTAGAGCCTGTATCATCTCTATCTGTATATTGTCATGTCCTGCTGCCTTTCCCTTTTTCATTGTTTTTATAGCTTTTTCTACTTCAGATTTCAGGACTTTATAGTTGTATGTATATTTTCTGTGTGCATCTCTCTTAAGTTTTGTTTACTTTCCATAGTTTCGACTTCTATACATCTTTGGTTGAGCCAGTCTTCTTTTGCGTTTTTGCACATTTTCCGTATTTCATTGTCTATATCCTTGTATCTGGCAGTGTTTTTTACGCTTGTCTTCTTTCTTCCATTTTTTCTAAGATTTTGTCAGTTATGCACTTTTGTTTTTTGTTACTTTCCTTTTTGGGCAAGGTTGCAGAATTCTTGCATGCTGTTTTTTATGCATTGTCATTTTGTTGTGACTTTTTCCTCAGGATTTTTACTTCTGTACTGCACAACCCCCTCTTCTAGTAGCTTCTGATATGTGTTGTTTACTTGTACAGTATAAGTTTCTTTAACATCTTTCTGGTTTAACGCTTTTATATCTATTGGTGTTGCTGAATTAGTTTTTTGTTTGTTGCTCTTTAATTTGATTTTCATTTTTATCATTACATGATTGTGGTCTGAATTTATATCTGCTCCTGGGTAGGTTTTGGCTTCCTTGACTCTGTTCCTGAATCTGTCTTTTATCATTCTGTGATCTATTTGATAAAGGTAAAGGTAAAGTACGAGACTTGAACCGGCATCTTAGCACGCGAGTTTACACCCATATGTGCTCGGCCGCCTATCCAGAAATGTTCGGAGATTTCTGTATAGTGCCACCTCAAGCATCTAAACTCAGATGCAAGGCGACATTCCTCACCTTCCCAGGGTATTACCCTGGTACCCATTTCTGCCAACGGCTGGGTCGACCGTGGAGGGTATTTTTTTTTCCAACCACGAGCACAATTCACACTGCTCCCAACGGGAATCGAACACGGGTTGTCCGAACGTTGGTAGTCCAGTCGGGTGGTTTTCCCAACTAGGCTACCGAGGCCCCCGAATCAATGTGATTTCTCTTCTTGTTTCCAGGGTTTTTCCATGTGTATAATTTCCTTTTCTCTTGCTCAAAGAATGTGTTGCATATTATCAGTCTGTTTTCTTCACAAAATTGTATTGATCTTTTTCCTTTGTTCTTCCTCTTCGTCCGTTATAATCAAGATGTCTGATGATTTCACTTGCTTCATAACTGTGTTTAGATCTTCATAGTATGCCTCTATTTGTTCGGCTGTATAGTCTTGAGTAGGTGCGTATGTCTGAATAATTGCTATGTCGAATGGTTTTGCCTTCATTTTTAATAGTATAATCCTATCATTGTATGTCAAGAGAGCATTTATATATTTTTTGTAGTACTCGTTTTATTACAATGCATACTCCTCTTTGATGTTCTTTTGTGTTACCTGAATATATAAAAGTATATTTATCATCTTGTATGTATCCACTTTCCTTCCATCTTGTTTCTGATATGCCTAAGATATCTATGTTTAATCGCTCTGCTTCTACCATTAGATTTTCTAATTTTCCTTGTTGGTATAAGGTCCTAACATTCCATGTAGATAATTTTTAATTCATTCTTAATACGGTAGTTATAATTTCTCTCCATTGCTTTCTTTGGAGTGTTACGTGATGAGGCTCCAATCTCTTTCACGGTGGTCTGCCATATTCGTCTTTCGTGTTCTGAATTTGCCTCATTTGTACCATACACTTTGATGTTTTCGCCTTCTGGGCCGTTGATCATTTTCGATTCATCCGCCCCATCCACCGACACAGACATTTTATATTTTGGTTGAACATACCCGGCGGCGCCATTTTTTTTGTCGAACCATGTGCTTTACTATTGAACCGCGAACACACGACACAAAGAAGAATAAATCATATTCCACTTAAATATCGGTAATCACAGTTTATCTACACGTCCGAAATAAAACATACTCCAAACGGGGAATAGCAACACATAATTTCATAACTCGACTGTCACGCAAATCATTTAAATATATCGGCAAGAGCCGAAATATAAAAACGACTGCACGTATCCGCCATGACACCAGAACAGAGAATTACTAAGCACAATTCAAACAAGACAAATGCGATTTTTGGGCCATGTTAAAAGACACAATAGCCTACTAAAAGTAATCCTGGAGGGGAAAATAAAAGGTAAAAGAGACAGAGTCAGACCAAGACTACCATGGACGAGTAGCATCAAAAGATGGACAAATCAGCCTATGACAACCTGCACCATCAAGTCAAGAGACAGAGCAGAATGGCGCTCCATGGTAGCCAACCTTCGTTGGGGAGCTGGCATTCGGTGATGATGATGAAATAAAAGTGTCTCATTTGTTGGACCTGGACCTAATTAGTCATTTATGCCTGTTGTGTTGTGGAGATTTATCATCACTGGCGTTATCTTTTAATTGCTGTACCTTCTGACCAACAGCCAATACCTACCATCACAACCAGTGCCTCCGGCTCAAGGTGATGCCGACTCACTACAACACCTTTCTATTATCTTTACACATTTTGGGTTTTGCTTTTTTTATTTTTATTTATTGGCTAGTGTTTTTTGTCTTTCATTTTTCTTCCTGAATATAGCAAACAAATTTTCTCAAAAATATCTCAGCAACTATCTATTGACTAACCATAGCAGAGAGTAATGACAATTTTGTATTAATTTGCATACGTGAATTACATAAGCATAATCCCATACAATATGTAATTGTATACATGTATTAATGAACATCATTTGTCAGAGAATTGAAAACTGTGCGCATAACAAAATGAATGTTATTTAACACTTCTATGTATTTTTATCAAATTTAAGAAACATAAACTTTAAAAAGAAGAAGAAGGTGTACATATCGTTTTCTCCACAAACATGTATGTTATTTGGGTATACACTGTTTTGTTCTACTTTGTCTCCCTTCTCAGCAAACAATTTCAAAGCTGTCCTGTTTCTTGCCATTAGAGAGTTCCATTTTTGTCCATATCCGCACATCTATGTTTTCTCCATGTATATTTAGTCCTTCCTTTTTGTTATTGTAATTATATAATTACAATATTTTGAGTTTAAATATTTGGGAACTGTGTTAACCTTGGACGGAAGATGTACAAAAGAGGTGAGATGCAGAATGCCTCAGGCAAAAGCAGCTTTCCAAAAAATTAGGAAGATACTAATGAATCCATTTTTGACAATGGAAACAAGAAAAAGAGTTATTAAATGTTATGTAGAGCCAGTCTTAACGTGTGGATGCGAATCATGGACAATAGGACAACAGACAAGAAAATCACTGGAGTGTGTAAAATGTTGTTTTACAGAAGAATGTTAAGAGTACCATGGAGAGCTAAGAAGAGTAATGAAGATGTTCTGAGAGAGGTCAAAGCATAAAGAGAGCTAATTTCCAATATTAGGAAGAAACAATCATCATTTTTTTGGCCATGTAATGAGAAGAGAACAACTGGAATATATTGTGACAACTGGAAAAATTGAGGGACGAATAGATAGAGGGAAGCAAAGAGAAAAAAAAATAAGAGACAGCTTAAGAGAATGGCTCGGCAGAAGGTCAACAACAGAAATGATAAATAGCTGCCGAGATCGAAAGTTGTGGAGAGACATGATCACCTACGCCAGCAGGCCCGGTACTTGATGGTGATGATGATGTATTTTTATAAAATTTAAGAAACATAAACTTTAAAAGGAAGAAGAAGATGTAAATATTGTTTGCTCCACAAACATGTATGTAATTTGGATATACACTGTTTTTTTTTCTGCTTTGTCTTCCTTTAATTTCTCAACAAACAATATCCAAGCTATCATGTTTCTTGCCATTAGAGAGTTCCATTTTTTTCCATATCCGAACATCTATGTTTTCTCCAAGTATATTTAGTCCTTCCTCTTTTTTCTAGTAATTATAAAATTACAAGTATCCTGTACAAACAATACGTCATCAATATACAAAGGGGTTGTTTGGTATATAATTAAAATATAATAATCCATAGACTTTGAAACAGCCTCAAGGACACAACATTAACGGAGATGGATCAAAATACTACACTACGTGTACACATTTAACCTTACGAAATGAAAGGAAAAAAGTACAGTCATTTATTAGCATATCTCATTAATTAAAATTATCTGCCTCTTGCTATAACAAACGTACAATCATGAAACAAACATCGTAGTTAGGTTCATTTCTTTGCCAGTGTTTGAAATATGTGACCTAGACAAATAAAAACATTGTTAAGTATTTTGCAAACAAAATAGTGGTATTTACCAGGTTGACATGCTTGATAATTCTTTAAATGATTTAATGTATTCTGACGTTTCTGAAAAACAGGGTCAAAGAATTAACAATAAGTATTTATTTTGAACGGGAGCCGCGATAGCTCAGTGGTTAATGAGCTGGACTACAAAGGACAAGAGGTAGAGTTCGATCCCAACAGCTACAGGGTTCACCCAGCCTTAAATGAGTACCGGATTTTTTCTAGGAAAGTAAAGCAGCACGGGCGTAATGCCGACCACATTACCCCAAAATCATGTGCCGAAGGTCTGTAAAATGTACGATCACTAACACCATATTCCCTATACCCCACTTGGCGTGACGAGGGTACTTTACTTTTTAAATATTTATTTTGAACTAGAATATACTTTTATTATCTGTTTCATTTCCCACTTTTTTTCCTCCATGTTCTTGCTTTTCAGTTTCTATCTCTTGCTTTACCTTTATTTTCTGAAACATACACACCAATATCCCATTTTCTCTTATATACTCAACCATAGCCATTTATCTTCCTGTTGGCTGCTTTAACTTATTCATACATGTGTCTCGCTCTCTTTGCTGTTAAGTCATCACTTTACCTGGATCTCACATTTTATGGAATACCAGTCAATATGGCGAATAGGTGAAATACAATTTTTAAAGACTGTGTCTGAAAAGTGTTCCTGGTTGAAGTTTCCTCATATTCCAAGTCTGGCTTGCTGTCGGAGCTACTGAATTAAGTGATCACTGCACATCGTGAGCTGTTTTTCATCCGAATAGTGTTTCGCTATTCCGATTTCTTATGATGAATAATGATATCGTATGACGAGGAACAGATGGCTGTGTTCACTTTCTGTGTGGTTTCGCATTATGTCTTTTGGCGTGTGCTGAGACTGCTACGATGGGGACTACAGTTACCTTTCTTTGTTTGGGAGATTGTTAGTAATTCGGATGATTCCACTGGTACAGGCGTTTGAGCAATTATGGATTTTAATTCGTTTGCAGTGATACCGGGGCCTTCCATAACAATCTGCTTTTTCTTCTTCCTTTATAGCTCCCTGTGGAGCATAGGTCTTCAACAAACACTTTCCAAGTCGTTCAGTTTTTTGCCATTCTTTTAAGAACATTCCATGTCCTCCCAATCATCTTCATCTCTGCTTCGATCTGTCTTCTCAAAGAATTCCTTGGTCTTCCTCTTTGTCTTTTCCCCTGGGGATTCCAAAAAGGGACTGGTGTCTAATACTCTCAGTTGGCTTTCGCAGTTCCTATCCAGTGCCATCGTCTTCGCTGTATCACTTTATCCACTGGTATTGACTGGTACATTACCATAATTCTATGTTAGTGATCTTGTCCTGCCATTTCCATCATTTTATTCTGTGTAAGCATCCATTAATGAAAGTCTGTATCTTCGTGATTGTCAATTTTGTTGTTCTCAATGTTTCACAGCCATATTATAGGACTGACTTAACATTCTTCCATAACCATAACCACCTTTTATGTTCTTCCTTCTCTCAGAAAATGTTATCATGCATTCACGACTCTCTCGCTCTCGCTCTCTCTCTCTCTCATTTTGCTTTTACAATCTTTAACACCGTTGTTCCCCTTCCCCTCTCTCATATTCTTGATTTTTAAAATAATGTATGAACGCCAATTTTAATTTTAATCACAGCCTCTTTGATGTTGCACTCACTTGTAAAGAAGTTCTAGGTAACGCTCACTTGTAAAGAAGTTCTAGGTAACTCTCACTTGTAAAGAAGTTCTAGGTAACACTCACTTGTAAAGAAGTTCTAGGTAACGCTCACTTGTAAAGAAGTTCAAGGTAACACTCACTTGTAAAGAAGTTCTAGGTAACACTCACTTGTAAAGAAGTTCAAGGTAACTCTCACTTGTAAAGAAGTTCTAGGTAACGCTCACTTGTAAAGAAGTTCTAGGTAACGCTCACTTGTAAAGAAGTTCTAGGTAACGCTCACTTGCGAAGAAGTTCTAGGTAACGCTCACTTGTAAAGAAGTTCTAGGTAACGCTCACTTGTAAAGAAGTTCTAGGTAACACTCACTTGTAAAGAAATTCTAGGTAACACTCACTTGTAAAGAAGTTCTAGGTAACACTCACTTGTAAAGAAGTTCTAGGTAACGCTCACTTGTAAAGAAGTTCTAGGTAACGCTCACTTGTAAAGAAGTTCTAGGTAACACTCACTTGTAAAGAAGTTCTAGGTAACTCTCACTTGTAAAGAAGTTCTAGGTAACGCTCACTTGTAAAGAAGTTCTAGGTAACGCTCACTTGTAAAGAAGTTCTAGGTAACGCTCACTTGTAAAGAAGTTCTAGGTAACGCTCACTTGTAGAGAAATTCTAGGTAACTCTCACTTGTAAAGAAATTCTAGGTAACGCTCACTTGTAAAGAAGTTCTAGGTAACGCTCACTTGTAAAGAAATTCTAGGTAACACTCACTTGTAAAGAAGTTCTAGGTAGCACTCACTTGTAAAGAAGCTCTAGGTAACACTCACTTGTAAAGAAGTTCTAGGTAACGACAGAGCAGTGACCACTTATTCTGTCAAGTTAAATTAATATTGTTTATTTCTCCGGAATAAATTGTGTAATTTTTTTTTTCATTTCAGATAAAGTGCATACAGTGTCTACACTTTGCTGGTTCTTTGGCATTTAATGTAAAGTACTTCAAGGGATTAACAAAAAAATTGATGCAAAATTGCCAGTCATCAATCGGAGACTCATGTTTACTCCTCAAGTGTAAAGGACCCCATACTCTAGTACCGAGACTACAATTCCCGGTCTGCTGTTAACAAAGTATGTTGAGCTCATTTCGCCGTACAACATTAACTTAAAGAAATAATTATCGGGTATGCCTTTTTGAATCAGATGTCTATTTCTTTATCAATTTTACTAGCTTCATTATGTTCATAGTGTTTTATTCCCACATATTCAAAGTTGTTTCTATGACTGCATTTTCAAATTCATTTCTATTTTAGTTTATAGTCATGACATGGCAATGACTTATTAGTTAATGTTTTATTATTGTACAGTGCATTAACATTAAAAATTAAAGTTGGACACATACATTTATATCTCAATATTTCAATGAAATTTCAACAATCCTTGTTTCTAATAAAGTACATGTATATCAGGCTCTTATTTTACCACTTTTAATTATTTGCTCCCATTTAAGCATAAGTGCAGGGATTGTGTACAGAAGTGGGTTTGCTGCAGAATTGATAGGAAGAACGATAACTGTTGTCCAGGCGTAAACATCATTGCTGAATACATGCCCACAAAGAGACATAAAACCCATAAGTCCTACGGGAAACCAACAGAGAAAGTTGGACAAAGCGACAAGTGACAACTGTTTAGCCACTAGTATATCATCAGCTCGCCTGGACACTACCTGAGACATTCTGTTCTCAGACATAGCGCTAAAGATGGCTTTTTGACCGTAAGCAATGAAGAGAACCATGCAGAAATTAAACACGATGAACACGGCGAAAGAGAACTCCCAGCCATTGAGCCGTTTAGTTGTCAAAGGTAAGCCAAGACACATTGCGTTAGAAGAATTTATTTCAAATTTGAGCACAGTTGGAGTCAGTGCAAGAAGGCAGCCAATGATCCAAGATAAAGAAAGAACAAGCCTTTTACTCATTTTCGAAAACTTTACTTGGCCAAAGGGAAACTTCATCATCAAAAATCTGTCTAGCATGATAAGGAAAACAAAATTTGTTGATGTTTCACTAGAGAATGTTGCAAGAAAGCCTGCAAATTTGCAGACATCACTTTCTCTCCAGATCTTGTCATAAAAAACATACATTTTGCGATAGTAATAATCTGCTCCAACAATAATGAACAGATAGACTCCCATAATAAAGTCAGATATACCCAAGTTTGTCACAAATAGCCCATAACCTGTTCTAAGAATTGACCTGTCCCAGATTACACGATAACCAATAACTGTCATGTTCCCTATAACGGCAATAACAGCAACAACCCAGAGAAGAACACGCTGGACATTGTCTCCTACCAGATCAAAACAGGAAGAAATAGCGTTTTCAGGGGCGTGACAGCTATAATCCGGTATGTTTGTTCCCCTGATCATTGGACAACACGATTCATAACTGTCAGTATAAAGATCTTGGTAGATAGTGAGACCGTTAAAGAAATCATTAACGAAACCAATACCAGGTATTTCACGTAAATCTAACGTCTGAAGAAATATGTTACGAGGAAACGTGTTACTATGAATGTTACTGATTTTTGTAAAGCTCACGTTTAAATTCCTCAAGTTAGGAAACAATGAAAAGAAAGATTTATCGAAGCGTGAGAAACGTGTGTGGGAGAGATCGAGTGTTGTCAGAAATGTTAGTTTAACATTAATCATTTCAGCAAGTTCTTTATTGAATGAGAGATTCAAGAAACGAATATTTTTTGGCAGAGGATGATACATTTCACTTATATCCAAAGTCTGTAGTTTGTTGTAACTAAGGTCAAACTCTTGTAGTCCACTTGAGAAGTAGTATAATTCAATTCTTAGACTTGTAATATTACAGTGATGCATGTTAACTACGCTTAGTTTGGGAAATTCAGACATGAATTTAAATTTCATCTCAGTGAAGTTAAGTCCAGATAAGTCAACATAGCGAACATTTGTATTAAATCCAGGGGGAATAATTATGCTATTTCTTGAAATGTAGCGAGTTACCGTAACTGTCCCTGATATACATCTCATATCTTCATGGCAGACCCTCTGACAATCCACCTCATCATCTTGATGTGGACAGTCAGGATGTCCGTCACAAACTAGGTCGGGATGGAGACACATTTTACTATTCCAACAGGCAAAGTTTCCTGTACAAGAGCCAATAATATATTCATTCTCATCTTCTCCTGACGGACAATCTGATGCCCCATCAAGGACATAATGTTGAGGGATACAGTAAGTGTTCGGACATTTAAAGTATCCATCTAGACACTCAAAGTCAAGACATCCCTTAAGATGGGACATATCTCTACATCCCACAAAATATCCATAAATATCCTTGACATTGACACACCTTGGAGCCCAGATGCGATGACCCAATTTGCTGTAACAAATGTCAGCTGCTTCCAACTTTCCAATAGTCTCATCTAACGGTCCCTCTGGTCCAGTACAGTCTGTAAAGCCATCGTTAAGTTTTGAGAGGTGCACACATTCATCATTACAAATCAAAGCACATCTATTGTTTGACTTAAGGGAGTTCACAATGACCTCACTTTCATCGTTGAGTTCTGTCTCCGAGCTATACTCACAAACTTTACAGTGAACATCACCGTCACCAACCAGCTGTAAAGGTAAACACCAACCGTCACAACATTTTACACTTCGACATTTTTTATTTATCATTTCATTTATTTTACTGTCCTGTGATTTATAAAGACAAGATATTTCATCTCGTTTATTGCTGCAGTGATCGACAGAGTCACAGACATAAATATAGGACACGTATCGTGGATCAGGTATGTCATACCCACAATCAAATAGGGGAAATAATTCTTGTTTTGTTTCTTTTAACATTTTTACAATTTCAGGATTGGCAATGTTTGCTGAAACAGACACGATGTTACCTCTAAATATCAGAAAATCTCCTTTAGTTAAAGCTTGACGGAAACTTTCCTTTTTGGCGGGTTTTATTCTCAGTTTGTTGCTTTCAGTTTCATGAGAGAGAGTGAACTCACAGAAAGTTAATGAAATGAATTCATCCTCGCATTCTACATCTCTCCATCCATCAACATAGCGACTATCGTTACTAGGATTGTTAGTGACGTCATCACTGGTATTGTTCCATTCAAACCGCCACACGACACACCCATGGTCACGATCACCTGACGGTTGCCCAGGCAACCAGTGGCTGATAATAAATGGACGTTTTTTTGTAAATTGGCTACGGGACCAAACAAAACTTTTATCAAAGTTTTTCTGGTCTCTTTGAATTCCAAAAAAAAATTCAATCGAAGACAGAGATGGTTGGAAGTCAATTCTGTATTTGCCAAAATATTTAAAATGTGGGGGTATTTCTTTTTGTAAAAAAATTAACTCTTCCTCAGTTTCTATTGTAGACAACGCAGAGCCATAATGATTGCATGTGTGATCAGCCGTTTTGTAACCCAAGAAAATGTCTTCAAAATCTATCAACTTATAACAGGACAGATAGTCGATGCTATGTCTACGCTCAAACTTGAACCAACCTTCCGAGCACTGGTTGCAAATTGCCGTGATTAATGTTTGTTGATAAACATTTGTTGTATTAGCTCCTAGCAGAAGCGTGTCATTCATAAAAATGATATGGTCATAATAGCTCACAGCAAGGACAACAACAAATATCTTGATATCTGTAACGTTCTGCTGCTGTAGAATATCTGACATACATCTACTATCCTCAAATGATAAGTCTTCGCCATGGATAAAAATAACAGCGACATGAGACACGTTCTTCCTGACTCCACCCATCTCAGAAAACAAACTTTCAACAAATTGTATTTTTGTCCTAATCGTCTCATTGACATTGTTTTCAACTGATTTCTGTTTTTGCAGTATTTTACTTCCATTCTGTGATTGAGCAATAAATGTTTCAAAGTTATAAAACTGCCAAGAGCTGACGTTAACTTCAGGATTGTCTACAGAGAATAAATCATAGACCCCAGCAAACTTAACTTGGTAGTCATCTCACTAGAGCCTACAATTTGTTTAGCAAAATGTTCAGTGAATTCTTGTTGATATCCATTTTGATTGAAAGGTTTTGAGGAGACAGAATAAAGAAACAGAAAATCCATCTCTTCTGTGAAACATCCAGTTAGGGGGAAGTTTGCTGACTCACTTCTTGGAATCTCTGCAACAATAAAAGATGTGCATTATTGAAGTCTATTTTTTAAGTATAAAATATAATGATACCTTTAATATGTGCTTGTAGCTGAAATTAACAAATGGATATATATTGTTCCTCTGCCATGTTATATATTCAATGTTTTAGGCATAATTAGGACGACCATGCAGATGTCTCAAGTTTTAAAGGTTACACTCTAGAGTCTTAAATTTGCAAGAATTAGTTCAATAGTGGAGTGGTCTCACAGGTTAACTACGAAATCAAGAATATTTTAGCAAATGTTTGTACATGTAGTCCAGAGATCACCTTGATTTTCACTGATGCGAAAATGTGGCTGCATTTGGTGAAACTTCATTTTCTTCTTTTCTCTTTCACTGATACCTAAAAGGTGTCGTGGTTTATATCATTTGTCGTTTTTTAGCTGCTCGAACTATCTGAATTTGTGATTTTCCTTTGTTGTTACATGCCTCTGTCACTGCATCTATCCATCTTCTTCTGGGTCTTCATCTTGGTCTTTTTCTATGCATTCTCGAGAAGAACGCCCTTGATGGTGATTGGTGAGGATTCTTTCTGACTAGGTGGCCAAACCATTTAAGTTGTTGTTGTTCTATATATTCTTGGCAGGGTTTTGTTCCTACCAATTTTCTTATGGTTTCATTTGGTATTCTATCTCTTCTTGTGTTGTTTGTTACTTTTCTCACGCATCGCATCTCACATGTATTGATCTTTTTAAATTGGATTTAGAAAGGGTCCATGTTTGACTTTTATAGCACAAAGTTGGTATGAAAATGCTATTTATTATTTGTTGTTTAGCTGGCATAGAAATGTTTGGAGGTCTTAACAATGGTGAAAGCTGGTAGGTGACAGCATTTGCTTTTTGTATTCTCATGTCAATTTCTCTGTCTAGTTTTCCATCTTCTGTGAACATTGTGCCTAAATATTTGAATTCTTCTACTTGTTTTATTTCTTTATCTTTGATCTTAATGTTTAATGGGCGTCTTAATGTGATTATTCTTATAGCCTCTGTTTTTGCTGTGTTAATTTTCATATTGTAGTTTATGCAGCTTTTATCTAGAGATGTTAAATGCTGTTGTAGCAGGTTTTCATCCTCATATATTAGGCATTGGTCATCTGCGATGAGTAGCTCGTTGATGTTGGAATTTTCTACCTATATTTTTATTATTTGATTTTTCCTTAGTGTTGGGTGTTTCCTGATTTATTTTGTCCATATATATGATGAAGAGGAGTGGTGATAGGACGCATCCTTGTCTTACACCTGTTGTAACCTGAAACCATTCTGACAGACCTTCCGATGTTCCAACGGCACTTTGACTGTTTTTTTATAATGCCATTATATTATGTAGTAGTTGTTCTGCTACCCCGTAGGTGTCTAAAGTTTGCCAAAGTTTGTTCATGTCCACACGATCAAACGTTTTTTCCTGATCTATAAACACTATATTTAGGATTATGTCATATTCTATTGTTTTTCACATAGTTGTCTCAATGTAAATATAGCATCAGTACAGCTTTTGCCTTTTCTGAATCCGAATTGATTATTACTTAATTGAGGTTCTATTATCTATCTTATTTATAGATATTTGTTCCGGTGTCATGGCGACTACATGTTGTCGTTTTTATAATTCGGTTCTAGCTGAGATATTTAAATGATTTACGCGACAGTCTAGTTGTGAAATTATGTGTTGCTATTCTCCACTTGGTGTAATGTTTTACTTCTGACTGGAGGATGGACTGCGAACTTTATCGATATTTAAGTGGATTTATTCTTTTTTTGTGTCGTGTGTTCGTGGTTCGATAGGCAAGCACATGGTTTGACAACAATGGCGTCGATAGTCGGGTGTGTTCAACCCGTATGTTAATAGTCTGCGACGGTGGATGGGGCGGAAGAATTAATTGAAATAATCAACGGCCCAGAAAGTGAAAACAGCAAAGTGTGTGGTACACATGAGGCATATTCAGAACACAAAAGACGAATATGGCAGACCACCGTGAAAGAGATTGGAGCCTCATCACGTAACAATCCAAAGAAAGCCATGGAGAGAAATTCTAACTACTGTATGGATAAGTCAATCTATGTCAGCCTGCACCATCAAAGCAAGAAACAGAGTAGAATGGCGATCCATGGTAGCCAACCTTCGTTGCGGAGAGGGCACACGATGATGATGATGATGCTGATTATCTATCTTACTCTCCTCTCCAATATTTTAGCATACATTTTACCAACTTGACTCAATAGGGATATTCCTCTGTACATTTCACACTCCCTTTTGCTTCCTTTATTCTTCCAAAATGGGACAATGATAGCTTTTTGCCAATCGTCTCGGGCTTTTCTTTCTTCCCAAGCCATATTGAATATTATATTAAGCCAATCTATAGCTGTTTCCTTACAGGCTAGTAGCATTTCTGTTGTTATTCCATCTATACCACCTGCTTTGTTCTTTTTATTCTGTTTCAATGCCCATTCTACTTCTGCTTTAAGAATAGTCGGTTCCTGTTCATCATACTGCCTATGTTTAAACTATGTATTCCCGTTTGTATTTCCCTGATTTAATAGTTCCTTAAATTATTCTCTCCATCTGATTATTATGTTTTTTCTGCTGCTGATTGGTCTACCGTTCGTGTCGTTTATTATAGTGGTTGGGTTATAATCATTATTTCTTACTCTCATTGCTGTTACACTTTTAAAAAATTCTCTTGGTTCTTCTCTACATGTTTTTACTAATTCTTCACCAAATCTTTCCAAGAGTCTGCTTTTGTTTGTTCTAGGATGTTTTTGATATCATTTCTAGCTTGTCTATTGTGATTGTAGTCTTCTGTTGTTTTTGTCTTCTGCCACATTTTATACTTGTCTTCCTTGTGTTTCACTGCTGATTTAACTACTTCATTCCACCATCTTGTACGTTCCTTTTTGCTCTTTCCTATATTTTTCAGACCGCATTTCTCTTGTGTTGACTTTATTAAACCTTCTTTAAACTGTTTCCATGCTTCTTCTATGTTTGTAGGTTGTATTCAGGTTTGGTATTTGTTGGTTACGGATTCTTCTATTTCTTTTTGTACGTTTACATCCTTTATTGCTTTTAGATCTATTCTTTGTGCTTGAGGTCTTGCAATCTGTTGTTTCCTAACCCATTTTTTCTGTCATAGTAAAACAGGCTTATGGTCAGTATCTAATATTGCATTAGGTATAGATCTTGAGTCTGTTATGTCACTCCTTTGATGTCTTCTAGTCAAAATAAAGTCGATTTGGGAGGCCTTGTGCGTACCATTCCATTTATACCAAGTATTTGGTTATGATTTTGCTGATTAAACGTGTTTGTTATATAAAGATCATGTTCTGCACAAATATTTAGTAGGTGTACACCATTACTGTTACACTCTGTTTTAATGTTTCTAAATGGTCCTAGGTATAATTCCCATGGTGTTATCCTTTGTCCTACTCTGCCGTTGAAACCTCCTAGCACAAACAATTTCTCTGCTTCCGCTTTCATTTTGCATTTTCGTTCGTGATCGTAATAGCACAATGGATGGTCATTAAAACAAACTGTAAGAATAAATCACAAATAAATCTGTTCGAAATAACACAAGAACGCTTGCATTTCTTTTACTACGGGCATCGAAATTCACAATGAAGCGCTGTGGAAACTGGATTTTTGGGCATGTCGACTCAGTGGCAGGATGCAGGTTTGATTTCCAAATTTTCTATTTTATTTAATTCAGGGGTGATACTTCGCAATCATCCATCCTCTGAATTCATTCACATATTTTCTCCTGGACAGTGTGATGGTCTGACTGGACATTGATCACATCAACAAACAGTTGGATGACCTGACTGGACATTGACAACATTACCCAAAACTGAGATCATCTGGCCACAATTACATTTACTTTTAAATGTATCTCCATTTAAGGTTATCCTTTATCATTTCTGATCACATTTCCTCTCATCCCCATACAGTTCGGTCCATCCCACAGTTTCTACCACCAACCTGGTCAATCCATATTATTGAACATCAGTATGGTTTTAGACTTCAGAATGAATTGTTGCTATGTGTATATTTATAAATATTTATGCATATATATTGCTATATAAATGTATGCGCATATATTGATATACAGTACAACCGGTGGCTGCCCTGCTGCCGTGCAGGTAAGCTCGGGAGAGTAAAAAGGATAAGGGAGGGTACCCCGAAATAAAATAACCCCACTGCCTTGTGGGTGAGACATTTTAGTCAAAAGCTAGCGTAGCCAACCGTAAACAAACCGATGGAAGGTAACAGAAAACTACCGTCGTAACTTCTTTGTACAATCATGAATCGCCAAAACAATAGAAATAACGACAACTGCGTTAAGGGGGATTCCAATGGACAACCCTCGTTTGGTAGGGGACATCATGTGTTAAGGTGATACCCGATCGTCATCAAGCTACTGTAAGCAAAAGAAAGATAAAACAAACTCTAAAGATAGATACTTGAAATGTGAGAAAACTCATGCAGAAGGGTAAACTAGAAAACATCATACAAGAAATGAAAAGAATAGGTTTACAATTACTGGGACTTTGTGAAATGAGATACACCGTATCAGGGTAGATGTATTCTGATAAACATAAAATAATCAATTCTGGAGGTACTGAATACCAAAGAGGAGTAGGTATCATCTTGGATGCAGAAAGAACAAGAACAGTGAAATGCTTTTACCCAATATCTGACAGAGTCATTTTAGTGAAATTGAATGGAAAGCCAATAGACATAAATCTTATACAAGTTTATGCACCAACAGCAGACAGAAAAGCTGTCATCATCATCATCATCAAGTACCGTGCCTACTGGCGTGGGTGATCATGTCTCTCCACAACCGTCGATCTCGGCAGCTGTTTATCATTTCTGGTGTTGACCTTCTGCCAAGCCATTCTCTTAAGCTGTCTGTTATTTTTTCTCTTTGCTTCCCTCTATCTCCTCGTCCTTCGATTTTTCCAGTTGTTACAATATATTCCAGTTGTTCTCTTCTCATTACATGGCCGAAAATGATGATTGTTTCTTCCTAATATTGGAAATTAGCTCTCTTTTTGCTTTGACCTCTCTTAGAACCTCTTCATTACTCTTCTTAGCTGTCCATGGTATTCCCAACATTCTTCTGTAAAACCACATTTCTACAGACTCCAGTGATTTTCTTGTCTGTTGTCCTATTGTCCATGATTCACATTCATATGTTAAGACTTGCTCTACGCAACATTTTAGAACTCTTTTTCTTGTTTCTATTGTCAAAAAATGGATTGCATAGTATCTTCCTCATTTTTTTGGAAAACTGCTTTTGCCTGAGCCATTCTGCATCTCATCTCTTTTGTACATCTTCCGTCTGAGGTTAACACAGTTCCCAAATATTTAAATTCATTTACCTGTTTGTTTTTTATTGTTCCACTTGTCTTTATTTTGCACTAAGGTGATGTCTTTTTCTTTGTTGTTACCATTACCTCTGTCTTTTTGCTATTAAGGCTGAGTCCTTTAGTTTTGCTTTTTTCACGATAATGTCCAACATTTCTTGTAACTCATTTTCACTCTTAGCGATTAAGACTGTATCATCAGTATACCTTAGATTATTTATATTATGACCTCCAATTGTTATTCCGGGCATGCCCCTTATGGATCTTAAAATAATCTCACTATAAATATTAAACACATCTGGTGACAGCACATAACCCTGTTTTATTTGTTGAAACATTCCCAATTGGTTTCCAGTTCTTATGGCCGCTGTTTGTTGCCAGTACATGTTCTTTATTATTCTTAGATCTTTTCTGTCTATGTTTATGCTTTCTAAAATTTTGATTATTTCTTGGTGCTTTACTTTGTTGAATGCCTTGATATAATCTATGAAACATAGGTATAGATCTGTTTTCACCTCTTATGCAATTTCTACTGAAGTTCTTATGATATATATGGCATTGCTCGTTCATTTACCTCCAACAAAACCACACTGTTCATCGCTAATTTCTGGACTGATTTTGTTTCGTACTCTTCGTATGATGATTCTTAGTAATATCTTAGTCATATGGCTCATAAGGCTTATTGTGCGATGATCGTCACATTCAATCGCACCCTATTATTTTGGTAGGGCTATGCATATTGAATTGAGCAGGTCGTCTGATATATGGTGACAAATAATAATAAATGAATATTATTATAGAGGAAAACTCCCGAGGCGATAATCAGCGAATCAGTTCAGAGGAAGAATTATGTTTACAGCACTCGGTTAAAATGACAAATAATCAACACAGAAAAAATATGGACCGTGGCAGGATCGAACCCGTACTCAGTGGCACAGCGCCTTGCCACGAAAAGCGAAACTCTAGAAGAGAACAACTGGAATATATTGTCTATAATAATATTCATTTATTATTATTTGTCTCCAGTCTAAACCACTGGTAGAAAATCAGTGGTTTAAAAGTAGATTAAAAAGTGTTGAATCGGACAGGCCGAAGGTGGGCATACTAAAACTGACAAACAATAAAGATAGGTGTATACTGAATGGGCATCTTGTAGGCATTTTTACGATACTTATAGAGCAATACTCCTGACCTCATCAAAGTGTTACCATCAGGATATTTTCCATCACTAAAAGAATGCACTTTCATATCTAACGCCATTTGTTTTTGAGCTAAACACCTAGCAGGGTAGTAGTCAGCCTCTTCACCTCTGCCACTTTTAATGGTGTTTATAACACTAACCCATTCAATTTGCAGTCCTTTGGTGTGATGTATTTGAACCTGACGGTCGCTGTGAAAAGTGTTACGGTGGAACCCCTAACTATGCCGGAAATCATCATGTGTGAGCCTTCTTTAGCACTATAAATAGAATACTGCCACTTTTAGAAAAGCTGTGTCTTATATGGCTTTGACCTATCACCGAGTTTGTTATTTGTAGACAGTTCGATCTAGCTAAAAGTGGACCTTTGTAGATAGAGCTTAAACTCGCCACCCCAACATCTGATCCCTGCAAGTTATCGTCTACGCTGAGATGGATTCAATACTGTAGGTATCCAAGATCAGACAGATGCTAACAGTCTACGCTGTCTAATATGAACATGAGGAATATATATACAGCCTCTTGATGTCTGATATTTTTGATCAGTGTTGCTCCATTGTTATAGTGGCTCGTGATCGATTACCTCACCTCATCAATCCTACTAAGACAGCAACCTATATCATAAACACTGATCATGATCACATACCTGAATTTCTAAAATGAACTAGGCCAGTTTGAGTACTTTTACTCTTACAGTTTGCATCCCAGGCACCTGGATGTTTTAAACTTTATATCAAGAAGTTCCCATTTTTAAATTATCATATAACCTACACATGCTACAAGACATGTTAAGCACAACATGTGGTCTGTATTGCATTTGTTAAATACTTTTAAAGTGTTACGATGGTAAAGACAGAGTATTGATGCTGTTTCCCTCTTCTATGAGAGAGCATATTAATGACAGCACCATTTGCAATGTAGTTAGATCGTAGATATATCAAGTTCGTGTCCAGGGAGCGAAGTTCCAGTGACTCATAATTATGACGTCAATTTGGTACCTGGAGTGAGGATGAATGCTCTGTCAATGTCCATTTTTTTTAGAATAAATATTACACATGACGGCAGTAGCTAAAAGTATATAAGAAATATCTGTTTGGTTCAGTTTATGCATGGCATTACAGTGTGCTATACAGGAGCACTGTTGCTCGATAATTTGGGTCTCTTGCATACAGCAACCAAACCACACACTGAGCTTTACAAGTAAGGATGATGCCACCAATGGACGTGTGTCTATGGAGACACATATTGGAGAAAATATAGCACCTGTGCATAAGAATTGGTAAGAAAAAAATAACGCATCTGCAGAATGGGCTGACGGAAGTATTGTTTCTTTGTACAAATGGATGATTCTGATTCACTGTCACTATTTCAGTGACTCTGACAAGAAATTTCTCACTCACAAAGAGTAACGATGTCAGGTCATGATTTTGAGACTAGTAGTCCCGAAGCCCGTAAATTTCTCTGGGTATGAGAGTACAAGCTGCCACTAAGGTCGGCAAATAGGTTGTTCCTGCCTGCCTTTAATATAAGAATTCATCACTACCACAGGGTCACCTCATTCATTCTTACTGGTAGTACTACACTACATAAATAAAAGGACCCTAGACTCAGCACTGTCATGTCAGACAGCTTCTACCCTACTAACCAAAGTGACACTTAACAGAGATATCTTAAACTGTGTGCACCTTATCCACCATACGGTAATAGAATGCCGTTATAACGTAACATTTAAGTAACATTCTCTTATGATCAAAAAATAATTCTCACATGGTTTTATTGTAGTGTGCAATTATTTCAAATCAACAATTTGTTTTTGACGTTAGATGTCATAGTAATATTTCCATTTTACTTGTGTTTTGTAGTGTATTAAAATTGTTCCTGGCTGTATTGTTTGTATAAGTATTCAATTAATTTTATTATTTTTTTTGTAATAAATCTGTCATGTTGGCTCATGACATGGCTTTATTGTAATGTGCAATTATAAAATCAACTTTGTTGTTTTTTGGAGTCTATATAATATATACTTTTGGGAGCCGCGATAGCTCAGTGGTTATTGAACTGCACTACAAAGGACAAGAGGTAGGGTTCGATCCCAACCGACGACTTCCGGTTCACCCAGCCTCAAGCGGCACAGACGTAATGCCGACCACATTACCCGAAAAATCATGTGCCGAAGGTCTGTAAAATTTGTGGTCACTAACACCATATTCCCTATACGCCACTCGGCGTGACGGGGGTACTTTACTTTTTTTTATAATATATACTTTTCTACAGGAGTGTACTAAAATTATTCCTAGCTGTGTTGTTGGGTATATATTCAATGAGTTTTCAATATATATTTTCATTTTGTATATCTTTATTATCATGTTGTGTATTTTCATATTATTTGTTGGCTCATTTCATAAATTCAACTTGTAAATTATACTTGTTGAAAGCAACGTTTGTTGATTATAGAAAGTTGCATCTTAAATTAGGATTAAAGTTTGCAACAAATATCCACATGTTTTATACCAGCATGTATCGGGTTATTTAATTATTGAAATGTTTCCATGTATGGAATTAATTATATATAATGTCACACATGCAACAAGAATTTGACTGGACATTTTTATTATATTATATATTTAGTAGGTCTTACAAATTGAAACCACTTACATAAAATGTAAGACTGATGGGAAAACAGTTGTTAAAAGAGAATAGAGAATCACTGTACCTTTTTATGTTAGTAGTTTGTTTAGTACAAATAAGCTCAAAGTGACCAGACAAGAATGTAGGTGCCATTAGTATATTTATATTAATGATGAAACGTGATCATGTTTTTGCATCTTATCAATTGGGTTATTGTTAAATGACATAACCATTTCACACCATGTCCTTTCCAGCTTGATATCAGTTGAGCCAATGTTATTAATGGGCATAATATTTCCCCGCTGGACACATTATTTTCTAAACTAAAGTAGGTCTGGATAATAATTTTTCTGGGCTGTGGTGGGTCAATTTGATTTTATAGGCAAAACTGTTTTCTTTAAGAAAGGACGAACAATGACTTTGCTATTCAAAAATATATTGTCCGTGTATTTTTTTTCAGAATGATGTAAAAAGGAATTAAATAAACCTCCAACTCTTGTACAAACAATTATAGTACATGATGATAGTAGTGGTAGCAATTCAATTCATGTATGTTTAGCTTTTGACTGTTAATATTCACTATAAATAGTTTACTATATTTATATAGAAATTATAAAAAATAGTTCCATATGCACATAATTATGTGTATATATATATATATGTCTTTGTAGAAGTTTCATTTGTGAATTAATTTTTTTAAAATTAAGCTAATACCATGCTCTTGTATTTTTATTTCACTATATGTTTATATATATCATCACCCACTTAACTCTTTCTGTACGGACACTTATCAATGTAATGGAAGAGATTTCAGAGACACAGTTTTTCATGGTTTTAAGAATCAATCAACATATTTATATTTATCTCACATATATCATATTATATTTGAATTTTTGGATAATTGAATAAGGTATTAAATTTAAATAACACCAAAGTGATACAAGACATGTAAAAAAAGAAAATGGTTTGATTGTGATTTACACTGACCAAATTGGGAGTGACGCACTGTGCGGTGAAAGGTACGGAAAGAGTTAATGCTTTAAACAGTTAAAAAGAGGTGGTGAATTATAACCACCATCTTCTATTATAGACAACAATTACCAACATGGAGAGCATATATCTTTAGTAAGAAAACATTGATGCTACATCATTGTTATAATTTATTACAGGATGTAAAAGTATATAGATGAGCAGATGTGGCTTCAGATCATAATCTTCTGCTAGCCAAAATTAAACATAAATTGAAAAGATATACTACAACAGATATAGGTAGAAAATATTTCAATGCAGGGTTTCTTAAAGAGCAAGCAATTAAAGATACATTTGCAGTTACAATATCAAACAAATACCAAGTCCTACAACAAATAGAAGGTATAATAAATATAGAAGGCCACTGGAAACAGGTTAATAATATATGGAAAGATACATGCTAAGAAAACCTGAAAAAACGAGAACGCAACAATAAAGCAGGATGACAGCAGAGGCCATGAATAAAGTTAAAAAGAAAGAAAGAATAATAAAGCCAAGACACAGGAAACTTACACGGAGAAGAACAAAGAAGTGAGAAGATGCATTAAAAGGGATACAATGAAATATATAGACGAGCTAGCTAAAGTGGCAGAAGAAGCAGAAAATACAGTAAATATGAAAGAACTGTAAAACTGCACAAATAAATTAAGTGGAAAATATAAACAGATCAATGCCCTTATTAAAATATAAGAAAGGAAATCTGCTTAGTAATATAAGGGAACAAAGAAAGAGATGAAAAGATCACTTTGAAGAACTCTTGAACACACCCGGCCCAAATAACCCTCCAGATATACTACCAGCAGAAGAAGAGTTACACGTTAACTGTGGAAAAACAAGCAAGGAAGAAATAACGAAAGCCATCAAGCTATTAACAAATGGTAAAGCTACAGGACCAGGTGAAATTCCTTCAGAAGCCATGAAAGCAGATATTAACACCTCTACCAAGATGTTACATAACCTACTAGATAAAATTTGGAAGAGGGAAGAAATTCCTAACGACTGGGAAGAAGGTTATAAGAATAAGTTACCAGAGAAAGGAAGTGCACAAATTATAAAAATAATTATGGTACTATCAGTGGTAGGAAAAATATTAAGCAGAATCATTCTGGAGAGACTAAAAGAAGCCATAGAGAAACATTTGAGAGATGAACAAGCTGGTTTTAGGAAAAACAGATCATGTGCAGATCAAAAAACTACTTTACGTATAATAGTTGAGCAAAATTTAGAACTACAGTCCCCATTTTATGTCGGATTCATATATTATGAAAAAGCACTTGATAGCTTAGACAGTGGAATGCTTTGGAAGTTGCTGAGTCATTACGAAATCCCCATAAACTGTATTAACGTGATAAGAACAATATGTGAAGGAATGAAATGTAGTGTTGTGCACGAAGGACAGCTTACATACGCATTTGAAGTAAGATATGAATGCCTTCTGTCTCCATTGATCTTCCTGCTGGCCATAGATTCGATAATGAAAATAACCCAGAGCAACAGAAATGCAATAAAGTGGTTACTGACCAAAGTGGTTACTGGCAACTTGATGATTTAGACTTTGCTGGTGGCATAACTCTCCTATCACACAGCCATCAACAGATGCAAGATCAAATGAGCATATATGATGACAGATAAAACAAGCTGGGACTGAAGGTTAATAGAGATGAGACCAACATTATGAGAATTAATACAGTTGGCAATAACCAAACAAAAATAGGAGAAATACCTACTAGACGTACAATCTTACATATGTCTGGGTAGTAATATAGACACAAAAGAAGGAACAGAAAATGATACCAAAATATGGATATCAAAAGCAAGAGGAGCATTCGTTGAACTTGGAAACATATGGAAGTCCAAAGAAATTAGGTTAAATATTAAAATTAAAATTTTCTACTTTAATGTTAAGCCAGTATTATTATATGGCTGTGAAACATGGAGAACAACAAAAATGACATTCATGAAGATACAGACTTTCATTAATGGATGTTTACGTAGGATAAAAGGATGGAAATGGCAGAGCAAAATCACTAACATAGAATTATTAAAATATACCAGTCAAATACCGGTGGATAACGTGATACAGCGAAGATGATGGCACTGGATAGAACACACACTGCGGAAGCCAACTGAGATTATTGTACAACAGGCCCTCTTTGGAACCCCCTAGGAAAAAGACGATGGGGAAGACCAAGATATTCTTTGAGAAGACAGATGGATGTAGAGATGATGATGATGAGAAAGACATGGAATGATCTTAAAAGAATGGCAATGGGCAGAACAACTTGGAAATTACTTGTTGAATACCCATGCTCCTCAGGAGCTTAAAAAGTAGAAGAGAAGAGAGAATATAAAAAAAATAAGTTCGATATGCACATATTTATATATATATATATATAATAATATATATATATATATATATATATATATATATATATATATATATATATATATATATATATATATATATATATGTCTCTGTAGAAATTTCAATTGTGAATTTTAAAAAAAATTATTAAACTAAAACCATGCTCTTGCCTTTTTATTTCACTATATTTGTGTATATGTGTTATCATCACTTATTGAATGCTTTAAACAGTTAAGAAGAGGTGGTGAAGTATAACCACCATCTTCTATTATACATGTAGATAACCAATACCAACATAGAGAGCATATTTTTAATAAGAAAACATTGATGACGTTATAATTATACTATAACCCCAAACTTCTACTATAGATAGCCATTATCAACAAAAATAGCAATTTTGTGATAACTACACACCCAATCCTTTACAAACTAACCCCATCCTTAATCCAAACTTATATCTCTACAAAAAGTTTAACACAAATTATTTACATGTCTACTCCCGCTCACATTCAAATCAGGCTTCCAATTAACCGCCATACCCACGTACATAATTAACTAATCCACCATCCCCATGGATGTAATACTAATAATGACACCAACATGTATTAGATAAGAACAGCTATGTCTTTCCACTACATGTTTTTGTATTCATCCTGTATTGTCAATAGAAATTAGTATTTTGTTATTTATTTGGTTATGGAAGGACTCGGGGCCTTATCACTGCAAACGAATTAAAAGTCATAATTGCTCAACCGCCCGTGCCAGTGTAATCAACCGAATGAATATCTGATATCCAAAACAAAGAAAGTTAACTGTAGTCCCCATCGAAGCAGTCTCAGCACACGCCAAAAGACATAAGGCGAAACCGCGCAGAAAGTGAACACAGCCAACTCTTCCCTGTCATACGATATCATCATTCATCGTAAACAATTGAAATATCGAAACATGATCAAAACGGATGAGACACACAGCTCACGGTGTGCACAGAGCACTTAACTCAGTAGCTCCTACAACAAGCCGGACTTGGAATATGAGGAAACTGCAACAAGGAACACTTTTCATGCATAGCCTTCAATTGTTCCCGCCGCTGATCCACCATATACTGGAAGTTCACTTCCTCTTGAAAATGATGACCGTCATATATTTTTAAAAGTATATAGCGCTTGATGATGTTAGGCCATCGTTGTTGACTCCAATTCCGAACATATAGACACACAGTTAGTCGTCAGATTATCCCCGTCGCACATCAAACAACAGACCGTAAGATTAACGTACGGCCGGTCTAGGGATAAACGATGAACAATTACGAAGACGTAGCACACAACAATGTTGTACACACAACAATTTCGCTCCCTTTAGATTCATGATTAGTGAAAGCAGCCTATGACGAACACAACACGGTGCAAATTCCCTAAAGAGATAAAACTGCGGCTGACAAACCATTTTACATTAATGAGTAACATGTAAATAACTTGCGTCAAGGAATTCCAACAACGGCCATGAACAGCACCAATGTGATGTAAAGCCCAGATCAAGTCTAGACAATGGAAGGTCGCACACAACTCTTGATTTGTCAAAAAGGGACTGTTGCCGACTTCGCTTTAGCGGCGTAGATGTAATAAGTAGATCATCATTTGGACTGTAACGCATGGAAATTAGTATTTGCGCCAGTCTATTGATTTCATATGTTCCTATATAAACCACTGCAGCGAGAAAGTCTAGCATCACAACTTACTACCCCGCTGTAATCTCTGACCACTTTTCATATTTTCTCTGAAAAATCCATTACAACGCAATTTTAAAATCGTCAAAATCATCACTTTCACTGTCATTTGTGGTTCGCCCTCCACTATTATATTAATCTTCTATCTTTACCAACCAACATATACCTATCTACCCCTAAAATCAATAAGAATCCATTTAAAATAACAAAACAAATAATCTTTTGAAGGCCAGTTTGGTTCGCCTATTACTTTACATCAACGTTTTATCTTTACTATTACACCGCGCACATGTCAATCCACCTCTAAAATTCAGTAAAATACAATTAACATCCACAAAAATCTTATTTTACGGTCAGTTTTGGTTCGTCCACCACTATTAAATCAACCATCTATCTTTACCATGCATCCTCCGCCCCGCACATATTTAACTATTCCTAAAGTCATTAATAATCCATTAAAATATAATTCAATACTCAGACAAGTTAATATAATAACTTTTCAGAGAGAAACCGTCCATTTAGAGACAGAGATATTATCTTGTATCATGAACTTTTACTAAAGGGTATGGGCCGTCCTGCTACCCTCGATTAATGGATCTACATGCCTTGCAAAAGAGGCTTAACCAGCACAGGTTGATCTAACCCAAAATTCTGGATGAATCCACTGCGCTGTGCACAAAACCACAACGCTATAGACGGAAGGATGAGTTGAGCCAAATCATTATGTTCTTTGTTAAAATTTATGATTTTTCTGGCAAAATGTTGTTTTTCTTCTCTTTTGTTGTGGTTCTTAAATATATTTCTGGTAAATTTAAGCGCTCCCGTATGTTACCGGGGCCTCATTATGTGGAAAGCAAAGAATAGTGACACTCTGACCTTCCAGGCAGTTGTAAGAGGCGACTAAGGAGGTCGATCGATGGTTTTACAAGCTGTCATTGTAGAAAGTATTTTTATGAAAACAGAACTATATATTTTAGAAGCTGTGATCTCTGCAATATGTGCCATTTTGGCACACAAGGTTTCTGTTGTTGAGATTGTGGTTCTGCCCTATGTGTTGTCTTCTGCTCAAAAGGACAATAAACAGATAGAAATCTAAGCACTTCGGGTTTTTTTTCCCTTTTCATTCACCATCAAAGATTTTGTGCTTCAGGTATGGAAATTGTTCGATTTGGACCTAAATTGATCATGTAATTAATTCTTTCTCCAATGATATTGTCCAGGTTGTAACAACCGTCATGCACCAGCGGTATCATAGGAGACAATATGTGAGTCAGATAATGACACGAGGGAACACAATACGGTCCTGATCATATTCAAAATTCCAACCTAGAGCTGTGGATGTCTCTCTCGCCGTGAAATATTCTCTCTCTCCCTCTCTCTTTTCTCGCGATCCAAAACCCTCCATCAAGATCAAATGAACTCTAAATATGCCCTTAAATTATATTGTATTTCGCTGCTCTCGTTTGTAAAGTGATAATCGATGTCACAGGTATTTCTATAAGCAAACACAAGATATTGTCAACTTTAATTGGTCACATAATTTTAGTGGAAAGAGTAATTAAATCTCTGGAGACGCATTTATACAATATGCTATAATTGTACTTGATTATAAAGTAGTTCTGATACGATCAATCAAGCTTAAAGCAAGCACACATCCATTCCGTGAAGAAAACAAGAAACACAACCGGTATATTAAACCTATTTAAGAAGTAGAATATCATCCAACATGAAAATTGAAGTAGAGATCAACAGCAAAGTAAATCAGTAAATGGACAGTTAATTTCAACACTACATAATACAGATGTAACAGGACTTCCAGTCCCAAGATGGTGAAAGGAAGTTCATGTTCTCTCGACAGCTGCAGGATTTGCATGTGGGTACTGATTAATTTCAGCTCTCCATTGCAGATTTCTGCGTTAAGATCAGCCTGATGTTCCACTTAACAGATTTGCGCCGATGATGCGGAGCCGCACACATAGAAATATCCCTCATTAGCAAGGCAAGTGTTGTGAATGCAACCTTCCCCCGTTTTGAAGTTGATGTGCGGTTTACGTCATCATATTGAGTGCTGTTCAAAGGCCGTTGCTGGAATTGTTTTAAAAACATTTCTTTACAAGTTATAACTCAATAATACGGACTACTCTGCCAAGTTAAGCGAAGGTTTCACTGAAGGGATTTTGTACTATCGATACCATGTTTCGTACGTTGTTGGCTGCATTCACTATATTAATAGGTTGTTTGTGGGCGCATCCATTGGTGTGTGTGGTACCTCATCATGATGTCTGATCGTTTATCCCTAAACCGATCGTACGCTTATAATTAAGAGCGAAATGACGGAGTTTTGTTCATGACTTTGTCATCACTGTCAGCCCCAGTGTGATTCATGACGTTTCATGTTGGTCAGGAGGGATGTTGTCTAGATTCAAGACTGTGAAATCGTGGGTAGACTTGTGGACTGGTTTATAATTTCAGAGATTCACATTGCAGGGGAGATCTCAGCGCTTACGGGCTGTTGTTCGATGTCCGATGTGGATAATCCGACGAATAACTATGTTTCATATGTTCGGATTTCGAGACAAAAACGATGTCCTAATATAATTAAGCGATATACATAAAAAAAAAAAAAAATGGACGATCAACATTTTCGGGAGGACGTGAGCTTCCGGTCAATAAGGCGGATAGGCAGCAGGAACCATTATAGGCTGTGTCTGAAAAGTGTTCTTTGTTGCAGTTTACTCATATTCAAAGTCCCGCTTGCTGCTGGAGCTACTGAGTTAAGTTGTCTGTGCACACCGTGAGCTGTGCGTTTCATCCGTTTTGATCGGGATTCGATATTCCGATTGCTCTGCGATGAATGATGATATCGTATGACAGGAAACATATGGTTGTGTTCACTTTCTGTGCGGTTTCGCCTTATGTCTTTTGGCATGTGCTGAGACTGCTATGATGGGGACTGCAGCTATCTTTCTTTGTTCGGGAGATGAGGTATTAATTCTGATGATTCTGATGATTCCACTGGCACGGGCGGTTGAGCAATTATGGATTTTAATTCCTTTGCAGTGATACCGGGGCCTACCATAACCATAACCATAACAGATGTAACAACAGAAGCAAACATATCACCATATAGTATGGCCTTCCATAACGGTGCTATCCACACTTCATTTCGACCAGAGTAAAGAAGAGGCAGAACAGAAACAGAAGGTCTGAAAAGAACATTGAATAAGAAGTCACACAATTAGAATTGACGACACTGTACTGTCTTTACGTCAACGCTGGAATATGTTAAGACTAATTACTGAACAGTAAATTTGCTGATGAGTACCACTACATAGCATTGACAAAAGCACTCAATTTTACCTAATTAAGTTTCACAATGAACGGTAGTAGGTGAAAGTAAAGATAGAGGTTAACTATTTATAGTTTCTTTGTGGCAGACATTTGCATGTAACGAGCTTACCGAGGAAAATCGTAGCGGCAGTCTTTGATGTACTTGTGTAAAACAATGTGGTCTGTCAATTTTATAATATTGAAGTCATCGTACAACTCAGCAGACCGTCATTAAGTACTTGGCATGTAGGGGTAGACGATCACGTCGCCTCACAACATATATATATATATATATATATATATATATATATATATATATATATATATATATATATACACTTTCCAGCATTCTCTTAAGCTGTCCTTCTTTCTTCTATATCTTCTTTATATCACTATATTTGTTTTATTGCTCCAGTTTCTTCTCGTTATTACAATATGTTCCAGCTGTTATCTTCTAATTACGTCACAAATCAAATATGTTTTCTTCCTGATCTTGATAGTTAGTTTTCCTTTTCTTTTAGCCTAATTTTAGTACATCTTTGTTTTCTTTTGTAGATGTCCACCATTTTCTGAATATGTTTTTAATTCATCCTCTTTTCTGTGACCGCAGATATGCTAATGCCTAATACCCGACTGTCATTCACTAGCACGTGTCAGGATCGGAGATATATCACTCTTCAGAACAACTTCTTACCGCAATAGAAGATGGGTAGCGGGTATTTGTTCACGCTTTCTCGTCTCTAATCTGCACCTCAGGACTGCTATATGTCTATCAATTTAAATTATTTTGTTTTCTTCTTGGCTACATATTATTGTATGTTAACTACTAGCTTAAATTCTGTCGTAATCACTTTAATTTAGTGGATTTCGGAGAGAAGTCAATTTTCTTAATAGATGTGTGTCTGTGATAGTTTAGTTTTTTTTATCATGTGTACCTTTCCATGAATATGAAATATACACACTTCTTCTATTAGACATTAAAAATGATCAGAAAAAGCTTTATTGCATTGTAAAAAAATTGTGAGGTTAAAAATTAAATATTACATCCCACAAGACTCACAGTTTTGCTAAAATATATATTTTTTATATTCATGAAAGTTTTCTACCACGCAACTATTCATGCATATTTAGTTTAGCTAAAATATGTTATATTTTGCTTGGGGAATGACATAGACTGATACAACTTCCATAAAACATCTCAATTATATGAGTGAATGTAATGAACAAGTGACTAGGCTACGGGCATCTTCATAAAAATGATGATGCAAAATTACCAAGATTAGAACTCAAATGTCGATTCTAAATTAGAACAAACAGCAGTGCTATCATTGTTGTGACCATTGGTTGTCTTTTTGTTCTAGAGGCTAGGACCTTTAATTGTTACTTCCTTCATCATTATAAAGACACATTCCGTAAATCATTTTCAATGCTAGCAATTAAACCTGTATCATCAACATATTTGTTGTTGTTGCGTTCGCCAGCTTTCAACTCTGACGAAGTCCCTAGAGACCAGGAACTGAATTTTGCGTGTTAATCCATTTTTCCCTGGCAGCCGTGTGCACAGGGATCCCTCGCCGCACAGGCAGATAACTCCGACTTCGGAGGTACTTATATTTTTTTTTCCGTCGATGAGTAACTGACGTTTCAAACCGAGCCTCGCTGCTGAGACCAGGGGTGGTTGTCGCAGAGAGAAATCATGAATAAAAATCCCAACAGTTGCAGCCGAGATTTGAACCCACAACCTCTCTGTCCCGAGGTCGGCGTCCTGCCTGAAGACCATTTGTTTATCGAAAAACTTCTTTATATACTAGACAGCCACTGATATCCCATTATGATCTGCCAGATCTCAGTTTATATTTACTTTAATGATAACAATGTTTGTGATTGTACACAATCCTGGGTAACATCTTTTCTATATACAGAAACATCAAGTATATCGGTTCCTATGGTTGTGTTTTGTTTTCAGTACATGTTCTTTGTGGATATGTACCAACATGCTCAAGTCAATATCCATAGCCCTACCAAAGAAACCGGGTGCAATTTAGTACGATGATCATCGCACAACAAGCCTTATGAGTCATATGACTAAGATATTACTAAGAATCATCATGCAAAGAGTGCGAAACAAAATCAGACGAGAAATTAGCGATGAACAGTGTGGTTTTGTTTGAGATAAAGGAACAAGCAATGCCATTTATATCATAAGATCTTTAGTAGAAAGAGCTATAGAGGTGAAAAAAATCTATACCTATGTTTCATAGATTACACCAAGGCATTTGACAAAGTAAAGCACCAAGAAATAATCACAATTTTATAAAGCATAAACGTAGACAGCAAAAGATCTAACAATAATAAAGAACATGTACTGGCAACAAACAACAGCCATTAGAGCTGGAAACCAATTGGGAATGTTTCAACAAATAAAACAGGGTGTTAGACAAAGTTGTGTGCTGTCATCAGATTTGTTTAATATTTATAGTGAGATTATTTTAAGAACCATTAGGGGCATGCCTGGATTAACAATTGGGGGTCATAACATAAATAATCTAAGGTATGCTGATGATACAGTCTTAATCGCTAAGAGTGAAAATGAGTTACAAGAAATGTTGGACATTATAGTGAAAGAAAGCAAAAATAAAGGATTCAGCCTTAAAAGCAAAAAGACAGAGGTGATGGTAACAACAAAGAAAAAGACATCGCCTCAGTGTAAAATAAATACAAGTGGGACAATATTAAAACAGGTATTTGGGAACATTTTTAACCTCAGACGGAAGATGTACAAAAGAGGTGAGACGCAGAATAACTCAGGCAAAAGCAGCTTTCCAAAAAAATGAGGAAGATGCTATGCAATCCATTTTTGACAAGATAAACTAGAAAAAGAGTTCTTAAATAGTATGTAGAGCCAGTCTTAAAATATGGATGCGAATTATGAACAATAGGACAACAGACAAGAAAATCACTGGAGTCTGTAGAAATGTGGTTTTACAGAAGAATGTTGAGAGTACCGTCGATAGCTAAGAAGAGTAATGAAGATGTTCTTAGAGAGAGATCAAAGCAAAAGGAGAACTAATTTCCAATATTAGGAATAGACAATCATAATTTTTGACCATGTAATGAGAAGAGAACAACTGGAATATATTGGAACAGCAGGAAAAATTGAAAGAGAAAAAATAACAGACAGCTTAAGAGAATGGCTTGGCAGAAGGTCAACAACAGAAATGATAAATAGCTGCCGAGATCGAAAGTTGTGGAGAGACATGATCACCTACGCCAGTAGGCCCGGTACTTGATGATGATGATGACATGTCCTTTATTGTTCTAAGATGTTTGCTGCCAACATGTTTAAACATTTGTATTATTTCTTTATGTTTCACCTTTTCAAGTGTTTTAGTGCAGCCTATATCCTCTGGGCTCCTGGGTTCACCCAGTCAAAAATGGGTACCATAAATTTTTCTGGGAAGTAGAGGCGGCCTTCCGTGATACCGACCACACTACAAAAAAATTTGCTGTGGTCATAGAAAAATATGATCATTAACACCATATATCTATACGCCTAGCCAGGTAAGGGAGATAAACTTTACTATTTACTTATATAGCATGTGTAAAGTGTATATTGGTGTTGAGGAGTATGGTTGGTGTGTTTGTTTAATGATGGTAATAATCACTTTGATTGTAGTGGTACTATCGTTGTGGTGGTAGTGGTAATTATGATAGATGTGAAGGTAATGCTTGCTTCAGTAGCTTTCGTGATAATAATGGCGGTAGTCATTGTGATGATAATCATTATGATTAAATTGTTCTTACAGTCATGATGATGATGGAATGTTGGTAACTCAGAAAAAGAAAGAAAATATACATTAATAACGGCGTCTGTTGACAATAGGGAGTTTATTAGGGAACCTTTCAGAGACGACAGATCAACGAATCATTTCGTAGGAAGAGGTTTGTTTACAACACTGAAAAGTCAACAAATAATCAACAACGAAACACGTACAAGTACAATAGGCAGGTGGGGAACGGCAAATAATTGCAGTGCTGCGGTAAAGTTGGTAGCAAGAGAAATTAGTGGGGTGTGAATGAACAATACAACAAGGTATGGTTATCATTACGAAAAAGGAACACAACAAAACATTGAGTTTCCAGCCTACATGGGCCTTTCGCAGAAAACGAGAACAACACAAACGAAGAACTGAATAAAGTAACCTCTACTTCATCTAGGATGAGTGAGAAAAGGTAAATCAATGAGAAATAAACAGAGGGATACGAGATGAAATAATGAAACGAAAGTGCGACATATCGGATGGTAAAAATAAATAATATGTGAAAATTAGTAAGCTAATATTTGTATATATGATGATATGATATATATATATATATATATATATATATATATATATATATATATATATGTACGTGATATTTAACTGGAGCAGGATCCAATGGTTCCCAGCGAGTAAATGTCTACGAACCAAAAGGACGCGGGAAAGGGGAGCAGTTGGGAAATAAGTCACGTGAATGAGCGAGAAGTTTCCTGAGATAACCAGGTATGAGAAGCAGTTAAGCATGACACAGATAATCACTAAAGATAGAGTAGTTTGTATATGGAGTGAAACGGGAAAACAGACAGACACTACTCGGACATGACGATACATGAGGCGAAAAATGGGGATTGTATATTACTGGCGGTGCAAAGTGTTATAATAATAAAGACCCTGAAAAATCGCCTGGGGAAATCATATCAGAGGGTGAGGGCCAAAACAGGAGCAGGGGAGGGAAGAAATGAGAGTAAGAATGTGATACATTTACGCCCCGTGGGGTGAGACAACCGATACGGGTGATCATATGTTTCTCTCAAGTGAATCGGCTTCGGCTATTAGTAGAACATGACATTGGGCCAGTAACGTGAACATCTGCAATAGATGTGAGATAGACAGCCCGCAGCAACATCGATTTTTTACTACAAATACTATTTATTCCCGAGCTGGGGGCTGGTTGTTCTCGTGGCAAGGCACCTGCCTTTGAGACAGAGAGGTTGTGGCTTCAAACCCCGGCCACATTAGTTGGGGTTTTTATTTATGATTTCTCTCTGCGGCAAGGCCCAATAGCGAGGTTCGGCTTGAAGCGTCAATTATTCATCGACGGAAAAAAAATATGCATGCCTCCGAAGTCGGAGTTATCTGCCTGTGTAGCGAGGGAACCCTGTGCACACAGGTGACAGGGAAAAAATGGATTAACACGCAAAATTCCTAGTCTCTAGGGACTTCGTCAGAGGTAAAAGCTGGGAACGAAAAAAAAATCCCCGTGCTGTGTTCTTAACTATATGCTGTAGTCATGTTTTCATGTGTAAAATAATCATTGTTAGTGATTAAGTTATTTACATGGCAGTGCCCAGTAATGTTTAGTACCGTGTCAAGACGTTGTGTCGAGGGTATGGGTTCGATCTTTGTTTGTTTTTTATGTTATAGATTATTTGTAGATTTCTTTTCGTGTGTTGCAAACATACTGCCTCAACTGAAACTTCCATTCTGATGAAAAATAACAACTTGCATTAATCCATTACCAGATCATTTTAGCAGATTAATATGAGTAAAGGTCAAGGTAAAATACGAGACTTGAACTGGCGTCTTAGCACGCGAGGTTCCACCCATATGTGCTTTATATGTGTATATAAATGTTCGGAGATTTCTGGATAGTGTCGCTTCAAGCATTGAAAATCACGATGTGAGGCGACATTCCTCACCTTCCCAGGGTAATATCCTGGTACCCATTTTACCATTACCAGATCATTTCTCATTTCATATTTACAGTCACTGAGCTAACTGCGGGTAACACTTCAAGGTTTGTATTGATTACCTCTGTCATCTCAGAAGAGTTAAGATTTGTTGGGAGTGCTGAATCCGATGACTTATGTTTGTTTTCGATGTTTGTAGTCATTAGATAGCAATAAAGATTTAATATATGTTAGAGTCGTGAATATGATGATAATCATAATGGGGATGTTGTTTTCGATGTTTGTGGTCATTAGATAGCAATAAAGATTTAATATATGTTAGAGTCGTGAACATGATGATAATCATAATGGGGATGTTGTTCAGGACTATGATGGGGATATGTTGTAGTTGTTGGTGGTTGTAATGTCGTTGTGGTGATAGTGACCAGAACATAGGTGATAGTAAGGATGGTTGTGGTGATAGTGACCAGAACATAGATGATAGTAAGGATGGTTGTGGTGATAGTGACGAGAACATAGATGATAGTAATGATGGTTGTGGTGATAATGTAGGTAGTTGGGGCTGCAAACTTGTGGTTGGGGTGTACCTAGATTTGATTGGGATTGAGTTATTGGGTATCAATAATGGAGGTGTTTGTGTTCACGATGTGTTGATGTTCATGGTTACAATACAACTGTTAATGTTCTTGAAGTGGTGGATTGTTTTGAGTGTGATGGAGGAGGTTATGGTTGTGATGACGGTGTTGATAATCATGATTGTTGTGGTGTTGATGGCGTTGATTGGGGTGAAGTTGATGGTTGTCTTGTTTTGGCAGACAAGAATTACGAAATCTCAAGTCACAATTATAACGGTGATGCGATGTGGTCGCAGTTGCCAACATGGTGGATGTGTCAATGATGGCGCCATTCTTAATAATGGAACTTTGTTGTATTAAAAGAGTAACATAAGAGCAACTATAACAACGTTAGCAAATGGGCAACACCAAATTGTTTTATTCAAATTATCCTTCTCGTTTTTGATCAGTGCCTAGACAAATCGTAACAAATAGAGTGCTAACAATGAAGAGAAAAAAGTAACTTTACTTACCGTAAAGAACTGTTATCAAAACAATGAAAGGTAACATTAGCTTTGCCATGATGCGATCACTGTACGTAGATTGAAAGTCACTGAATTATGTCAGATACACTTCGTAGACGAAGTCAAGCTGTACTTGTTTTGGTGGAGTGTAGTTTACGGTGCAGCTAGAGGAATTGTGAATCTCCTAATTCTGTGTATTTCAAGATCATGCGTTCATGAAAAGCTGGCCAGTCACGGTCTGAAAATCAAAATAAACAAGTGCGATTAGATGTATCCGTGTCTTCAAGTTTTTCGAACAAGTAATTGTTAAATCTATGTTTTTCTCTTAATATGTTTTATGTTAAAATTTCTAATGTGTGAAGCTCTCAGATTGTTTTCTCTAAATTTTTAAAGTAATCCATGTCTTGTGTGTTTAAATTTGTATTGAAACAAGACGACCGTTATTACAAAAGATCTTTTGAATTTCGTTTCAAAACATTTTTTTACAACTATTTTTCTTCTGATATCTGACTTTGATTATATCTTTTCATTTTTGTTCATATACAACATTACAGTAGTCAAAGTTTCATGCAATAAATGTACAGCAGCCTCGATTTGAATGTTTGAATATCGTAAGGTTAGACCTCAGAGGGTTGGTGTCGTACGCTAGTTAAACAAAATTAGGAAGCCAAGAAGAAAACGAGGTCATATGTCCAGTGAATAGTGCACAAAATACATAAAAATGTGTAAACCTTTATTGCTGAAAATAAATAAGGACAATCGGAACAAGATTAAATAAAAGAAAACGTTCTCTGTCTGATAATAATATCTGCCTTTCTGAGTGACACTGTGATTTCCTTGCCAGAGATTTGCGAATTATTTGGTTACTTCTTTCTTTAGACATTCTGAACGAGACGTGAACTCCTAACCATACATTTGGGAATTAGTTCGTTACTTTTACCTTCAGACATAATGGGCCCTACTTTCAGCGGGATTACGTTTCAATAAACTCTTATAACTTTAACAGCCTCGACATAAAATGTTTCAAGAAATTAAAAACAAGAAGTTTACATTCTCCTATTGTAGTTTTGGATGCGATAATACATAATTAATCCAACAGAGTTTCAGAGGCATTCAGAGAGAGAGAGAGATCCATGCCGACCTTCGTGTTTTTATGGGATGACTTCCAGGCGTCGGCCTCTTGTTGCATTAGAGCATGGAAGCTCCAGAAATGTTCTGGGAGAACATACTGTCAGTCTATCTATCTATCTATCTATTGACCTTTTGAGCCGTAGCCGCCCATATGGCGTAGACCAAGATACTCCTTCTCTTATCTGAGTTTTTGTTCTAGCAGTTTTCAATTCTTTTAAAGATATTTTATCAAATCTCGTCATTTGTCTCTGTTCTGTGCAAGCAGCTCTATCTCATTGAGTCAGACTATACTACTTCTAATAATAATATATAATGATAAGTGATGCAGCCTACCCGAAGCTTTGACAGAGTCTACTGTCCACTTCTAATCATAAACGTCTGCCACAGTTTTCTCCTCTAAGATAACACTGCATGTTGTTTTCTTCAAGGTGTTAGAAGCCATCAATTAACTGGTACTTGTGGGTTTCGTTTAAATACTCGACAGCCGAGAGACATGTTCGATTGCAGGTCTGGTTTGTAGGGAATATCAATCTCATTGCCATAGCATGAGTAATACAAGCCTTAACTGAATTGGTTCTGGCCGGAGAAAGGCCATGTTATTTGCAACAAGATTTGGCAGACAAGGAATGACCATCATTATGGATCCAATCCTTATTTATTATCCCACAGAAAGGAAACGTGTAATGTCACGGATGCAGAATTATCGGACTTATCGGACATTCAAGTAAAGTAAAGTAAAGTAAAGTAAAGTAAAGTAAAGTAAAGTAAAGTAGAGTGGAGTGGAGTGGAGTGGAGTGGAGTGGAGTGGAGTGGAGTGGAGTGGAGTGGAGTGGAGTGGAGTGGAGTGGAGTGGAGTGGAGTGGAGTGGAGTGGAGTGGAGTGGAGTGGAGTGGAGTGGAGTGGAGTGGAGTGGAGTGGAGTGGAGTGGAGTGGAGTGGAGTGGAGTGGAGTGGAGTGGAGTGGAGTGGAGTGGAGTGGAGTGGAGTGGAGTGGAGTGGAGTGGAGTGGAGTGGAGTGGAGTGGAGTGGAGTGGAGTGGAGTGGAGTGAAGTGAAGTGAAGTGAAGTGAAGTGAAGTGAAGTGAAGTGAAGTGAAGTGAAGTGAAGTGAAGTGAAGTGAAGTGAAGTGAAGTGAAGTGAAGTGAAGTGAAGTGAAGTGAAGTGAAGTAAAGTAAAGTAAAGTAAAGTAAAGTAAAGTAAAGTAAAGTAAAGTAAAGTAAAGTAAAGTAAAGTAAAGTAAAGTAAAGTAAAGTAAAGTAAAGTAAAGTAAAGTAAAGTAAAGTAAAGTAATATGTCAAATCATTCTCCACCGATTAAATGCACGTTCAGGAAAAAGACAAGTTTATTGCAGATTAACGTGCTTTTCTGTAGGAATGAATCTTACAATTATCTCCTGGAAATATCTCCAACATCAACTAGACCTATATCATGTGCTCAGAGACTTAAAAAAACATTTTATGGAGTTTTGACATGTGGGCGATAATGAGGTTGTACCATTTTGGTGCCATCATAGTTTGCACTATTTAACACAACCACGCTACAAGCGCGGTACTTGTCAACATAAACATAGGTGAATGGTTTAGATCAGGGGTGGCCAAATGGCGGCCCGCGGGTCGGATCCGGCCCGCCAGCCTAGTTTTCTTGGCCCGCGAAGCTCCACGGACTTACTTCATTTTTTACCCCTAATAGCGGATTTCTCCTGGTTTTAATCCGTGTCGGAGTTAACTCTTCTATCGTTCAAGAATACACAATTTGAAAATCTCTGTCAATTTCTCGCAACAGCTAGATTGGCAACATAATTTCAAATAACACACACACACACACACACACACACACACACACACACACTCACACACACACTGCACAACTAATGGTGCCGACAATATTCAAAGTCTTTGCCTCGAGTTGGTACCGCAAAGTTGCTTTATTGTCAGTGCGGTGATAGCGTCAGATCTTTGGCTCAACATTTGTCGTCTGGACTTGTGGTGGCTCTTTCATTTCGCGGTAAGGGGTTAATGAGGTTGGGAGGGACAGGGGTGAGGGGACTTCGTAGCTCTAATTCTGTCTTTGAAGTTACATTCAAAATGTTTCACTGTTCGCCTTCATTCCCTTTGATCCCATCGTCTTGTCTTGTCCATAAAATGACTGCAACGTGTTTATTTGGTCACAATCTGTTGATTTCATTGTCAAACACAAGTCTGTGTATAACTGTCAAATCTGGACTTATTTTCGATAGTGGACCAACATTCTGTGACTTTTAACTTTGATGTGAGATTTTGTATTAAATCATGTTAAAACGTAGAAAAGTTGATTGTGAAAATCGCATATTTAAACCTGAATGGGAATTAGATTATTTGTTCATCTTCAATAAGGATAGTAAACCTCAGTGCTTAATTTGCGTTCAAGTGTTAGCCGTTTTGAAGGAATATAATTTAAAACGGCACTATGCCACACATCATCAAAACATGTATGAGAAACATAGCATTGAAGCTAGGAAGCTTTTGGTTGAACAGCTGAAGACAAAGTTGAATCAACAGCAAAGTATGTATACAAAGGGCAATAAAATTAAAGAGTCATCGATCATTGCATCATATACAGTTACCTATGAGCTTGCAAAATCTAAAAAACCCTTTACTGACGGAAATTTTGTGAAGAAATGTGCGATTCAAATGGCAAAGGCATTCGGTCAAGAAAAAATAGCCAAAGAATTTGAATCTGTGCCTCTTTCAAAACAAACTGTAGCCAGAAGAACAGAAGACATCAGTCTGCAACTGTCTCAAAGTTTAAAATCTTGTATTGAAAACTGCTCATATTTTTCGCTCGCGATTGATGAAAGTACTGACATCACTGACACTTGCCAGCTTCTTATTTTTGTTAAAGTTATCCAGGAGGATTTTACTGTTATTGAAGAATTGTTGAAAGTTTGCTCTTTGCATGACACTTGTAGAGGGACAGACATATTTTCTGCAGTTCATAGTGCCGTAGATGAAGTAGGTGGTTTTGGAAAGTTGTCTGCAGTGTGTACTGATGGTTGCAAAGCTTTTATTGGTTCAAATACTGGTTTTGTTGGACTTCTAAAGCAAAACAAAATTAACGTACCTACATTGCATTGCATAATTCATCAAGAGGCCCTTTGTGCAAAGTCCATAAATCTAAAAGACACCATGGCTACTGTTGTGAAAATAACAAATTTGATAAGAGGAGGACACCAGTCTTTAAATCACAGGAAGTTTTTATCATTTTTAGAGGAAGTAGATTCTAGCTACGGTGATCTCCTGCTTTATACAGAAGTAAGATGGCTTAGTCGAGGGAAATGTTTAAAAATATTTTTTGAACTGAAGAATGACATTTATGACTTCCTGCGAGAGAACTTACCATGCTCCATTGATCTTCAACATGCACTCAAAGACATTAATTTCCTTCATAATCTGGCATATCTCACAGACATCACACAACATTTGAACATATTGAATTTGCAGCTACAAGGGGAAAAGCAAACCATTTTTCAATTGATGGGATATGTTGATGGTTTTAAAAAGAAGCTGAATCTATTTAGACTTTCTTTGCAAAAAAATGATCTGTTCCATTTTTCAAGTTGTAAGCAGTTGTTGTCAGAGATAGAAAGTGCAAACTTCAGTAAGTACGCAGCTGACATTGAACATTTGACTTGTGAATTTGATCGACGATTTCAAGATTTTGAAATGTTTCGTCCGCAAACGGAACTTTTTAATAACCCAATTAAGTGCACAGTGGAGTGCCAGCCATCAGATCTTCAACTAGAGTTGTGTGACCTTCAGTGTGACCCCTTCCTCAGTACTGTAAAGGCATTAGGAGCTGACTTCTGGAAATTGCTACCAAATGAACGTTACCCGTGTCTGAGAAAATGGGCACTAAAGATGTGCTCTATATTCGGCAGCACATATCTCTGCGAGACAACATTCTCTTCCATGAAGTTAATTAAATCTAAGACCAGGAACAGAATGACCGATTCGACATTGTCCCATACTCTCCGAATCGCCACGTCAAAAATGGAAGTGGACTTCAAATCTCTGGTGGAAAGCTGTGACAAGTCACAATCGTCGCACTGAGACATTAAAGGTAATTTTAAAATGAATAATTAATGGATTTGTTACAAATCAAATATGTAGTCAAAGTGCAAGCATTATTTATATATTAATATATCGCATAGGTCCCTACTGTCATTTTTGACGATATTCTTAAGTGTAGCCCGCGGGTCTTGGCCTTGGCTTTAATCCGGCCCTCGGGCAACCTCAAGTTGGCCACCACTGGTTTAGATCAAAGCTGGGGTTTCATTAGGACCGATTACTCTGTTCATCTTTCTTTTACATTTTATTGGAAAGGATCAAGACAGGCGCTTTAAAAGACCTTGACAATTAATGTGTGCTATGGTGTTGTCAGTAATACTGAGTGCCATAGAAATCATTATAGATTTAATGCCGATGATTTGAGGATGTCATTATAGTGCTACTGTTGGTAGTGTCGTGGCTTTCACAATAAATATTTTAGCGGAATATCCGATTTATTACGATCATGAAAGTTTAATATGTCGTTTGGGGATCATATGAAAGCGTTGTTCTTTCTCCTTTATGATGATGATCGAGGACTTCATTATAATTGAATAATAATAATTAATAAGGAATAGCGAGATCGCCGATGGTGGATTTCATCATGATGGTTTCATTGACCGTAATTTCGATGTTTGTGGATGTCATGATGTTTTTCTTTTTTGTTTACGGTAGTTCTGATAGTAGAGGATCTCATTACGGTACCGAAGACGGTAAGTCCTTTGGTGGAACATATCATATTATTTTGGTGGTATTGATTAAGACAACAGGACCTTTTTTGGAATCCTCAGAGGAAAAGACAAAGAGGAAGACCAAGGAACTCTTGGAGAAGACATATAGAAGCAGAGTTGAAGATGATGGGGTAGACATGGAATGATCTTAAAAGAATGTCAAAAAAAACAGAATGACTTGGAAAGTGTTTGTTGACCTATGCTCCACTGGGAGCTAAAATGGTAGAAGAAGAAGAATAATAGAACAAAGGAGTATGTGTTAGCACTCGGAAAAATTGACAAACAAACAACAAAAAAAAAAAAGAAGAACAATATATGGTCCGAAGCGGGATCGAACCCGTACTCAGTGGCACCGCGCCTTGCCACGAGAAGCCGAACGCTTGGCACACTGCCACGCAGCCAACTAAAAAAATGGCTATTGTAGCAGTGTCTTACACGAAGGCGTACTCAATGACTATAGCATAGGGTAACGATCACAGACCGGAAATACATTGTATATGTGTACCTTCCTATTAATGCAAGTATCTCCCAGTAGGGCTGAATACTTGTGTTGTAGACAAACATTTATTGGACGAAACAGCACGAATAGTAGTTTCCAGTGGTTATATACTGGGTACAAATAATAATACATAATACAGTGTACCAAGCGTTCGGCTTATCGTGGCAAGGCGCGGTGCCAGGGAGTACGGGTTCGATCCCGCTTCGGACCATATATTGTTCTTCATTTTTTTCTATTGTTGTTTGTCTGTCAATTTTTCCGAGTGCTAACACATACTCCTTTGTTCTATTATTCCCTATTATCGCCTCGGAAGTTCCTCATATAATAATATTTTTGTATTATTATTTGTACCTAGAAGAAGAAGAAGACTGATTAAGGTTTAAGATAGTTTTGTTGCCGGTTGTGTCGAAGGTAAACAATGTCATGTTGAATTTGTTTTTCCGCTAATGCCATTGGTCGAAGATATTATGATAGCATTTCTGATGTTAGCTTAGAAGTTAAAGGATTTCATGATAATTTTACTGGCTGTAAAGTCGAAAATCGAGGATTTCATGATAATTTTATTATCAGTATTACGATGGTCTGGTATGTCATGATAGTTATATTTTCAGTATTGATATCGTCGTGTATGACATGTTAGTTATAATGTCACTATTGCAATAGTCTTGTATGCTATGATAGTTATATTGTCAGTAATGCAATGGTCCAGAATGTCATGAATGTTGTTAACGATAACATCGAAGATGGAGGATGGCATGCCAATTGTATTTGCAGTAATGTCGATAGTAATGCCAATAATCTAAGAAATCGTGATATTTTTCATCGTGATAACGCGATTGTCGATAATACAACGATAGTTCTGCTAGTACTAATACCGATTGTCTAGGTAAGTGCTCTTCACTCTTGGCGGTAATGCCCATTAGTGGACGATTTTGACTTTTAGGTAGCAGAATAGTTACATGTTTTACTAAGATACTCGATGGATGATCGAGGAACTTTATTCTCTCCTTAAGTGAAATTGATCTTAATTTCTTCAATTAGATATTTCTTCAATTTATATTTTAGCTGGCGGTAGGAAAAAAAAAATTATCCTAGGAAAGTTACACACGTTGGCCCTGGTGTAATAGTAAAGTAGCAGTGAACCAGAATATAATAAGTGTGCAAACGGGGAAAGATATCATAAGTAAGTAAGTTCAAGATGGTGCGGTCTGCAGTTCTAGAAGGGTGAAAGTGATGACGTAATATTAGTAAATAAGAACCAACGGAAGTTTAGAGTGGCAGAATCGGATTGGTTGAAGGAGGAACCATGGGATAGAAAAGAGGGGAATATATAGGCCTGGGGGTGCCTCAACGGTCAAGAGAGAAGATCGTATAATCGGAGCAGTGGAACACGCAACGTTCCGTATAGAAGAGACAGTTAGCCATCGGTGTAGTCAGAGGTAGCCGTTAGGTTTTCCTGAGTCAAGTCAGCAAGGTAATTAAGTATCAGAAGGGATGATTAAAATAAATAAATATTATAAACAAACTCCTGTTGGTCAGTCATTAAATAAGAAGTCTGACCTTTGCATGTGGTGATACGGCAACAAGAGCGATTTGGCCCACACGACCAGGATAACGAAGTGTCAAAGGATTTGATACGAAAACGTTATCAAGAGCCTGGGTTAACAGATAGTAGTCAGTAATTTAGCTTGTGGTTGGAGAGCAGAAACCAGGAGCCTGACTACACCAGTTCAGAGTGAATACAAATACTCTGTAGCGTTATTGCAAAAGCCTAGAAACGGGGAGCACAAAGACTATTGTTGCACGGCAGTAATTGTTTTGCTGCATCAAGAGGTGCCCCAGATCAAAATTACTACAACGCAGACGAAAAAGCAAATAACGTCACACGTCACCAGTAAGAAACCCGAAGAATCAGTAACGCAAACGACACCACAAACCACGACAATCGAGAAGTTCAGAGCAAACATCAAAAGAAGTTCCAGCAACAGTGAAACAAATAGACTGAAAATCACCGCAGTGGAAAGTCCAGTCGACATTCAGATACGTGGGCAGTACTCAGACTGTCAGTAAACAGACCAAACAGGCAACTGTACGCACTCCAAAGGAGCTATCTATAGACGGTGAGTAGAGACATTTTCTAAGGATCGTCAATAGTGTGACACGAAGATATGAATAAACAGTGAAGAAATAAGACTATTAGAAGACATTGAGATAGATATGGACATAAGTGTTACAGTGATTCATTCCACAGGAACCAAACAGACGCAACGATATACGAGGATAACAATTTTTTGTTTGTAATAATGAAGAATGTAAATATGAATTGTGACAATGTCATGTGAGTCCTAATAGTTTTTTTTTTAGAAAAAAAGGCATATACAGCCAAGTAGTTACGATTAAAAGGGAGGTAATTGGTAAGGGAGTTGGTGGTAGTGATAGTAAAGAAAGGACGCACATGAGATTGATACAAAATAGAACAAAACGAAATATATGTTGTACCATGTTGTAATGATATATGTCTTGATGTAAAAGGCATAATTTAGTGAGTACAGATTATTAAAACAAAAAAAAATTGTTGATTATAGCGCACAGGCATGAGGTATTAAGTAAGATTTGAATTAATTTGATACATTACTGACAAAATAATTGCAACTATGGAAGAGATGATCAATGAAACACTAAGGTTGGTAACTCAAACGATGGGTGAACTAAAGTTGGCCATAAACCATCAGAATGTTAACCATAGTGTTACCATGTTTAAGGGAGAAGCATCTAAGTTTCGGGAATGGATCGAAAGAATAGAAAAAGTAGCTTATTTGACGAAGAACAAAGATAAGAGAGATATAGCATTTCAAACCTGCTCAGATGAGGTGTCGGCATTCCTGAGAAGAAGATTAGAATCAGTACCAGAGGAAATGTGGGAAGAGACAAAACAAATATTAACCTCGAGGTATGGAGGAGAACAAAGAGCACAAGATGTGTTTGCAAAGCTACACAAGATAAAACAGAAAGAAGGGAAGGCCGTCTGTGTATATGGAGAAAGAGTGATTAACTTGGCAGAAAGAGCATTCACACGAACTGGAATTAGTAATGGAGAAATGCAACTGCAAATCACTACCATCTTTGTTGAGGGGTTGAAGAACAAAGCGTTAAGATTGTACTTGCTTAGAAAAGAAATTAAAACCATCAATGAGGCACTGGAAATAGCGATTAAAGAAGAGAATCATTTAAGAAGATGTGCAGAGGAAGACAACACAAACCGTGAAAGGGGTGTGAGATATGAGGAGAACAGGAGTATAGGTAGGGGAAGAGAGTTTAAACGTAGACCAATGGAAGTAGATCAAGAAAGTACTGAGGAAAGAAGGGGAAGAGACAAGGGATATGTACCAATGGAAGTAGATCAAGAAAGTACTGAGGAAAGAAGGGGAAGAGATAAGGGATATGTACCAATGGAAGTAGATCAAGAAAGTACTGAGGAAAGAAGGGGAAGAGACAAGGGATATGTACCAATGGAAGTAGATCAAGAAAGTACTGAGGAAAGAAGGGGAAGAGATAAGGGATATGTACCAATGGAAGTAGATCAAGAAAGTACTGAGGAAAGAAGGGGAAGAGATAAGGGATATGTACCAATGGAAGTAGATCAAGAAAGTACTGAGGAAAGAAGGGGAAGAGACAAGGGATATGTACCAATGGAAGTAGATCAAGAAAGTACTGAGGAAAGAAGGGGAAGAGATAAGGGATATGTACCAATGGAAGTAGATCAAGAAAGTACTGAGGAAAGAAGGGGAAGAGATAAGGGATATGTACCAATGGAAGTAGATCAAGAAAGTACTGAGGATAGAAGGGGAAGAGATAAGGGATATGTACCAATGGAAGTAGATCAAGAAAGTACTGAGGATAGAAGGGGAAGAGATAAGGGATATGTACCAATGGAAGTAGATCATGCTAGACACAGATGGGATAGAGGGGTCAGAAGACCACAACACAGAATAGAAGGATTAATAGAAAATTAAAAAGAGGTATGTGAATTGGCCTGACAGAGAATGTAAGGAAGACCCAAGCTCCTGTATGGTCAAAGTAGATAACCATAGATTCAGGGCATTAATCGACACGGGAGCCGAGGTGAGTGTAATTAAGGAATCTGCGTATCGACAAATAAGCAAGAGATACAAGTTGAAGAGAGCGACGAATAATTTGGAATCAGTAAGTGGGGGATCGCTGGAAGTGATAGGAAATTGCATGCTGTGCCGAGAATCGAAGTTTTCATGACAGCTCCATTGGCTGTTGTGTCGATAGTCCAGGTTTTCATGGCAGTTTTTTTGGCTGTTGTGTCGTTAGTTTAGGTTTTCAAGAAATCTTCATTAGTTGTTGTGTCAATAGTCCATGTTTTCATGATAGTTCTAATGACTGTTGTGTAGATAGTCACATTTTTCACTATTGTTTTGACTGCTGTGCTGATAGTCGAGGTTTTCATGATAGTTTTATTGGCAGTTTTGTCGATAGTCGAGATTTCATAATTGTTGTATTTGCTGTTCTATCTATTGTCCAGGTTTCATGACAGTTTTATTAGCTGTTGTGTCGATAGTACATGTTTTCATGATAGTTATATTGGCTGTTGTGTCGACTGTCGAATTTTTCACTATTGTTTTTATTGTTGTGCCGATAGTTGAGGTTTTCATGACAGTTTTATTAGGTGTTGTATCGAGAGTTGGAGTCTTCATGTTTTAGCGGAATAAAGCCGATATTCCCTAATATCATGATAGTATTTGTTTTGGTGCCCGACACAAAGGTCAAGCAGTCGCCATGACGTGTGTAGATAAAACACGATTGTTTTATCTACTGTGAAGGTGATAGTCGAAGATTGTATGAACACGTTTGGTGTTTACGCCAAGGAAAAACACGAATGCTATGACAATTTAAATATCGGTAATGAAGATGGTAGATGATGTCATGATAATTTTAATGTTAGTAATGACGATAGAGGAGGACCCCATGATAGTTATGTTGGCTGTTATTCCACTGTTCGAGGATCCCACGATAATTGTGTACAGGTAATGCCGATGTTCGAGGATCCCACGATAATTGTGTACAGGTAATGCCGATGTTCGAGGATCCCACGATAATTTTGTACAGGTAATGCCGATGTTCGAGGATCCCACGATAATTGTGTACAGGTAATGCGATGTTCAAGGATCCCACGATAATTGTGTACATGTAATGCCGATGTTCGAGGATCCCACGATAATTGTGTACAGGTAATGCCGATGTTTGAGGATCCCACGATAATTGTGTACATGTAATGCCGATGTTCGAGGATCCCACGATAATTGTGTACATGTAATGCCGATGTTCGAGGATCCCACGATAATTGTGTACATGTAATGCCGATGTTCGAGGATCCCACGATAATTGTGTACATGTAATGCCGATGTTCGAGGATGTCATTATTATTGTTTCTTGTAGCAGTTCGATGGTCTCATCATCATCATCGAGTGCCTTCTCCGCAAGTTTGGCTACCATGGAACACCATTCTGCTCTGCCTCTTGCTTTGATGGTGCAGGTTGTCATAGGCTGATCTGTCCATCTTTTGATGTTACTCGTCCATGTTAGTCTTGGTCTGCCTCTGCCTCTTTTACTTTGTATTTTTCCCTTCCAAAATTTAGTACACTGCCGTGTCTTTTAACATGGCCCAAAAATCGCATTTGTCTTGTTTGAATTGGGTTCAGTAGTTCTCTTTTCATTTTTAGTTGTTTTAAGACTTCATCATGTGTTTTCTTTTCTTTCCATCCAATTTTACCTATTCTTCTATAAATCCACATTCCAAAGGCTTAAATTCTCTGTTCTGTTTTCTTGTCTACTGTCCATGTTTCTGCACTGTATAGGTAAATTGAGAAGGTGTAACATTTTGCTGTTCATAGTTTTAGCCCTGGTGTTATTTGTTCTACTATGAATATGAGACTTATGCTCATTCTAGACTTTGTCATTGTAATTTTAATGACGGTGCTGTCGATGATCGTGGAGATGAAGATTGTTCATTTTCCCTCAATGCCAGTGGCCAATGTTATCATGATAGTTTTATTATTGACAGTAATTTCAAATATAGACAATCTCAGGATAGTTGTATTATTGACAGTAATTACAAGTACAGACAATTTCAGGATAGTTGTATTATTGACAGTAATTACAAGTACAGACAATTTCAGGATAGTACTATCAGCGATTGTGCCGATGGTCGAGAAAGGTAGAAGAAAAATAATTCACTGTTACGCTACTAGTCGAGGCGGTCATGCATTTTAATTTGGCGGTAATGTCGATGGTCAGGATGTCTTTATAGTACTGTGGGCGGAAATTTAGATGATAAAAAATGTCATGATAGTGCTAGTGACAGTAGAGTTGATGACTAGGGAAGTTAATATAGAACTGTTGGCGGTAATGCCGATGGTCGCGGATGCCGTTAAAATACTGTTGTCGGTAGTGCCTATATTCGGTATATCATGATACGTTTTTTATCGGTTCGACGATATAAATTAAAACTGCATAAATATCAATGAGACGGCCTCACTTTTAGTGTTAATGTTAACGGCGGTCACTTTATTTACCATTTTAGTCAAACAGAATGTCGTCTATTTATTAAATATAAAACACAAATAAATCGAGGCTCTACTTACCAAAGACAGTCGTTATCAGAACGATGGAAGATAACTTCAGTACAGTCAATGTGCAATAACTGACCCAGGGTTGGCAGTTGCTGAGCGCTGACACTAAAACATCATCAGGCGCTGTCTCTGTCTGCAATGATGAACTGAGAGGAAAGCTGGGACGTTTATAGGAACTTTAGGATACCTTCGTCATGTATGCAACGTCACCTGGACACGTGGATCTCAATTTTCGTTTATTCCACGTCAGCTGGACACGTGGATAGCTTGAACATCAAATGGACACGTGGACCACGGATATGAAGCCACATCACAAGGCCACACAATCAACTTTCCTATTTGTGACACTTCCACGAGTTAAATGTACACGTTGTTTTACATAAATCGCTTTCACCTTCAATTATTGTAAACATTGCTCTGAGAAGAAAGAATGTGTTTTATTTTCATTTCTTGACAATGTTTTAAACAAACAAATACACTCTACATTTCTAGTAAATCTTAAACGCAAAAACAATCTGAATAAAGAACATATTTCTTTTCTTTTCGCAACGTAAGCAGTTTACAGACTTGTCAGCTTGCATATCTTGCCATGCTTACGTTTACATAATCGATGCCGTGACGCGCAGATTATTTTCATTTAATGTCAGTTTGGTCTGCCACAATGCTTGCTCATCTCTCACTCCGTCAATAACAATATGCGACACTTCCATTAGACTTCTGTTAGTGTATAGCGTTACACTATTTTATTGTTGCTGAGATTGTATTTCATACATTCTGTCTTTGAGAATTATTTTAATGAAAACTGAAGGTAGGTGACAAAAGAGAGAGAGTGTGTTAAAAAAAAAAATAACAACGATGATCATAACATTATGTTGGGACTTGAAAAAGCTGGCAAGATAAAACAGTGTAAGGAAAGACATTTTATCAAATGAGCATTCTGACGTGTCACCATCAAATCTAACCAGCAGAAATGTAGCCTAAAACTAAATGCAATGGATACTAAACGGCACGGATGGGACCAAAACGGATAGGTCGAAATATAAACATGAAACGGCTTAGCACAACCGAGTTCTCATGGCTCCCAACTAATAGAAGAATGTTAAATGTATAAAAAAAATAGAGAAAATAATATTGATAAAGCTTTATGTAATTGATGGACGACACAAATTTGAACGACGTTTAGGCTCAAAAGGTCTTCAGCTGGAACAAACAAACGACACACACACACAATTATGTAAGTAAATAAAACTAGTCCTACATAGCTAACTAATAATGAAGCATTCAAAACAAAATAGTATCGAACTAGTACAAGAAACACAAATAAAAATGTCTTCCCTGTAAACTGTACCGTGGCCAGGAGGAAAATGAACAAGTATCGCAGGTAGCGCGGTGTAGTTGTTCACCCGATGGGAGGGGCAAAAAGAGGTTAAAGATTTCTAAACATATATGGGTGGACATTGAATAGTTTACCTCGACTCTTAACACTGCCGGCATGTCTATACGTATCTACGCCTCTGCATATATATATATATATATATATATATATATATATATATATATATATACGGTTACTTTCATACGTGTGGCTACAAACATATGTGAAAATGTATGCATAGCCTACATACCCAAAGATGTCCACACCGAGGTCTGTGTGCATACTATAACAAGAAAGAATAGAGCAGGAGAATAACGGGTATTCGGAAGGAGGAAAGAGTGCGATGTCTCAGAGAGGGGTTCATTAAGAACATGTAAACGGTACGGTCAGTATAGTGCAGGTGGAAAGGGTAATGACTTGCACAAATGTAAGCAGCCCAGACAAAAGAGATATATAGGAGACCACTAAAGTACCGGAGTATCGTCTAGTAAAGGAGAGTTGTGAACACCATAGCATGTGCATATACTAATGTGCTAGTACATGAGCAGACTTGGAGTGGAATGTGCATTAGAGAAGGGGCAACCACAGGGAAACTATGTGTACGAGTGTGATACATTCATGCCTCGTGAGGTCAGCGAACCCAATTACACTATAAGGCGATTATCCAAGGCAAACCAGGTGCGGTCGCCGGAGTTGCAAATGACAATTCCAGTGATATGGATCTTATTTTTGACCTTGTGGTCTGATGAAATTAAATGGGACGTCACTGGAATGCCAGTATTATTTTGAACGTACCGAAGGTGATCACAAAATCTTTCTGCAATGTCTCCCAGACTCGCTAATATAAGTCATGTGACATCGTTGGCATGTGATGGCATAAACGATGTTGCTGGACACACATATGAACCATCCTTGATCTCGAACCGTACATTAGGGAATAATAGTCGGAGCGAGGGAGATAGTTCCTAACCAGAAACTCTCAAATTCGTGTTGCGTTTAAAGGCGACCATATGGGGATCACGGAAAAGTAAACGAGTGGTGGGATCAGAGTGGAGAATGGTACGATTACGGTTGAATATTTTCCGAGTGGCTAAGTTGTGAGGACGATAGGTCATGGTGAGTATTGTTCTCTCAAAAGGGGGGGGGGGATGGGGTATGGTTGGAAGGAGTGAGTGCTTCGGGACAAGAGATAAGAGGGGCCCGTAAGAAGGCAGGTTGGAGAATCGAATATGTATAAAACCGGCGGCTAAAGAAGTCTAGCCTGATATGAGCTTTTTGGAGGATATCCTGGCATATACGATGAAGACGCAATAACTGAGAAAACGGATTGGAGTAACAACATGAAGGTGAATGTGATGAAGTACAGGGAAGGTAGCAATGGGCGTCTGTAGGTTTATAGAAAACCGAGTTGTGGAGGTTAGAAGTACCCAAGGAAACAATAAGGCCAAAAAAGTATAATATCTCCACTTCCTCTGTTAGAAGGAATGGAGATTCAAGATGTGATCTGATAGCTTTGCGATAGCTTCCGATGTAGTCAATAAACTTGAAGACGCAGTCTTCAGGTAGATCAGTAAATCCGAAGCAGTCATCACTATACCGGGGGTATTTGATGGGAAGGGGACCCTGATACAAATTGAATATTTGGTGTTCAAGGTAACCCATGAATAGGCAGGCATAGCTTGGGCCCATCTTTGTGCCCATGGATACACCACTGACTTGGTCATAGAAGTCACTCCACGGTGTTGAAGTTGAGGATAAGCTCTGTGATGCGGAGAAGATTGGCAGTATCAACATAAGGGTATTGCTTAAGTCAAAAAAGAACCATAGAGCCAGGAGGCCGTCGGAGTGAGGGATAGAGATGTACAGAGAACAAACGTTAAGGACGAAGGGCCGGTATGATCGACCACGGGAGAGGGAGATGGAAGAGAAGAATATCAAGGCATGGGTCGTGTCTTTGACAAAGGAGGGAAGACTGGACACAATGGGCTGGGAAACACTGTCTAGATAGTCGAATATGTGTTTAGTCGGGCAAGCACATGACGCAGAGATATGACGTCCTGGGTTATTGAGTTTGTAAATTTTGGGGAGCATGTTGAAGGATGGCTTACCAAGACCACTATTAGGGATAATGAGGCGGGAAGCGCTAGGAGGAAGGAGATTGTCTGGGATCAGTTCCTTGATGGTAGATTGGACCTCCCATCGGCTGGTCTACTAGTTCGAAATTATTTTGTTTTGGATGCTTCATTATTAGTTAGCTATGTAAGACTAGTATTATTTACTTACATTGCTTTGTGTGTGTGTGTGTTGTTTGTTTGTTCATGCTGAAGACCTATTGAGCCGAAACGTCGTTCACATTTGTGTCGCCCATCATTCATGTATCAACGAAACAATTTGTTATATTATCTTTTTTCATTTCTTCTTCACATTCAGCTTTACTGCAGCTTGCATTTTTATTCATTTATTTGAATTTCTTTGCCGTTGATCCCTTCCAAATAACAATAATATCTATCATTCAGATATCAATGCTTTTTCATCTTCCACCATTCGTGTGGAGCATAGGTTTTCAACAAACACTTTTCAATCTGTTTTTTTTCCATTCTTTTCTCTCTCTCTCTCTCTCTCTCTCTCTCTCTCTCTCTCTCTCTCTCTCTGCGTCAGGACTCAATCAGAGTAGGATTCCAGACTCTCACATGAAGTCAGCTGTCAGGTTAAGTGTGTTGATCGCCCCCACAGATAGAACATCACAATTAGAGTCTGCCAGAACCACTCTGATTGAACACCCGTTAAAACGTTGCACTGTGTTCTGCGCCAGTGGTCCAGTGCATCCGATTTCAGCCAGCATTTTATTCAGGTTTGCATTCCTTAGCCTTTTATTGTCCCCAATCTTCCTGCAAGGCAGCAGATTGTCTTTTCTGTAGGGGGATTCTGCCCTTAGATGGTCGGCCCTCCCAGTTTTACGAGCACCATCTGCCCGAGTCACTAGAGGTGACTAACACAGACATGCACACACACAGATTTTCATTCTTTTAAGATCATTGCATGTCTTCTCCCCATCGTCTTTATCTCTGCCTTCACCTGATCAGTTGTATTTATATAATTATCATTAACAGTGCTATCGTTACATGCATTACTATCGCGATTACCAAAAGTAGAGCTATCATTACATCGATAAACAACAATCGCCATTCTGTATGGTGGTATCATAACATCCCGAAAAATAATTACTGCTAATAGTGCTGTTATGACACCTTACTTCATCGCTGTTACCACCAATACGATGATATCCATGATATCTATATTTTATGATATCCACGACCAATGTCATTTCCACTAACAATGTTATCATGACACTGAAACAATCATCACGGCATGTAGTTGTACTAAAATAATATCAACCACAACGGTCATTACTGCCGATTGCACGATGAAGACATCTAACAGTATCGGCATTTATTCAAGGGATCATAACAAGCATCCTAATTTATCTTTTTAAAATGCTAGATTTATATCCCTCAATATTGGCATTACCGCGATCAGTATTAATGCTCTCAAGTCTATTACGCTATACTCGTCATTACCGTTAAAAAACTCTCCCATTATATTCACCGCAGTCGGCATTAGTCTCAAAAGTACAATCTTTACTTCCAGCACCACAGTCACTACCGCCAAAAATGCTATCATGGTATCCACCACAATCTTCAAAATCGGTAATAGAATGATCATAACTTCCAACATTTTTGCTCATTATCGCTGGTAATTACGCTGGTAATACTATTATATCAGCCATCAAAGCCAATACAGCTGTGTACTATCATGACGTTCATCGTCATCATCATTATCACCAAAAGTACTATCATAACCTTCACACCAATTGTAATTACCTTTAATATACCATTACGACACCCACTACATCCATCAAATCCGTTCTTTAGTCACCATTATCGACCACCACAAGTACTGTCATGACCTCCTCAACAACAATAATAATTGTCAGTGTAGTACTAACATGACACCTACCGTGATTGACAATTTTCTCTAAAAATACTACCATGATATTCATATGCGTCTACGTGGCCTAAAAAACGAACTATCGTAATTTTTACCACTACCGTCATTACCAAAAATACAAAGACCGTCGGGGGTGTAAAAGATGTAGTGAGGAAAAGAAATTATGTACGTGGCATACAAACTAGACACATTTTCAAGTCTTGGTAGCGACTTTACACTTGTGTAGTAGCTATGCTCAAATGACAAGACATTCTAGAAATAGTGAAGTTTAACAAAGAAAAAAACATGCTACAAATAATGAAGTCAAACAAAGGACAAGGCATGCAATAGATAATTAAGTTTAACATAGGATAAAACATATTGCAAATAATGAAGTCAAACAAAGGACAAGACATGAAACAAATAATAAAGATTGACATAGGACAAAACATGCTACAAATAATGAAGTTTAACATAGGACAAAACGTGCTACAAATAATGAAGTTTAACATAGGACAAGACATGCTACAAATAATGAAGCTTAACATAGGACAAGACATGCTACAAATAATGAAGTTTAACATAGGACAAGACATGCATTCTTCTGTAAAACTAAAACCGTGTGTGTAACCTCTGATCCGTTATCTTCTTCTCTGTTAATCTTTTCTCTTGCTACTTGTATATCTCTTTGCTCTGTGTCACGTCACCATTTAAAGCCGTGCCTGTAACCTCTGGCGACCCCCAATGGTCACGGCGCCATTTAAAACCGTTATACCTCTCTTTTTCCTCTGTGCGATCTAAAATTCTATTTATCACACATATAACAACACAAGATGCTCTCTGATCGGCCACCTTTATTTACACTTGTTGGTTGTTACATTTTCTTACATCTTGTCATGACATTGTACTTTACTTGTACATTCGCGCTCCTGTCATTCTCTAATTTATCTTATTCTATTCTAATCTTCTTATTCACACTCAGCATTATCTTAAGTTGGACCGTTCCCCATTGAGCGGCCCTTCCTACTCTATCTATTGGTTGTCAGCTAACTTAATTTGGACCGTTCCCCATTGAACGGCCCTTCCCACTCTATCTATTGGTTGCCGGTTCCGTTGCTGCTATTAATACATTTTCTAATTGTCTGTTGCTGTTGTCAACTATTTCTTGCCATCAGCTGGTTGGACCTCTCTGTTGGCGTCGATCTCCAACTGAAGTATATTAGTCTTCTCCATCTGAACTATATTAGGCTTCTAACTGTCCGAATGTTCTCTATTTGTTCCGCTCTTTTAACGCAAGTTGGACTTCCATCTCTGCTGCTTTCTGCTCATAGTCTTCCATAGTCTTTATTACTTCCCATGGCTCTCAACTGTCCAACTGCTCTCTGCGTCGGCTGATCTCCAACTGAACCCTCTTAGTTATCTTCTTCCAACCGTTCAGCCAACTACGTCATCCTAATTTTCCCTCGTCATCCTCTTTTCTACGTCACTTTTCTTCTTCTGCGCACTGTGCTGCTCCAATTCTGAATCTACATCTCTTAGTGCGCAATTCTCTTCTACAAAACCACATTTCTACAGACTCCAGTGATTTTCTTGTCTGTTGTCCTATTGTCCATGATTCGCAATTTATATGTTAAGACTGACTCTACGTAACATTTAAGAACTCTTTTTCTCGTTTCTATTGTCAAAAATGGATTGCATAGTATATTCCTCATTTTTTTTTTTTTGGAAAGCTGCTTTTGCCTGAGCCATTCTGCAAATCACCTCTTTTCTATATCTTCCGTCTGAGGTTAACAAAGTTCCCAAATATTTAAATTCATTTATCTGTTTTAATATTGATCTACATGTCTTTATTTTGCACTGTGGTTAGTCTTTTTCTGAGCTGTTACCATTACCTCTGTCTTTTTGCTATTAAGGCTGAGTCCTTTATTTTTGCTTTCTTTCACTATAATGTCCAACCTTTCTTGTAACTCATTTTCACTCTTACCAATTAAGACTGTATCAGCATACCTTACATTTTTTATATTATGACCTCTAATTGTTATTCCAGGCATGCCCCTTATTAATCTTAAAATAATCTCACTATAAATATTAAACAAATCTGGTGACAGCTCACAACCTTGTCTAACACCCTGTTTTATTTGTTAAAACATTCCCAATTGGTTTCCAGTTCTTATGGCTGTTGTTTGTTGCCAGTACATGTTATTTATTATTCTTAGATCTTTGCTGTCTACGTTTACGCTTGCTAAAATTGTGATTATTTCTTGGTGATTTACTTTGTCAAATGCCTTGTTGTAATCTATGAAACGTAGGTATAGATCTATTTTCACCTCTATGGCTTTTTCTACTAAAGATCTTATGATATAAATGGCATTGCTTGTTCCTTTATCTCTAACAAAACCACACTGTTCATCGCAAATTTCTGGACTGATTTTGTTTCGCACTCTTCGCATGACGATTCTTAGTAATATCTTAGTCATATGACTCATAAGGCTTATTGTGCGATGATCATTCAATCGCACCCGATTTCTTCGATAGGGCTATGAATATTGATTTGAGCATGTCGTCTGGTATATATCCGCTGTTGTAGATATCATTCAATATTGTTGTTATTATTTCTAATCTAAAAACACCCATGGCTTCAATCTCTTCTTTAGTTATATTATCTGGTCCAGGAGCTTTGCCTGCTTTCATATTGCGCAAGGCGTCTTCCACTTCTTCTCTGAGCACTTCTGGTCCTTCTCCATTATCCTTAATATTTACTTCCGTTCGTTCATCATTATAAAGATATTTAATGTATACTGTCCATCGTTCCCATATGTTTTCTTGATCAATCAACAGTTCTACTTCTTTGATCTTAGACATCCAGTTTTGATGCTACAAATAATGAAGTTTAACAAAGGACAAGACATGCAACAAATAATGAAGTCAAACAAAATACAAAACATGCTACAAGTAATGAAGTTTGATATAGGACAAAATATGCTACAAATAATGAAGTTTAACAAAGGACAATACATTCTACAAATAATGAAGTTTAACAAAGGACAAGATGTGCTACATACAATGATGTCAGTCAAAGGAGAAGACATGCTACAAATCATGGAGTTTAACAAAGCACATGGTGTAACAAAAATGATGTTTAACAAAGGACAAGATATGCTTCAAATAAAGAAGTTTAACAAAGGGCAAGGCATGCTACAAATAATGAAGTTTAACAAAGGGCAAGGCATGTTACAAATAATGAAGTTTAACAAAGGGCAAGATATGCTACAAATAATGAAGTTTAACAAAGGGCAAGACATGCTACAAATAATCAAGTTTAACAAAGGACAAGACATGCTACAAATAATGAAGTTTAACAAAGGGCAAGACATGCTACAAATAATGAAGTTTAACAAAGGACAAGATCTGCTACAAATAATGAAGTTTAACAAAGGGCAAGACATGCTACAAATAATGAAGTTTAACAAAGGGCAAGACATGCTACAAATAATGAAGTTTAACAAAGGGCAAGACATGCTACAAATAATGAAGTTTAACAAAGGGCAAGACATGCTACAAATAATGAAGTTTAACAAAGGACAAGATCTGCTAAAAATAATGAAGTCAAACAAAGGGCAAGATCTGCTAAAAATAATGAAGTCAAACAAAGGGCAAGATCTGCTAAAAATAATGAAGTCAAACAAAGGGCAAGATCTGCTAAAAATAATGAAGTCAAACAAAGGACAAGATCTGCTACATATAATGAAGTCAAACAAAGGGCAAGATCTGCTAAAATAATGAAGTCAAACAAAGGGCAAGATCTGCTAAAAATAATGAAGTCAAACAAAGGGCAAGATCTGCTAAAAATAATGAAGTCAAACAAAGGGCAAGATCTGCTAAAAATAATGAAGTCAAACAAAGGGCAAGATCTGCTAAAAATAATGAAGTCAAACAAAGGGCAAGATCTGCTAAAAATAATGAAGTCAAAAAAAGGACAAGATCTGCTACATATAATGAAGTCAAACAAAGGGCAAGATCTGCTAAAAATAATGAAGTCAAACAAAGGGCAAGATCTGCTAAAAATAATGAAGTCAAACAAAGGGCAAGATCTGCTAAAAATAATGAAGTCAAACAAAGGGCAAGATCTGCTACATATAATGATGTCAGTCGAAGGACAAGACATGCTACAAATAATGAAGTTTAACAAAGGGCAAGATCTGCTACATATAATGATGTCAGTCGAAGGACAAGACATGCTACAAATAATGAAGTTTAACAAAGGACAAGATGCTAAATATAATTAAGTTTAATAAAGGAATAAACATGTTATAAATAACGACGTCAAACAAAGAACAATATGGGCTACATATATTTTGAATCAAATGACAAGTCATACTGTACTGCATATAATAAAGTAAAAGAAAGGAAAAGACATTGTACAAATAATCAAGTCATACAAAGGCAAGGCATGCTACATATAGTGAAGTCAAAAACGGGACAATATATGTTACTAATAATGAAGTGAAACAAATCAACTAATCTCAGAAAGAAAGAGAGAAAAAATGTCCAGAGAGAAGGGTCGTCGAAGGGAGACGAAACCATGGAGATAAATGGAAACATTCAAACAGAATCAACATTATCAGACATCTACAACAGTATGAGCTCACAATATTCAAGATATCATGCACAGTTTCATTCATTTTCACATTTATCAAAGCAAAGCGACTATATTGTTTCTACTCTTTTATTGAGAAAGATATAAGGTAGGACACCAACAATTTTAACGAAATAGAATATCCATTAAAAAACATCTACAGCAGGGGTGGCCAAATGGCGGCCCGCAGGCCGGATCCGGCCCGCCAGCCTAGTTTTCTTGGCCCGCGAAGCTCCACGGACTTACTTCATTTAATGAGGTTGGGAGGGACAGGGGTGAGGGGACTTCGTAGCTCTAATTCTGTCTTTGAAGTTACATTCAAAATGTTTCACTGTTCGCCTTCATTCCCTTTGATCCCATCGTCTTGTCTTGTCCATAAAATGACTGCAACGTGTTTATTTGGTCACAATCTTTTGATTTCATTGTCAAACACAAGTCTGTGTATAACTGTCAAATCTGGACTTATTTTCGATAGTGGACCAACATTCTGTGACTTTTAACTTTGATGTGAGATTTTGTATTAAATCATGTTAAAACGTAGAAAAGTTGATTGTGAAAATCGCATATTTAAACCTGAATGGGAATTAGATTATTTGTTCATCTTCAATAAGGATAGTAAACCTCAGTGCTTAATTTGCGTTCAAGTGTTAGCCGTTTTGAAGGAATATAATTTAAAACGGCACTATGCCACACATCATCAAAACATGTATGAGAAACATAGCATTGAAGCTAGGAAGCTTTTGGTTGAACAGCTGAAGACAAAGTTGAATCAACAGCAAAGTATGTATACAAAGGGCAATAAAATTAAAGAGTCATCGATCATTGCATCATATACCTATGAGCTTGCAAAATCTAAAAAACCCTTTACTGACGGAAATTTTGTGAAGAAATGTGCGATTCAAATGGCAAAGGCATTCGGTCAAGAAAAAATAGCCAAAGAATTTGAATCTGTGCCTCTTTCAAAACAAACTGTAGCCAGAAGAACAGAAGACATCAGTCTGCAACTGTCTCAAAGTTTAAAATCTTGTATTGAAAACTGCTCATATTTTTCGCTCGCGATTGATGAAAGTACTGACATCACTGACACTTGCCAGCTTCTTATTTTTGTTAAAGTTATCCAGGAGGATTTTACTGTTATTGAAGATTTGTTGAAAGTTTGCTCTTTGCATGACACTTGTAGAGGGACAGACATATTTTCTGCAGTTCATAGTGCCATAGATGAAGTAGGTGGTTTTGGAAAGTTGTCTGCAGTGTGTACTGATGGTTGCAAAGCTTTTATTGGTTCAAATACTGGTTTTGTTGGACTTCTAAAGCAAAACAAAATTAACGTACCTACATTGCATTGCATAATTCATCAAGAGGCCCTTTGTGCAAAGTCCATAAATCTAAAAGACACCATGGCTACTGTTGTGAAAATAACAAATTTGATAAGAGGAGGACACCAGTCTTTAAATCACAGGAAGTTTTTATCATTTTTAGAGGAAGTAGATTCTAGCTACGGTGATCTCCTGCTTTATACAGAAGTAAGATGGCTTAGTCGAGGGAAATGTTTAATAATATTTTTTGAACTGAAGAATGACATTTATGACTTCCTGCGAGAGAACTTACCATGCTCCATTGATCTTCAACATGCACTCAAAGACATTAATTTCCTTCATAATCTGGCATATCTCACAGACATCACACAACATTTGAACATATTGAATTTGCAGCTACAAGGGGAAAAGCAAACCATTTTTCAATTGATGGGATATGTTGATGGTTTTAAAAAGAAGCTGAATCTATTTAGACTTTCTTTGCAAAAAAAATGATCTGTTCCATTTTTCAAGTTGTAAGCAGTTGTTGTCAGAGATAGAAAGTGCAAACTTCAGTAAGTACGCAACTGACATTGAACATTTGATTTGTGAATTTGATCGACGATTTCAAGATTTTGAAATGTTTCGTCCGCAAACGGAACTTTTTAATAACCCAATTAAGTGCACAGTGGAGTGCCAGCCATCAGATCTTCAACTAGAGTTGTGTGACCTTCAGTGTGACCCCTTCCTCAGTACTGTAAAGGCATTAGGAGCTGACTTCTGGAAATTGCTACCAAATGAACGTTACCCGTGTCTGAGAAAATGGGCACTAAAGATGTGCTCTATATTCGGCAGCACATATCTCTGCGAGACAACATTCTCTTCCATGAAGTTAATTAAATCTAAGACCAGGAACAGAATGACCGATTCGACATTGTCCCATACTCTCCGAATCGCCACGTCAAAAATGGAAGTGGACTTCAAATCTCTGGTGGAAAGCTGTGACAAGTCACAATCGTCGCACTGAGACATTAAAGGTAATTTTAAAATGAATAATTAATGGATTTGTTACAAATCAAATATGTAGTCAAAGTGCAAGCATTATTTATATATTACTATATAGCATAGGTCCCTACTGTCATTTTGACGATATTCTTAAGTGTGGCCCGCGGGTCTTGGCCTTGGCTTTAATCCGGCCCTCGGGCAACCTCAAGTTGGCCACCACTGATCTACAGTGATATAATTACTTGATATTGCGCAACATTACACGTCCATTCAATCAAAATTAGAAAGTCTTTGAGATGCATGATATTGGACGATCTTTCCGCATCAAATACTCTACACTATCAATGGTACGTTCCATTGTTTTACACAAAGAGCTTGTAAGGTTGATTTGTTTATAACCGGATGTTGTCGAATAATCTTTTCCTGACTTTAGTAATTGTATCATAATTGCATCTCTCCATGTCTGTGGCACTCTACCTGTGATCCAGCAAATAGTGTAGATCTGCAGTTTTGCTTTGACTGTACTTCCCAAGTTCTTAATCATTTCATTGGACACTCCATCACTGCCAGGTGACTTTTTCATTTTTAAATTGGATATTGCCAGCTCTAGCTCTCTTTTTGTAATGGGTATTTCCATGACTTCATGTGTGGTCTCTTCTTGTGTTGCATTTTGTTGTTTTAAATGGGTCTCTTGTCGTTTCTCTATGCTAATTTCAATATTATTGTCATTTTCAAAGAAGTAAGCATAATTATTTGCTGCCTGCTTACTTGTCAGGATGTTTCCATCCTTCTTCAGTGTTATTTTGGTGTTCCTTCCTGTACCATCATCATTCAGCTGTTTTACAAGCTTCCACACTTTCCTTGTGTCTCTTTCAAGATTCAAGGACTCTCTTTTCTCTTTCTAGCTTTTCCTTCTGGCTTGTATATTAGCCCATTGAAATTTCGCTTTAGCATGCTGAAGTTCCTGGCAAGGGTTATTTTCTGCTTGCTATCGATATGTTTCCATGTCATTGTGCAGTTGCTCTAGTTACTCCAGTATGGTTTGTAGTGTTTCCGTGCCCCTCTAGGTATTGTTTCACTGACAGCTTGTATTAGTAGTCTACTAAATTCATCAACTATTTTGTTGATTGATGTCTCTGTCTGTATTTATATCTTTATTCAGTACCCTGGTGTATTGTTGATATATTTTCCAGTCTGTTTTTTTTGTAATTCCATCTAGAGAGAGTGCTGCTTTCCCTGACAGATTCATTTTGCACCACTAAAAAGACAGGTCGGTGGTCGCTGGCTCCAAGTTGTTTTCCAACAATACTTGTAATATTCCAATCCAGGTCTGGTTAGTGGAAAGCAAGGTCTGGTGCAGATGTGGTATGACATGATATGGAATAGAATATTGGTGGAACTGTTGTCTGGTTTAGCAGTATAAGTCATTGTAGTCCTGCCATTTTTTAAGACAGCCCTTAAGATGGGACATATCTCTACAACCCAGAAAATATCCATAAATATCCTTGACATTGACACACCTTGGAGCCCAGATGCGATGACCCACTTTGCTGTAACAAATGTCAATTTCTTCCAACTTTCCAATAGTCTCATCTAACGGTTCCTCAGGTCCAGTACAGTCTGTAAAGCCATCGTTAAGTTTTGAGAGGTGCACACATTCATCATTACAAATCAAAGCACATCTATCGTTTGACTTAAGGGAGTTCACAATAACCTCACTTTCATCGTTGAGTTCTGTCTCCGAGCTATACTCACAAACTTTACAGTGAACATCACCGTCACCAACCAACTGTAAAGGTAAACACGAACCATCACAACAATTTACACCTCGCCATTTTTTCTGTAACATTTTATTTATGTTACTATCATGTGATTTATAAAAGCAAAACATGTCATCTCTTCTGTTGCTGCAGTGATCGACCGAGTCACAGACATAAATGTAGGAAACATATCACGGATCAGGGGCGTCGAAACCACAGTCAAAAAGGGGAAATAATTCTTGTTTTGTTTGTTTGAAACATTCAACAAATTCATAATTGGCAATGTTTGCTGAAACATACACAATGTTACCTCTAAATATCAGGAAATCTCCTTTAGTTAAAGCTTGACCAAAACATTCCTTCGTGGCAGGTTTTATTCTCTGTACGTTCTTTTCATCAATTTTGCTAGGAAGATTGAACACACACAAAGTTAATGAAATTAATTCATCCTCACATTCTACATCTCTCCATAGCGACTACCGTTACTAGGATTGTTAGTGACGTCATCACTGGTATTGTTCCATTCAAACCGCCACACGACACACCCACGGTCAAGATCACCAGACGGTTGTCCAGGCAACCAGTGACTAACAATGAATGGTCGGGGTTGAGGGAAATGACAAAAATTGGTCCAAATGAAACGTTTATCCAAATTTCTCTCGTCTCGTTTAAGTCCCCCCAAAAAATTCAATCGAATACAGAACTGGTCGTTTAAAGCCAGTATTGTGTTGTTCTGGTGGTTTATGATAAGAGAGTATTGTATTTTGTAGAAAAACAAAATTTTCCTCAGTTTCTATTGTGGACAATGCACTGCCGTCATTTTCCAAGTAACATGATAATTCTGCAGATTCATACCCAAAGAAGTTCTTAAAATGGTTCAACTTATAAATATATAGTTTAGTATAGTTGCCAATATATAATTGTTTCACTTTACCCCCATTTCTTCCACAATTGTACAGGCTCAGCGGTGTCTCTCCACTTGTTCTCTATTCTAATTCTATTAAAAAAGGATCAATCGAAGATGTCTAGAAATATAAACCGTTTATATGAAACAAAATTTAAATGGGATGCATTCAGAAATTCCAAAAATTACTTTGAAAAAGTTGAAAGTTGGAGGATGAATTGCAAAGAAGAGAGGCATTTTAACTAACAATAAGTGTATAATCAACAATTGGCAGGGATTTAAAGCAGCATTATTTGAAGATGAAATGGATAAGAAACCAACCATTAAGCATATGTCAAGATATAAAATCATCAATTCTGAAGTAAAGAAAGTTATAAAAACAATGACAAAAATGCTTGGTGTACATACATAGATACTGAGATGATAAAAACACTGGGAGATGGCATAAATGTAAAAATTAACATGCCCAATGACCTACACAACACAAAATATATCCACATGAACTAAACACACCAGAATTTGCCGATAATGAATGTGGCTGTTAATTGTAGTCACTTTAGAACAATAAGATTGATGAACCGTATGCGTATAACAAATTTATTTTTGCACGGAAAAATTCAAAGTAAAAAATGTAAAATAAACATGAAATTAACAGAGCGATATGGGTTTAGATAAAAATAAAAAAAATAAAAAACTGTGGAACAAGATAAGCCATCATCTGCGTGATGATGTTAACAGAGAAGTATGCAGAACAATTAAATTTGAACGATATTTAAAACCATGAACAATTTTGTTCTGAAATCTCTTCCATTAAATTGATAAAAACCTTCCCTACTGAAAGAAGTAATGATTTTCATTATTAATAATCCTACAGCTATACTAATAATAGATGGAAGATTAATAATTATACAGTAAATAAAGTATTATAAGAATCAAATTAGTTAAATATAATTTGCTGATTATAATTCCTATTAATCTTAATATTAATAGTGGAATAAAACAATAACTTGAATTATAATTTTCATTTAGGTTGATAGGGAGCCATAATATCTCAGTGATTAGTGAACTGGACTACAAAGAACACGAGGTCGGGTTCGATCCTGATCGACGGCTTCTGGGTTCACCCAGCCTTAAGTAGGTACCAGATTTTTTCTGGGAAAGTAAAGCGGCATGGGTGTAATACCGACCAAATTACCCCAAAGATCTTGTGCTGAAGGTCTGTAATAATTATGGTCCCTAACACCATATTGAATTAACCGAACTGACACTGAATGTCAGGTTGGATAATTTTACCTGCTACTGTATGCAGTAAACAGTACAGCCTGTGGCTGCCCTGCTGCCTTGCAGGTAAGCTCGGGAGAGTAAAAGGCTAAGGGAGGGTATACGGAAGAAAAACAACCCCACTGCTTGTGGGTGAGACATTTTAGTCAAAGGCTAGCGGAGCCAACCATAAACAAACTGATGGAAGGCAACAGAAAACCACTGTCATAACCTCATTGTACATTCATGAATCGCCACTATAATAGAAATCACGACAACAACGTTTAGGGGGATTCTAATGGAAAACCCTTGTTCGGTTGGGGACATCATGTGCTACGGGTGATACCTGATCATTATCAAGCTGCTGTAAGCAAAATAAAGATAAAACAGACTCTAAAGATAGGTACTTGGAATGTGAGAACACACATGCAGAAGGGTAAACTAGAAAAAATCATACAAGAAATTAAAAGAATGGGTTTATAATTACTGGAACTTTGTGAAATGAGATACAACGGATCAGGGGAGATATATACTGATAAACATAAACTAATCTATTCTGGAGGTAATGAACACCAAAGAAGTGTAGGTATCATTTTGGATGCAGAAAGAGCAAGAACAGTGAAAGGTTTTTACCCAATATCTGACAGAGTTCTTTTAGTGAAATTGAATGGAAAGACAATAGATATAGATCTTATACAAGTTTATGCATCAACAGCAGACAGTCTAGAGGAAACGATAAATTTTACGAGTTAAATAAGGCAATTTGTGAATGAAAACACCACAATAAAACACCATAGTTCTAAGGGATTTTAACGCAAAAGTAGGGGGGGGGTGTGTGATGTCCGCACTTGACATCACCAAAAGGTATTTGAAGCGTTCATAGCCTCTCATTTGCCAGGCTCAGTGGATGTCGGATGACAAAACTCTCTGTTTTGACAAAATCCTCTCTGGTTTTGATGGACTAAATTCAACTCCACTGGGCCACTGTGCCCAAGGCCACACCTACACGTGGTCCCTCTGTTATCGCAAAGTTGGTCTTGGGCGCGACCGAGTTCCCAGTGGTATAACTGGGTCGGGAGGAGGTGAGCCCCTATAGATGCAGGGCTAGAGCCAACCAACATGTGGTATACGCCATTGCCCTCATCTAATCACCCTCACTCTCCCTTGAGTGAGTGTCTTGTCTTCTATCTTATTACTATTTCTATAGGAACCCCCTGTGGACAGGGTGAGAGCTTCAGCGAAACCGCCTCGAGACCATCTACTGACATACTTGAAGACAAATGACTCTAGTACTGACAAGGAGTCCATCATGTTCCCTCAACAGTCCTGTAGTACATCGCACAGACACAAGTGACCCAGGACGTGACGATCCTCTGTCGATACATTTGGCCCCCATGAGATACGCCTGAATGAACGGAGTAAGTGCCAGTGACAGTAGGTGGCGGGGAATGGGCTGTTGTGAATCCTGCTTGAATACAGGGCCTAGAAAGTGAACAAATGGATGGATGATATGTCAGCAGAGACAGAGACACAATACATGCCATGGATGGAATTGAGGCGAGGATTTGCAAAACCTTCACCCTGGGGTAGGAAGATAGCCCACAGGTCCCCCAGTTTTAACAATGCCATGTACAACAAGAATATAAATCAATACGAGCTCGGACGCCGCCTCGGTCAACAAGGTCCGCGCCAGACAGTGAGCGACCAGGCTGGACTGTGCGATAAATTAGCTACTGGAAGAAACACAAACAACTCATATAATAACCAGAAACCTCGGATCCAACAAAGTTCAATATATAAATATTTTAATGGAAGAAAGAGCATGAAGATTGGTCAGAGAGAAAAAACAAATAAATTAAACATACTACAACTTAATATTTCAGGCCTCAAAAACAAGAAAACAGAACTAACCAAAATCATGTACAAATACCAGATCCATATTGTCCTACTGCAGGAAACACTACACAAGAACATAGACACACATATAACAGGTTACACCAGCTATCCATGTAAGTGCACCAACAACTGCAGGGGTATAATCACCTACATCAAAAACAATATACAGGGAGATGTAGTTCCACTAAATAATGCAGAACTAACAGATGTTCAGAAAGCCACAATTTGGTTTGCATCCAGCAAATATAATATTTATAATGTTTACAACCCACCAGGCACAAATTGTAACATAACAGAACTTGATCAAGTCAACTACCATAGAACTATCTTGGCTGGAGATTTTAATGGACATTCAACACAATGGGGATATTCTAACTCAAATCCCACAAGAAAATACATAGAAGATCTTTGCCAATCAACTAATCTTACAATCATGCAGGACACAGAATCAACACCAACTCTCCTACATAGAGCTCATCTCTCCCTTAGTAGACCTGATCTGACCATTTGCTCTGCTGATCTCATAAGCTACTGCCACATTGAAGTTATTGATGACATAGGTAGTGATCACAGACCCATAGTCACCATAGTAGACACAAAAACAACAAAAATCCAAACAAAACAGAGAACGAGATGGAATTTCAAGAAAGCTGACTGGAAGCTATATCAAGAAAAATCCGACCAACTCCTGAACAATCTGACAGACAACAGCGTAGAAAAATTAAACGAGATGTTCACACAAATAATACTCAACACTGCAGAACAAACTATACCTAAAGGATGTAGAACACAATATCGACCATTTTGGAACACAGAACTGGAGACAGCAGTATCAGAAAGAAAGAAAGCCAGAACAATACTTGAGCAGAACCCAACTTTGAATAATAAAATAAGCTATAACAAGGCTAGTGCTAAGGTCAAACTAGTTACTAAAAAAGCAAAGAAAGAGAAATGGCAAGAAACATGCAGTAAACTCGATTTGCAACATGAAGGAAATAAAGCCTGGAGACTTATGCAACATCTGTCTGGTGATAAAAGAGAACCAAACCCTAAACCAATCAAATTTAATAATGAAATCATCAACTCTAAAAAAAATATAGTTAAAAAATTTAATAGTTACTTTGTTTCAGTCAACAGAGCGAACAAACTTACAGATAGCGATAAAATTCAGCTACATAATTTAAAATTAATTGAAAGAGCCCCAATAACAAATGCTGCAATATTTGAAGAAGATTTTAACATGAGGGAACTAGAAAAGGCATTAAGAAAATTAAAATGTAGAAAATCTCCAGGCCCTGACAAGGTACACAATGAGATGATAAAGCATCTCGGCAAGTCAGGGAAAGAAACATTACTCAGACTGATCAACAAGTCATGGAAAGAAAGCAAAATTCCCAAGATATGGAGAAATGCCTATATAGTGCCATTGCTCAAAAAGAACAAGCCTCCAGATGACCCCAGAAGCTATCGTCCCCTATCCTTAACACCATGCATAGGTAAAATAGCTGAGAGTATGGTCAATAGCAGACTATACTGGTATCTGGAAACCTCTAATACTCTGTGCTACGAACAAGCTGGTTTCAGGGCAGGCAATAACATAGAAGACCAAATCCTCAGGTTAATACAACAGGTCCAAGATGGATTTCAGAAGAGACAACATACTCTAGCCATCCTAGTAGACCTGCAGCAGGCTTATGATAGAGTCTGGCGTAAGGGGCTTTTATTGAAGATGAGAGATGCCGGAATACATGGGAAACTGTACAAATGGGTTAAATATTTCCTAGTTGACAGAACAATACAAACTAAATTAAATGAATCCATTTCAGACAAAGAGGTGCTAGAAGAAGGATTACCACAGGGATCACCACTCAGTTGTACCCTTTTTTTGATATATATCAATGATCTGACCAAAACCTTGATAAATAAAAAAGCTCTATATGCGGACGATCTGGTCATGTGGAGTACTAACGAAAATATTAGAACAGCTGAAGCACAACTAAACAAAGACCTGAGATACCTAGAAGAATACTGTAATACCTGGAAAATAAAAATAAATGTACAGAAAACAGTATATACAGTATTTACTAGAAGTAACAAAATAGCTAAGGCAAACATCAAACTCAATCTCCAACACAATAGTCTTCAAAAAGAGGTACACCCTACATACTTAGGAATACAACTAGACCGGCAACTGAACCTGAAGAAACACGTAGAGAATCTCGCTAAGAAAGCAACACAAAGACTTCAACTAATGAAAAGGCTTTCCAGCATCTTATGGGGAGCAGATAAAGAAACACTTAGAAATCTCTATCTGGGATATGTTCGCTCTGTTTTGGATCATGGTAGCTCGCTCCTAGTGACATGCAGCAAAACAACTAACATGGCACTGGACAAGATACAAAATAATGCATTACGACTCATCAGCGGTGCAATGAGGTCCACTCCAGTTGCAGCCTGCGAAATCCACTGCAATGTGGAACCTTTAGAGTTGAGGAGAAACAAAGCCGCTATGGTTCTCTATGAAAGACAAAAAAGAATGGAGAAGGACCACCCTAACAGAAAATTAGTAGATACATGGACTCCAAAACAAAGAATTAAACAGGTGTCAGTATTACAACATGTTAGAAATGTACAAAAGAAATTCCATCTACCTGAAAAACGACTACAAACATCAAGAGTCATCAAAGAAATGCCACCAAGTACGAATTATAAAAAAACCTGAAATAAAGGTAGAGATATGTAACAGAACAGGTAAAAAAGCAGACCCAGTATCAGTAACACTAGCAGCAAGGAAAACAATAGATACTTATCCAGATGACTGGATACATATATACACAGATGGTGCAGCCACTAACGCTACTTCAAAAGCTGGATATGGAATACTAATACATTATCCAGATGGAACAGCAGAAGAAATTTGTGGCCCTTGTGGTGAAGTCTGTAACAATTATGAAGCAGAAATAACAGCTATTGAAACAGCAATCTATCATTTAAATACGATTTTCGATACCACACCATCAAAGAAAAACACAGTTATATTTACGGATTCCAAATCGGCTCTGCAAGCACTGGAAAACAACACGAACAAAACAGAACTCACACAGCTTATCATAGACACAGACAAACTCATTGAAACACATAACATAAGATTGGTAATGCAATGGATCCCAGGACACTCAAATATACCAGGAAATGATAAGGCAGATACATTAGCTAAGAGAGGATCCAAACAGACACAGATACATACATCCATCACACTGGACACAGCCAAACAAGTCATAAAATCCAACAGTAAGGAGGAGTGGCTGAATGGATGGGCCTTAGGGAAAACAGGGAGAGAGCTTTTTAAATATATGGCAAGACCAAATCCACAAGACAACATCAACAACCTAACAAGAAGAGACCAAACCACCATCTTCAGACTGAGAACAGGACATGTTATGCTGAATAACCACATTAATAGAATACAACAAAACCATACCCCAGTATGTCCACTCTGTAATCACCCACAAGAAACTGTAGAACACCACCTGTTTCAATGTCCAGAGCTCACTGACATTAGAACAACAATACTTCCTCAAAGACCCTCCAAATGGAATACTCTGTACGGAACAACAGCAGAACTTAAAAATACCTGCAGATATTATTACATGGCATTGGGCCGAAGGGCATCAGCTCAAAGGTTACTGGATCCATAACAACAAAACAACGCAAAAGTAGGAAAGGAAAGAGTTGAGGAAGTAGTTGGTCATTATGACTTAGGCGAGAGGAATGAAAGAGGTGACAAACTTATTGACTGAGCAAGAACACACAAAACAGTGATAGGAAACACCTGGTTTAAGCAACATCCAAGACGTCTGTGGACATGGAAAAGCCCAGGAGACAACACACGTAATCAAATTGATTACATAATGAAAAGCAATAGATTTAGAAACAGTCTGGTGTGTGTGAAAACTAGACCATGGAAAGATTGCAATAGTGATCATGTACCAGTTGTGGGAAAGCTTAGAGTAAAATTAAAAGCAACAAAACGAGCCTCAGTTAACATCAAGTTAAATTTAGATTTACTCAAATCAGACAACAAGTTGAAAGACAAGTATAAAACCACAATTCAGAACCGGTACAATGCAATAGAAAAGATACAAAGCATTGATGAACAGTGGGAAATGCTAAAAGAATCAATGCAACAAACATAAAAAGAGTTCATACCACCACTGAGAACAAATTCAAGAAAGAAATGGATGACAGATGACATTTTGCAGCCAATGGATATAAGATGAAGAAATAAAGAAAACAAAGGAGTATAAGAGATTAAGTAAAGAAATTGTAATTAAATGCAATGAAGCAATAGAAGCATGGCTAAAAGAGAGATGAAAATAGATTGAAATGCCAAAAAAAGAGATGCTAAAGCTATGTACAAACAAAATGAAGAATTAACATGAAGAAAACACAATCAAAAACTGGCTGTTTAAGATCAATGGAAGGAGAACTGTTGATTGAACAAGAAAGCATAAGGGAATGATGGACAGAATACATTAAATATCTTTATAATGATGAACAAACAGAAGTAAATATTAAGGATAATGGAGAAGGACCAGAAATACTCAAAGAAGAAGTGGAAGATGCCCTGTGCAATATAAAAGCAGGAAAAGCTCATGGACCAGATAATATAACTAAAGAAGAGATTGAAGCCATGGGTTTTTGGAATAGAAATAATAACAAAAATATTTAATGATATCTACAACAGCGGATATATACCAGATGACCTGCTCAAATCAATATTCATAGCCCTACTTAAGAAATCTGGTGCGATTGAATGTGATAATTTTCACACAATAAGCCTCATGAGTCACATGACTAAGATATTACTAAAAATCATCATGCAAAGAGTGCGAAACAAAATCAGTCCAGAAATTAGTGATGAACAGTGTGGTTTTGTTAGAGGTAAAAGAACGAACAATGCCAATGATCTATACCTATATTTCATCGATTATACCAAAACATTTGACAAAGTAAAGCATCAAGAAATAATCAAAATTTTAGAAAGCAGAAACGAAGACAGCAAAGATCTAAGAATAATAAAGAACATGTACTGGCAACAAACAGCGGCCATAAGAACTGGAAACCAATTGGGAATGCTTCAACAAATAAAACAGGGTGTTAGGCAAGGTTGTGTGCTGTCACCAGATTTGTTTAATATGTATAGTGAGATTATTTTAAGATCCATAATGGACATGCCTGGAATAACAATTGGAGGTCATAATGTAAATAATCTAAGGTATGCTGATGATACTGCAAAATAAAGACAAGTGGAACAATATTAAAACAGGTAAATGAATTTAAATATTTGGGAACTTTGTTAACCTCAGACGGAAGATGTACAAAAGAGGTGAGATGCAGAATGGCTCAGGAAAAAGCAGCATTGTGATCATCAAAAATGAGGAAGATACTATGCAATCCATTTTTGACAATATAAACAAGAAAAAGGGTTCTTAAATGTTATGTAGAGCCAGTCTTAACATATGGATGTGAATAAAGGACAATAGGACAACAGACAAGAAAATTACTGGAGTCTGTAGAAATGTTTTAAACAAGAATATTGAGAATACCATGGACAGCTAAGAAGAGTGATGAAAACATTCTGAAAGCAAAAACCGAGCTAATTTCCAATATTAGGAAGAAACAATCATTATTTTTTGGCCATAAAATGAGAAGAGAACAACTGGAATATATTGTAACAACTGGAAAAGCTGAGGGACGAAGAAATAGAGGGAGGCAAAGAGAAAAAATACCAGACAGCTTAATGGAATGGCTTGGCAGAAGGTCAACAACAGAAATGATAAATAACTGTCGAGATTGAAAGTTGTGGAGAGACATGATCACCTACCCCAGCAGGCCCAGTACTTGATGATGATGAACACCATATTACTATTATCTACTAGACGTACAATCTTACATATATCTTGGCAGTAATATAGACAAAGAGGGAGGAACAGAAAATGATACCAAAAAGAAGGATATCAAAAACAAGAGTAGCATTCATTGCACAGGGAAATATATCGAAGTCCAAGAAATTAGGTTAAATACTAAAATAAAAATTTTCAACTCCAATGTTAAGTCAGACTTATTATATGACTGTGAAACATGGAGTACAACTAAAATGACAACAATGAAGATACAGACTTTCATTAATGGATGCTTATGCAGAATAAGAGAATGGAAATGGCAGGACTAAATCACTAACATAGAATTATGGAAATCTACAAGTCAAATAACAGTGGATAAAGAGATACAGAGAAGATGATGGCTTTGGATAGGACACGCACTACGGAAGCCAACTGAGAATACTACACAACAGGCCCTTTTTTGGAATCCCCGGGGAAAAAGACAAAGAGGAAGACCAAAGAATTCTTGGAGAAGACAGATAGAAGCAGAGATGAAGATGATGGGGAAGACATGGAATGATCTTAAAAGAATGGCAAGAAACAGAATGACTTGGAAAGTGTTTGTTGAAGACCTATGCTCCACAGGGAGCTGAAAGGTAGAAGCAGAGACACCTCCCTATACGCCACTTGACGTGACGGGGCTGTTTACTTTTACTTTATTTAGGTTGATATAATTTTTTTTCTGAACATAACATTTTTAATCCTCGAAATGGTGTGTGTGTGTATACATATATATATATATATTTATATGTGTACGTGTGTGTATTCGGCTTGTTGCAGGAGCTACTGAGTTAAGCTCACACCGTGAGCTGTGTGTTTCATCCGTTTTGATCATGTTTCGATATTCCAATTGTTTACGATGAATGATGATATCGTAAGGCAGGGAATAGTTGGCTGTGTTCACTTTCTGCACGGTTTCATCTTATGTCTTTTGGTGTGTGCTGAGACTGCTGCGATGGGAACTACAGTTACCTTTCTTTGTTTGGAAGATGAGATATTAATTTGGATGATTCCGCTGGCATGGGCGGTTGAGCATTTGTGGATTTTAATTCATTTGCAGTGATACAGGGGCCTTCCATAACCAAATGTGTGTGTGTGTGTGTGAGGAAGGAGGGAAGAGTAGGATAATGGCTACCTGTAAAAGAGATATATGTTAACTCCATGCATGCTACTTAGACTGCATAATAGCATTTGACAGTATGCACCATAAACATTTAACACAATGATTGAAATATATACATCTAGATGATATTGAAATAAGAATGATATGTAATTTATACTGGAAACAGTTATCTAGGAGATATAAAAACTCAATATCTGCATCTTTCTTCCATACACATACTCAATATCTGCATCTTTCTTCCATACACAAACTCAATACACTGTATCTGCATCTTTCTTCCATACACATACTCAATATCTGCATCTTTCTTCCATACACATGCTCAATATCTGCATCTTTCTTCCATACACAAACTCAATATCTGCATCTTTCTTCCATACACAAACTCAATATCTGCATCTTTCTTCCATACACAAACTCAATATCTGCATCTTTCTTCCATACACATACTCAATATCTGCATCTTTCTTCCATACACATACTCAATATCTGCATCTTTCTTCCATACACATCAGCAAAAGAGGATTTGCATAACGATCTTGCCCAGGAAACGGCCACTTTGGTCTACTATTCTTTACATTTAAAAGCTATGGATTCTTTAACATGGGTGAGTGCACTTGTTACCCACTGTATTTATCATTATATGAGAGGGCCAGTAATCAGGAAAAACACCTGCCATCTGTGATGGGATTCGAAACCAGAAACATGCATTACAGAGGTTGATGATATTGTGCCTATAGATGACCCACTTCCCCACTAGATCAATATACCATAATTGAAGAGGTGACAAACACGTCTGAAGGAGATTGCTATATAATTTATGCTCATGGACTTTTTCATGTATAAATGTTTGTTATGTGCTTGAAAATTTCTCTAGATCACTGTTTTTTTAATTTAAAAACACTAATGATAATGCCTTTGTAGAATCATCAGGAAAACTCTGCAAGACATGATAAAAGAACTTATATAATCTGGCATTTGAAGCAGAATTAACCTTCAAAACTGGAAATAGTAAGGTATTATATAGAAACAACTAACAAGATCCTTAACATCAAATGGTGGACCTGTTCTGAGTAAAGATGGCACCTTACTAACTTCTAGAGCTAACAAAAAAACCAGGTGGGCTGAACATTTTCAGAATATTCCTAGCCACCTGCATTCCAGTCATCTGATCAGAAGCATCAAGTCTGCATCCAGGCATCAATACAAAAGAAATCACTATAGCAGAATTTGAATTAGGAGTGCAATACATGGCTAATAATAAAGCCTCTGGTGTAGATAAAATAACTGCAGTGATGCTGAAAGCATTCAATAACCAAAACATATTCTACCTAAGAAAGTAATATACTAAAATTTTGAAAGAAAAAAAGTTGCTACAAACTGGAAGAAAGAGACCATTACCAAACTACCTAAAAAAAGCAATCTCAAAAACTATAATAACTGGTGAGGATTTACATAGTTATCAGTTGCCTCCAAGGTTTTCTGTAGAATCATACTGAACAGAATAAAAGCAGTAGATAATATTATGCATGAAGAACAAGCAGAATTCAGAAAGGGGAGAGGCTGTCTTGACAAAATATTCACTCTAATAATAATGCTAGAAGATACAAAAACAAACAACAACCATTAATCTGCAATTTCATTGATAAAAAAGTGTTTTAAAGCATAGAAAGATTGTCCATGTGGAATATCTTGAAACATTACAGAACACCACAAAAAATTACCAACATTATAAAAGACAAATATGATGGCTATACTTGCACAGTTTGTACAGAGGGAATGAGTGATTGGTTTTGAATTGAAACAGGAATTGAACAGAGATGTATATTATCACCTTTGCTAGTTGGAATTACAACTGATTACACAATGAGTAAATGTTGCAAAGGCAATAATGTCATTAAATGGTATGACAAGAATTACTTGGAAGATCTAGATTTTGTAGATGATATAGTGCTCCCAAGTGACAAGGTAAAAGAGGCAAAGGCAGACCAAGACTAACGTGGACGAGCAACATCACAAAAGATGGACAAATCAGCCTATGACAACCTGCACCATCAAAGCAAGAGACAGAGCAGAATGGCACTCCATGGTAGCCAACTTTCATTGCGGAGATGACACTCAATGATGATGAAGTAACACAATACATAATATCGCAGATGCCTTATCATTCATGGCAGAAAAAAATAGAACATGAAATCAACAGAGATAAAACACAAATAATGAAAAATTATAGTACCCAGGAGGGCAATATTTATCTCAATCGACAGGTACTGGAAAGAGTAGACCGCTATATATATATATATATATATATATATATATATATATATATATATATATATATATATATAGAAGGTGAAACAAAGGAAGAGATCAGAAGCAGGATAGCAGAAAAAGGACAGCAAAAGTAGCAACACATTTCAAAAACCTATACTAAATAAAGAAATCTAACATACTATGCAAGAAAAACCAATACCTTAGAATATCCAACTCAAATGCATTATAAACACTTACCTCTGCATGTGAAAGCTTGAAAACAACAAAAGAGACAGGAACAAACTAAACACGTTTGAAGACAAATGCCTAAGAAAAGTACTCTGTGTACAATGGAATGAATTCAAGACTAATATTGAAATAAGAGAAATGGCCATGCAACCAAAGATTTCTTCTACAATTAGGAAGAGAAGGTGAACATATGTTGGACATGTATTGAGAGGAGACAACAAGAAAATTTCAAAACAGGCTCTTCTATGGAAAACATCAGGAAACAGAAAAAAAGCAAGTCCTAAAGAAACACTAAAAAGGACACTTATGAGAGAAGCAAAGATGGCAGGCTCATTAATTACTCATTATATAAGATCAAACATTTCACCCAGAATAGAGATGAGTGGCAAAAAACACTACAAGCCCCGTGTGATGTCTAGCAGCATGGGAAGGATCAAGATCAAGGAGCATCAGACACATTGACATATATATAAGAATATGTTTGCAATATAAATGCATTTATTGTTTGTATGTATGTGCCAATGATGGCACCCATGATCATTTAAAATAACAGTAGAAAAATTATCACTTCAAATGTTCAGAACAATACTCGTGCTTAACCTCACATGATTACTCAAAGTGTGGTCTCAATTAACATTCAAGTTTTATTTACACAGCTCTCTGGTTACACTTCACATAAACTAACATGGATAAATGACTCACTTGCATGTAATCGTCTTTCAATGTACACCAATGTTGGCTATTGCAGTCTATGAAACTATATATAGCTAGTATACCACGATATATGTTTCTATGGCTACCTCTGGTGGTATGACATTCTACAGATTCTGTCAGAAATCTTCCTTTCTCTATAGGCTTAGCTGCTTAATATCATTTTGTTCAAAATGGTTCATCGTATATCCCTAGACCTGCCGTACACTAATCATATGATCTGTTGTTTGATGTGCGACGGGGATAATCTGACGACTAACTGTGTGTCTATATGTTCGGAATTGGAGCCAACAACAATGGCCTAACATCATCAAGCGCTATACATTTTTAAGAAAATATGATTATCATCATTTTCGAGCAGACGTGAACTTCCGGTATATGGTGGATAGGCGGCGGGAACAATTGAAGGCTATGCATGAAAAGTGTTCCTTATTGTAGTTTCCTCATATTCCAAGTCCGGCTTGTTGCAGGAGCTACTGAGTTAAGTGCTCTGTGCACACCGTGAGCTGTGTGTCTCATCCGTTTTGATCATGTATCACTGCAAACGAATTAAAATCCATAATTGCACAACCACCCGTGCCAGCGTAATCATCTGAATTCATATCTCATCTCCCAAACAAAGAAAGGTAACTGTAGTCCCCATCATAACAGTCCTCGCACACACCAAAAGACATAAGGCAAAACCGTGCAGAAAGTGAACACAGCCGACTGTTTCCTGTCATACAATATCATCATTCATCGTAAACAATTGGAATATCGAAACATAAAATATAATATATGTGTATGGAAGAAAGATGCAGATATTGAGTATGTGTATGGAAGAAAGATGCAGATATTGAGTTTGTGTATGGAAGAAAGATGCACATATTGAGTTTGTGTATGGAAGAAAGATGCAGATATTGAGTACGTGTATGGAAGAAAGATGCATATATTGAGTATGTATATGGAAGAAAGATGCAGATATTGAGTTTGTGTATGGAAGAAAGTAGGAAGATGTATGTTTACAGCACTCGGAAAAAAAATGATGAATAATCAATCAATAAAAGAAAAAAAAACAAAGAACAATTGAGTTCTTAAGTTGTTAGCAGGTCATCATCATTGCACTCCGAATATGTCCATAGGTGTTCAGATCCCCTCCTCAGCAAGTCTCGAAGTGTCCAGCGATTGATGACTCTAGATCTGTGTTGGTTAATTAGTCTTTTTACACGCCCACTAAGTTTCTCGTTTCTGGCTGTGCACGTTTTTAACTCCCATCTCTTTCATCCGAAGGAATGACGTGGACACATGGTTGTCGAAGTCCTGTGTCCTTCCCACTTTCCAGAGGGCATTGATCATGTCCGCCTGATCCAATGGTTGACCATCCTCAAAATTGTGCGACGAACAGGTAGATGGAAGCAAAGAGAAAATATACCATACAGCTTAAGAGAATTGCTTTTGCAGAAGGTTAGCAACATAAATGAAAAAAAAATAACTGTACAGATCGAAAGTTGTAGAAAGACATGATCACCTTCGCCAATGGGCATGATACTTGATGATGATGATGATGGTGATGATGATGATGATTTTAAGGATCGATTTGACTTATGAATTTCTGACTCATATTTTCGTGTTGCATCTCAGTGTGCTTCTGTCGTTCAATAAGCTTTTCCATATCACTGGTATTAATAGTCATGCTCTCTAATTAATAAAGGACAAGAGTTAGGGTTCCATCCCAACCGACGGCTTCCATGTTCACCCAACCTTTAATGGGTACCGGATTTTTTTTCTGGGAGAGTAAAGCGGCACGGGCGCAATACCGACCACATTACCCCAAAAATCATGTACCGAAAGTCTGTAAAATTTATGGTCACTAACACCATATTCCCTATACGCCACTTGGCGTGACGGGGGTACTTTACTTTTTTCTCTCTAATTAATATATTTTTTCCTTGTGATTTCTTTGACCATTCTTTGTTAATTCTAAGCTTTATCATTCTACAAATAGACCATTGCATTCTTCGCCAAGTCTCTTTAATTTTCTCCTTAATTTATTTGTAGGAAAAGCGAAAAACTATAATCGCAGTGCATAGGTATAATTCGTCATATGCTACATTATCTATCAATATATTCCAGTTGTTTTAAGTAAACAAAAACATATTAGAAAAATCAACGGTAATTTCCTAGTTTGATCAGATATATTATTTCAGTTTGGAAGAGTGATGTCCCCTAAAATATGTCTGCCAAAATACAGTGGTTCTACGCATTCTTGGCGTTGGGGTCATTACGCTGGCATGTGTCACTCACACTGGCGTTTGGGTCAGCGTGGCGTTCGGGTCAGCGTCTGCGTCCAAATCGAGATGTTAATTAATAATTAGCTGAACCCCTATCCTTTCTTATGCTTCTTCTTACTAATTATCCGCCTATATATATAGGCTAGTTTGTCTAATATTTAAAAACCAGCTAAGCAGTTCTGAGTTCACTTACTTGAATTTGGTACTACTGTATTTGCAAAATGACCGGGCGACCTAGAGCCCCAACTGAAGTTGTGAATGTTGGGCAGATCATGACTTTTCATGACATCATTGCAGAGGATAGATGGAATTTACTAACTCTGATTCCCGAGATTGCCACTAATAAATTGTGTATTCAGTGGTTAGCTAAGCGTAGACTAATAATAAATACGTGTCTATGCAACATTTGTCATATGCCTGCGCGTTTAGTAGCCTACAGCAGAGGAGTAGATGGCTATCAGTGGTCATGTCAGGGGTGCAGTTTTGGAAAGTCCGTTCGTGATGGATCATTTTTCACAAAGAGCCATCTATCACTAAAACAAATGTTAATTATGATCTACTGTTGGAGCAGCGATTTTCCACAGAGCTTGATCCAGCATGAGGCAGGCGTCAATAAAAATACTGTAGTGGATTGGTGTAATTTTTTACGCGAGGAATGTGAGAAATACATGGTCAGACACTTCAGTCAAATTGGTGGTATGGACATTCTAGGCCAACCAATCGTTGTGGAAATTGACGAGTCCAAATATTTTCACCGAAAATATCACAGGGGACAATGGAATGAGGGTCACTGGGTGTTCGGTGGAATAGAAAGGATTTCAGGAAAATGCTTTCTAGTAGAAGTACCAGATCGCTCCGAGGCTACTTTAACAAAAGAGATAGTTGCCCATATTTTACCTGGAAGCCACATTATTTCTGACGGCTGGTCTGCATATGCCAATATCAGTCGAATTGCAAATGGTATTTATACCCATTGTTCAGTCATCCATCAAGAGAATTTTGTCGACCCAGATGATCCCGAAATTCACACACAGAATATTGAAAATATGTGGATGCGGGCCAAAAGAAAATTGAAGAGACAGTTCGGCACTAGGCGTACATTGTTCCCATCGTTTCTACACGAGTTCGCCTTCAGAAATGAAATCAGACAAGGAAACGTCCTAGGGACGCTAATTACAGGAATTGCAGAGAGTTATCCTGTGTAAAATCATCACATCCCTGCAAACTACTGTCCTTTTCAGGACAACATAAGATTGCTCCAAGCCTGCCCACTTCACAACTGTCCTTTTCAGGACAACCAAACATTCACAATTAACTATTTTAGATTGCCAAAGTTTTCACTATGGTCCTTTTGAGGACTTTCATCACACTCGTTGTTATTCTCAAGCTCCGCACCAGATTGCTAATCGCTGACAGGTAATTTGAGGTAATACAGACGTTGCATTGTGTTTCGTAAAGCTATTTCTAGATATTTTTTTTGTATTTATGTGTGTGTATGTGCATTTTAATTAATAGCCAAAGTTTGACAATCTTCCAACATTTGGCAGTAAATTACGGCGATTGGTAATCAACCGCACAATTCCCTTCGATCAGAAGATCATAATTAGGCCGAGTGGCGTCGTTTTTGTCACGCGTTATAATATATTTATAAATATTTAACACTAAAGCTAAACCTAACCCCTGGACCCAACGCCCAATCAACAGATACTCCGAAATGATTACATGCCAGCGTAATGACCCCAACGCCAAGAATGCGTAGAACCACTGTATTTTGGCAGACATATTTTAGGGGACATCACTCTTCCAACTGAAATAATATATCTGATCAAACTAGGAAATTACCAAATCAACAAACATAACCCATATAAGAATCGATTTGCACCAAACGCCAATACATTAAAAGCAATAATTCGTGACGTATGCTCATTTTCTTTCAATACCCATTAACTATAACACCCTCCTGAAATAAACTAATCTTAGACTTCAATTAATATATCTCCATAATGAAATAACATGGACAATTTTAGAAGAGAATATCTGACCTATTTTAAACCTCATGGATAAACAAACAAAAGTGTTAAGAGATTACTACCTAAATGAATACCAAAGGTAATGATTTAAAAGGGTATTTTGTGGACGTGAAAGAAAAATAATTCCTAAATCCTAACTGATAAAAAAACTTGATTCAACGTGAAAATAAAATGTACAATAAAAAGTAAAAGGAATGCATTACATTATAACTAACATTTCAAATATATCTAAACGATTGATATAAATATATTATTATTATTGCTCAGTAATTTGATAATCAATATTATGCATTTTATTATCAGCACAACTATGATAACTGTTAATATGTGCAACATTCGACGGGGCTGCAATATCTGTTTAGTCTGTCTCGTGAATATTCAATGTGTGGACACACTCCAAACAATTTGTTCTTGAGTAAGATATAGGAAATATTAACACGGGAATTGACTTGCTGTAACTTGATACTGTTATAGCCCTACACACAGTGGAAACCTTCAAGATACAATCCAATGTGTCTTCGTTATGACAATATTGAGAATATCTTTACATACTACTCGCTACTGTTCCAACAGGTACAATTTTCTGTACAAAGACCAAAATGTTACGTTTGTTCGGTTCTGTTGAGCAATCGTTCGCCTCATCAAGGACCTAGGTTCGAGATGTGCAGTATATGTTTGGTCATTTAAAATATTAAAGGGAAATTAACACTTGTGGTAATTATCGAGATCAGAGATCGTCAAAGTTATTTCAGTCAGCAGAGCCCGAACAACAAATCACCGCAACAGCACCTTATATCAACAGTGTAAAAAAAAAACAACAACATATTTTAATAGCATTTTAACGGCATATTTAACATGTTATATTGATTGTGGAGGTAAACAAACTGACGTTATGGGTATAAACTAAATTGGTCACTTTAATTTTTGTAACTGAAATTATAAAAATAACTGAAACAACTTACATTATATGTTTGTCCTGTAACAAAGTCAATGGGAGGAATAATCATGCTTCATCCTCATTAGGTCTTCAAATCTGGGCTAAAGTTTGGAAATTGCTATTCTAATCTCCTTCTCAGCGTCCAAATGAGTTATGTATTTGGTTTTGATGGATCGTTATCATCAATGAGTGCCGTCTCCGCATAGAAGGTTGGCTACCATAGCGCCATTCGCTCTGTCTCTTACTTGTTAGTGCAGGGTGCCATAGGCTGACTTGGTCATCTTTTAATGTTACTCGTAAATGTTAGACTTGGTCTGCCTCTGACTCTTTAACCTTGTATTTTCCCTTCGAAGTTAACTTTTAGTTGGCTGTGTTTTTTAACATGCCAAAAAAAAAAAAAACCATTTGTCTTGTTTGAGTTGTGTTTAGTAGTTCTCTTTTCATTTTACGTTGTTTTAAGACTTCATCGTTTGTTTCCATTTTCCATTCTTTTCAATTCTTGATATTCTTCTATAAATCCACATTTCAGAGCTGCAATTCTCCGATCTCTTTTCTTGTCTAATGCCCATGTTTCTGCAACAATCAGGAATGTTGAGAAGATATATATCATTTTGATATTCCTAGTTTTAGCCTTGGTGTTAATTGTTTTGATGCTAGTATATTTTTCATGCCATTAAAATTAATTTGTGCCATTCCTATACTTTAGTTTATTCCAGGTTTACATTTTCCATCACTGGTTATAGTATGTCCAAGGTATTTGTAGCTCTGAACTCTCTCCAGGTCCTTCAACTTTAATATCCACTTTTAGGTTTGGAGTATTTATTTTTTTGTTTGTTTATGATCATAGTTTTAGTTTTTTTTATATATATTCTTATCTATTTCAAACATTTTGTTTGTCATGTTTATTTCATTAAGTAATTTTTGTAAATCTTGACGATTCTCTGCTAGTAGTGCAGTATTATCAGTATAGTAAAGTACCCCCGTCACGCCAAGTGGCGTATAGGGAAATATGGTGTTAGGGACCCTATATTTTACATACCTTCAGCATATGATTTTTGGGGTAATGTGGTCGGCATTACGCCCGTGCTGATTTACTTTCCCAGATAAAAATCCGGTACCCATTTAAGACTGGGTGAACCCGGAAGCTGTCGGTTGGGATATCATCAGTATATTTTAAGTTATTGATTATCTTTACATTGATATTTAGGCCTGGCATCTCTATGACGTTTTTAATGATTTGCTCAGTGTATAGATTGAACAAGCTTGGCGATAGGACTATTGTTCTACTCCAATTGTCTTACTCCTATTTTTTATATCAAAAGGTGTAGAGTTCTCTTTCTTATTTTTTTATTAATGCTGTCTTCTTCAAGTATAAATTACATACTATGAGTGTGTTTGTGCCATCTAGATATATATCTTTTAGGCAGTCTATAGGTAGTTTATTTGTGTATTCTATCAAAAGCTGTGTTGTAGTCTATAAAAGGCATATATATTGTTTTTTTTTTACGACTGTATACTTTTCAATTAATGTCCTCATATAGAATGTGGCTCCTTTTGTCCCACTGTTTTTTATCATTCCAAATTGTTGTTCTTTTAAATCCATATTTATTCTGTTCTGAATCCTTACTTGTATAACTTTTAGCAAGATTTCTTTTACGTGGCTCATTAGGCTCTTTTTTCTAAAATTACTGCATCCATCTGCACCATTTTTTAAGCAATGCAATGAGAGTTTATGTGTTTAATTCATTCGTTAAGTACCCAAACAAGAGTTAAGAGGAATGCACACAGAAATAATGAGAATGACTAATAATAATCTGTTTCGTCAAATAAATGTTTGTCTGCAACACAAGTATTCAGCCCTGTTGGGGGATACTTGCATTAATAGGAAAGTACTAATATACAATTTATTTCCGGTCTGTGATCGTTACCCTATGCTATAGTCATTGAGAACGCCTTCGTGTAAGACACTGCTACAATAGCTATTTTTTTTTTAGTTAGCTGCGTGGCAGTGTGCCAAGCGTTCGGCTTCTCGTGGCAAGGCGCGGTGCCAGGGAGTACGGGTTCGATCCCGCTTCGGACCATATATTGTTCTTCGTTTTTTTCTATTGTTGTTTGTCTGTCAATTTTTCCGGGTGCTAACACATACTTCTTTGTTCTATTATTCCCTGGTAATAACAACACTTGTCGATGTCCAGATACTACTCCTGGTGGTAAAGACAACACTTGTGGATGTCATGATAACACTACTGGTGGTAGTGACAACACTTGTGTTTGTCCAGATACTACTCCTGGTGGTAAAGACAACACTTGTGGATGTCCAGATACTACTCCTGGTGGTAAAGACAACACTTGTGGATGTCCAGATAATAATACTAGTGGTAATGACAACACTTGTGGATGTCCAGATACTACTCCTGGTGGTAAAGACAACACTTGTGGATGTCCTGATAACACTACTGGTGGTAATGACAACACTTGTGGATGTCCAGATACTACTCCTGGTGGTAAAGACAACACTTGTGGATGTCCAGGTAACACTACTGGTGGTAAAGACAACACTTGTGGAAGTCCAGATAAAACCACTGTTGGTAAAGACAACTCTTGAGGATGTCCAGATAACACTACTGGCGGATATGAGAAAGTTTGAGAATGTTGTGTTGTTATTAGTAAATGATAATTGTGATGGAAGTGATGATATGGTTAACAACGAAGGTTGAGAATGTAGTTACAGTATTATAGTGACAGTACAACAATATCGAAAGATGTAATATAAATTTTAAAAAGCATAATAAATGCTGAGGTATGTCATGGTATCATTAGCTTCGAAGCCGTCGATTGTGCGAGATGTAATGATGAAACTATTTATGGTTGTAATATTAGTAGAGAAAGTAATGATGGTACTATTGGTGACTATATATATGGTAGGGGAAGTAATTATAGCATTTTCGGTGACTATATCACTACAAATGAAAGTAATTATGGTACTATTGATCACTATATAGATGTTAGGGGAATGAATAATGACGACACTATTGGCGATTATATAAATATTAGGGGAAGTAATTATGACGCCATTGGTGACTATATAAATGTTAGGGGACGTAATGATGTCACTATCGGTGGCTATATAACTGTTAAGGGAAATAATGATGGTACTATTACTGACTTTATAGATGTTAAGGGAAGTAATTATGATGCTATTGGTGACTTTATATTTGTTGGAGGAAGTAATGATGACACTATTTGTGACGATTTAGTTGTTGGAGGAAGTAATGATGACACTATTGATGACAATAGCAATTGTTAGGGGAAATAATCGTGGTACTAGTAGTGGCTATGTAAATGCTAGGGGAAGTAATGATGGCACTTTGAATGATAATTCTGAAGGTAGGAAATATAGTAAATGTACAGATGGTGGCAATGACGGTCTTGCTGAATATCATGATAGTAAAATTGGTCATAATGATAGTGGAGAATGTGCTGATAGTACTACTGGTAGATACAACAAGGACGAGAATATTAAGATAGCTCTTACGTTGTTAATGGCGATTACTGTGCCGCCATAATTGTGTTATACTAGAAAATGATGAATGTGGTAGAGTGTTAAAGGACAACATTTTGAGATAACAATGTTGATGATGAAGGACGTCATGATAAAAATAAAAAAAAGTAAAGTGCCCCCGTCACGCCAAGTGGCGTATAGGGAAAAAGTGATAGTGACCAAAAATTTTACAAACTTTCGGCACATGATTTGTGGGTTAATGTGGTCGGTATTACGCCCGTACCGCTTTACTTTCCCAGAAAAAAATCCGGTACCCATTAAAGCCTGGGTAAACCCGGAAGCCGTCGGTTTGTATCGAACCCTAGCTCATGTCGTTTCTAGCCCAGTTTGCTAACCACTGAGCTATCGCGGCTCCCGACGTATTGATAGCTATACTATATTGGCAGTAATAGGGGTTGGAGTAGATATCAGGAAGGCAATATTTACAGTAATGGCAGTGATAATATATGTTAAGATTGTACTACTAGCTGTAGTAACGAAGCTGGTAATTTCATAGCAGCACATTTTGCAGTAATAAGGATATAGTTTATGTCATGTTTCACGGAAAGGACAAGGGCGGAGGATGACACCATATCACTTATAGCAGAATGGGCGATAAACATGGTTGCAATAATAGCACTATTGACGAAAATAGAGGTCAACATTATGATTTAGTGCTGTCTTCACAATGAAGGTTGGCTATCATCGAACGCCATTCCGCTCTGTCGCTTGTTTTGATAGTGCTGGTTGTCTTATGCTGACTTGTCCATCTTTTAATGTTACTCGTCCATGTTAGTCTTGATTTGCCTTTGCCTCTTTAACTTGCATTTTCTCTCCCAAGATTACTTTTAGACTGCTGCTGTTTCTTTAAACATGCTCAAAAAATCTCATTTTTTTGGTTTTAATTGTGTTTAGTAGTTTTCATTTCATAGTCAGTATTTTTAAGACGTCATCATTTGTTTGCTTTTCTTTCCATCAAATGCTTCTACTACATCACACTTCAAAGGCTTAAATTTTCAATTATGGTTTCATGTCTAATGTCCATGTTTCTGTCCCATACAGGAATGTTGAGAAGATATAACAGTTTTCTATTATTAGTTTTAGTCCAGATGTTATTTTTTTTTATGTTAATAAAATGTGGGTAAAGCAATGATGATACTAATGGTGGTTGTGACTACGAAGATAGAAATATGTCGTGTTAGAATTGTCAACGCTGCAGCAGGAACCATTGAGACTGAGTTTGAAAAGTGTTCCTAGTTGCAGTTTCCTCATATTCCAAGTCCGGCTTGCCGCCGAAGATACTGAGTTTAGAGCTTTGTGCACACCGTAGGCTGTGTTTTCCAACCGGATCTTGTTTCGATTTCTCTCTATGAATGGTGCTATCTTAAGACGAACGACAGTTCAGGTTCTTTCAATTTTTGTGCGGCTTGGTCTTATGTCTTTTGGCGTGTCCCTGTAGCCGCTATGATGGGGACTGCAGCCGCCTTTCTTTGTTTGGATCCTTCAAAGAGATGAATTTTATTTTGAATTATCCCACTGGCACGGGCGATTGAGCAATTATGGATTTTAATTCGATTGCAGTGATACCAGGATCTTCGACTAACCATAACCACAACCATAACAATTAATAAAATGATGGTTGGGGTCGAGATTGTCAAAATTGTACTCTTGGTAGTAAGTCGACTTTGGTAGATGTCATTGTAGTATTATTGCCATCACATTATGAAGATGGTGACAGAATGTAGAATACTACTGTTGGAAAAGCAAATACTGTGGATCTTTTGATAATTTGTATTGAAATAATGATTCTTGTCAGGTGCATTGACAGTATTACTAGTTCTTCTTCTTTTAAATTTTCACTGATACCTAAAAAGGTGTCGTGGTTTACATCATTTGTCGTTCTTGAGCTGCTCGAACTGTCTGAATTAGTGATTTTTCCTTTGTTGTTACATGTCTCTGTCACTGCATCTATCCACCTTCTTCTGGTTTTCCCGCTTTCTGACATTTTCGTGCTCGTATTAGCACAAAATTGATGGTAATTTATTACTAGTTATCTTGAAATATTCAATTGAAGCCATAATGGTACGACCGTATGTGATGACGATGATTGTGGGTTTTATGACATAAATATTACAACACACGCAAACACACAAAAACGATGCTGGTGAATGTGATGCAACTTTTGGTCACTATTTAATCTATGTCAATAGAAAAGAGAAAGAGAGTTCATCGGTGTTATATAGAACCAATTCTGACATATGGAAGCGAATCATGGACAGTAGACAAACAAATGAAAAGACGATTAGAGGCCAGAGAGATATGATTTCTCAGAAGAATGTTGAAAGTTCCCTGGACAGCTAAAAAGACCAATGAGGAAGTTCTCAAAGAGGCCAACACACAAAGGGATCTCTTAAAAAAATCAGAAAAAAAAACAATCAACATTTTTCGGGCACATCATGAGAAGAGGACAGTTGGAATACTTGGTTACAACTGGCAAAATAAATGGAAAGAGAGATCGCGGGCGACAAAGAGAGAACATACTGGATAGCTTGGTGTCATGGCATGGAAAACTGTCAACAACAGAACTGATACGATGCACTGTAGATAGAAGATTGTGGAGGGACATGATCACCTACGCCAACCGGTATGGCACATGATGATGACGAATATCTTTATGGTAGTGATACAGACAATGGTTGTTGCTGTTATTTCGTTATCGAACTTCCTGTCAATATGGCGATTAGGCGGCGAAACCGTTAAAGGTTGTGTCTGGAAAGTGTTCCTTGTTGCAGTTTCCTCATATTCCAAATCCGGCTTGCAGCCGGAGTTACTGAGTTAAGTGCTCTGTGCACAACGTGAGCTGTCCGTTTCATACGTTTCTATAGTTTTTCGATATTGCAATTGCTTACGATGATTGATGATTTTGTATGACGGGGAACATATGCTGTGTTCACCTTATGTGCGGTTTCACCTTATGGCTTTTGGCGTGTGCTGAAACTGTTATAATGGGGACTGCAGCTACCTTTCTTTTTTCGTGAGACGCGATATAAATTCGGATGATTCCACTAGTACGGGTGGTTGAGCAAATATGGATTTTAATTCGTTTACATCGATACCGAAGCTTTCCATAATCATAACCATATCGTTGTTGACTGTAATGTTGAAGATGGCAGATGTAAAGTTAGTACTATTGCAGGTAATGATATTCGGGGATGATGTAATCACACCACTAGTAGAACAAATAACGAGGATGGAAGATGTCATGCTTTTAATTGTTGATATAGTGACGAATTAGGTGGATTACAGCATAGACATATTAGCGAAAATGACGATTGCAATAGTGGATGTCATGACAGTACTGCTGGAAGTAATAATGATATTGAAGGTGGCCCCGGTAGTAACAATAATGAAGAGATTGGTGGAGTTCACAGCGATACTATTAGCAGTAATGATGATATTTGAGGAGACAACGATTGCTCTATGTCTATCAGTGATTATATTTGAAGAGGTTACGGTAGCACTAATAGCAGTACCGTTGTTGTGGAAGGATACCACGATTGTACTTTAGTGGGAGAAACGATGGTAGAAGATTTCACTATATCACTGGTTGCGCAATGATAGCACTAATGACGACACAAAGATTTATATTTATGAAAGTGATCATGTGAACGGATTGAAAAATAATACTGATGACGGTAATGACTATTATTGTAAGTTTTAAAAGAGAACTATTGGTCGTAATGACGATTATCGTGAATTCATGTTCGTTTTATGGCCGGTAATTGCAATGTATTATGATGTCATGAGAGTAACATATACAGTATACAGTAATGAGTATGATGATGAATGACATTAAAGTACTGTTGACAGTAATACTGATAACTATCTGCATAAGTTGCTTTTCCTTAAGTTGCTAGTATAGTCGTGAGAGTTAGTAAAGATATTGTCAGATGTTATAATAGTAGTATTGATAGTAACGACAAAGCTTGTTGATATATACTGATACTTTTGATCACTGATATCATAACGACCGCATTGTTGATGATGATTTGTGTCTTTTCAGTACTTACTTATTTATTTTCCCCTCTCGTCTTACCATTTTCCTTCAACCGCAGTCCCCGACCTTCGTATTCTGTTAAGTATTTGTGTACACTTTTTTTATTTGCTACTTCGTTCAATTATTATTCTATAAATTCAATAGAAACTATATTTCTTTTTTCATTGTTCTATCTACTGCTTCTTCTATACCGCCACTTGTTACTAAAGATTTTGTTGTTTTCGACTGCTTAAACGTGAAAATGTGATGGCAGACTTTGGTATTAGATCTCTTCCATGTCTACCAGAGTGCGTTATTTTTATGTTAAGGAATTCAATTTTGCTGTGATTAGAGATAAGGAGTTTTGTTCTTATAGTTTCAGATATTGCTTATATTTTATAGTATGCCATTAGTAAATATTGTATTTAGATTGTGACTACATTGTTCGTATTCTGTTAACCCGTCATAAAGAACGTTTCATAAAATGTCTTTCTTTACATATATTTGATCGTGTCTTTCTTATCAGCTTTGCTTGCCCTAGCAATGTTGTGATCGTCGTTGTTTCCTTTGCTCTCTCTTTTTCAGTTAACACGTTTTCATCAAATAGTTATAGAAGGAAAAGAAAATATGAGATAGAAACGCAACAAAAATTAAATAGTTTAAAGCGTTTCACTAGCAGAGGTCTTCAATGGCGTCCATGTTATTATTGACAGAGTGAGAGAGAGAGAGGAGGAAGCGTTTGGTTAGCGAAAACATATTGTGGTTTGCGCGTGGTAGCATCAATTATGTAGACTAATTATCAAGGCGAACAATTTCAAGCTAATTAGTCCGTAAACTGCTGACGTTATGAAAAAAAAACAATTGTGTTTATTATAAAGAATTACGTTGAAGTTTTGTTTGGGACGAATAATATATTTGTTTGTTTGTTTGAAGTGTTGCCAGCAAATGAAAACATGAAAGGCATTGCTTTCTTCTCATAGCAATGTTGACATGAAGTGTTTCTTTACATTTAATCTCAAGAAGGTGGAAGAGATTTCTTTAAGACAACGTGTACATGTACACGTGGAAGTGTAACAAATAGGAAAGTTTATTTTGTGGCCTTGTGACGTGGGTTCATGTCCGTGGTCCGCGTGTCCATTTGATGTTTCAGAAATCCACGTGTCCAGCTGACGTGGAACAAACCAACATTGTGATCCACGTGTCTTATTAGCCTTCTAGAAATTACGAAAGCACTGGCAAGGTTTCTTTAAAAGCCAGAACTTTCATCCCAGTTCACCATTACAAAGGCAAAGCCCGACTACGATGTTTTAGTGTCAGACTCCAGGGCCTCCCAAACCTTGGTAAGTTATTGCACATTGTACAGAAGTTATTTTGCATCGTTTTGAAAACGGCTATATTCGGTAAGTAGAGTCTCGTTTACATTTTATTTTCGGTTAAATACACAGACGATGTGTGTCTTTAATGTTAAATAAAGTGACTGTCAATAATATTAAAGTATGCAGCCGAATCTAGACTAACTCCGTCAACGAGAATTTAATGACACGGTTATATGAATTCTAGGCTCTAGACATCAATGTCGATGTGTTATTGCGTTATTTGCGGGTCATCATCATTGCGTTCCGAACATGTACATAGGTGCTCTGATCCCCTCCTGTGCAAGTTCCGCAGTGTCCAACCACTGACGACTCCAGTTCTGTGTTGGTTGATACGTCTTCTTAAACACCAACGAAGTTACTCGTTTCTGGTTGTGTTCATCTTTACTCCTATCTCGTCAATATGTTAATTGTAATTATATCTTCCATTGTTTTGATATAGATTATGTACGTTAAATTTGGTATTCTTAACGTACGCGTATATGTATTGTTTATACTCGTGAGTGCAGCGTTCAGATGGGTTAGGTCATATGTGTTTGAACTTCGAAGTTACTTTTATATTGCTTCAATTTCAAGTAGGTTTTTCATTTAACACCGACCGCTATCAATATTATGAGTACACCAGCAATAACTATTTGTGCGAACGTAGCCACTACCACCACACTGACTATTGCAATGACTATGTTCAATATTACCTTATCAATAGTCTCAGCCTCAAAAAACGCACACATCGATCACTTTTATTATTGTTATTATAACAGATCCTATATTAATGTTCCCAATGTTTCTGACACGCGTTTCCAAAATGACTCCGACATCAACTTAATCATAACCCAACACCTGCTTCAATATTGTAACGAACACATATTATGACATATCCATTGTGATTATGGCGCATACACATCGAATATCATCATCTTAACAATCATCACTAATTTGCTAGACCATCATGAACAGGCGAAGACCCCAAACGGACCTTCTTAACCCTTGATTACGATACCTAACTATGACGGACTTCGTTCAATTTATATACTACCACTTAATCGCAATATTAGGAGCACTACAAGTAGCATATTCTTTGAACTTTTGACGCAAAAATGTATGCTTGTCATTTACAGACAGAGGGAACTAGGATTTTCTGTCTCAGATTGATTATGTCCCGAAATTGACCGCTTAGGCCGGAACAGAGGTGCTGTTTGTCTACCGAACGGACGCCACAAATTCATCAATATGTTCGGCTACCTCAAAGTGTTATTCGCTGTTTCACGAGTCGCAAAGAGTTGTTTGATGTCGCCGACGACCGACAGAATTTCCCTCGTCAAATGGAACAAATATTAAAAACGACACATTTGTTCAAACTGGGCGAATTCGTTTTCTTATTATGGGATTGTATCTGATAAAAATGGGGAAATAGGAGTCCTACCAGGGGCACCGCAAGTATTAAATAGGAAATGTACACAGAATGGGGTAATGTTTGAAAACCTCAGACTATGACATTTTAAAGGATTTCTGTTTTGATGCTGTAATTGTTACGATGGTATCATAATGATTGACGTCTAAATGCATAGCGGTAGTTAATCACGTTTGATTCTGTCAGGTGGGATAGTTTTAACTAAGAATAGCAAAATTGTGCATCTTCTCAATATTCCTGTATGATGCAGAAACATGGACATTAGGCAAGAAAATAGAACAGAAAATTTAAACCTTTGAAATGTAGATTTACAGAAGAATAGGTAGAAATGGATGGAAAGAAAAGAAAACAAACGATGAAGTTTTAAAACAATTAAAAATAAAAAGAGAACTACTAAATGCAATTAAGACAAGACAAATGAAATTTTTGGGATACGTTAAAAGACACAATAGCCTACTGAAAGTAATATTGGATGGGAAAATACACAGTAAAAGAGGCACACCAAGACTAACATGGACGAGTAACATCAAAAGATGGACAAGTCAATCTATGACAACCTGCACCATCAAAGCAAGAAACAGAGTGGAATGGCGATCCATGGTAGCCAACCTTCGTTGCGAATACGGCACTCGATGATGATGGTGAAATCAAATCAGATAATAGTTTCATCATCATCATGTACCCTGCCGGTTGGCGTAGGCGATCATGTCCCTCCACAATCTTCTATCCACAGTGCATCGTATCAGTTCTGTTGTTGAATGTTTTCCATGCCATGACACCAAGCTATCCAGTATTTTCTCTCTTTGTCGTCCGCGATCTCTCTTTCCTTTTATTTTTCCAATTGTAACCAAGTATTCCAATTTTTCCTCTTCTCATGATGTGCCCGAAAAATGTTGATTGCTGATAAGAGTTTACAAGCCAAATAAACAATCATAGCTCAGAACCGGGACAATGCAATAGAGAAGATACACATTGCTGTATGAAATTGCTAACAGAATTAATGCAACAAACATAGAAAGAGTTAACACCACCAGTAAGGACAACCTCAAGAGAGAAATGGATGAGAGGTGAAATTTTACAGCTAATTGATATAAGAAGAAAAAATAAGGATAACAAAGATGAGTAAAACAGATGAAATACAGAAATTGTAATAAAATGCAATGAAGCAAAATGAGCACGGCTAAAACAGAGATACAAAGAGATTGAAGCGCAACAAAAAGGAGAAGCTATATACAAATAAGTTGAATTAATAGGAAGAAAAAAAAAGCCAAATCAAAAATGGAATGTTTAAGTTCAAAGGAAAGAGAATTGCTGAATGAACATGAAAGCATGGAGGAACGATGGATATAATAGATTAACGACCTTTATAATGATAAACGAACAGATGCAAATAATAAGGATAATGGGAAAGGACCAGAAATACTCAAAGAAGAAATGGAATACGCCTTGCTAAAAATGAAAGCAGAAAAAGCTCCAGGACCAGATAATATGACTATAGAAGAGATTGAAGCCATGGGTGATTTTGGAATAGAAATTAAAAAAAAAAATATTGAATGATATCTACAAATGCACAAAAGAGCCTTAAGTCATATGACTAAGATATAATTAAGAATCATCATGCGAAGAGTGCGAAACAAAATCAGTTCAGAAAATAATTATAAAAAGTGTCGTATATGTTGGAGGTAAAGGAACGAACATTGCAATATACATCATGATATTTTTAGTAGAAAGCCATAAAGGTGAAAATATTTTTATACCTATGTTTCATAAATTATACCAAAGCATTTGACAAAGTAAAGCAACAAGAAATACTTAAAATTTTGGAAGGCATAAACGAATACAGCAAAGATCTAAGAATAATAAAGAACATTTACTGGCAAAAAACAGCGACCATACGAACTGGAAATAAATTGGGAATGTTTCAACAAATAAAACAGGATGTTAAACAAGGTTATGTGCTGTCACCAGATTTATTTAAGACGCATAGTGTGATTATTTTAAGATCCATATGGGTTATGCCTGGAATAATTATCGGTTTTAATATAAGTAATGTAACCTATGTTGATGATACAATCTTAATTGCTAAGAGAGAAAATGAGCTGCAAGAAATTTTAGACATTATAGTGAAAAAGGCAAATTTAAAGGACTGAGCCTTAAAATTAAAACGGTAGAAGTAATGGTAACAACCAAGAACAGGACAGTGCACAATAAAGACAAGTGGAACAACAATAAAATAGATAAATGAATTTAAATATCTTGGAATAATGATAATCTCAGATGGTAGATGTACAACAGAGGTGAGATACAGAATGGTTCAGGCAAAAGCAGCTTTTGAACTAATGAAAAAGATATAGTGAAATCAATTTTTGACAATAGAAACAAGAAAAAAGTATGCAGAGCCAGTCTCTGGATATGGAATTGAATCACGGACAATAGGACAACAGACAAGAAAATCACTGGAGGCTGTATAAATATAGTTTAACAGAAGTATGTTGAGAATACAATGGGCAAGTAAGCAGAGTAATGTAAACGTGCTGAAACGTTCGTAATTGGAATGATGCCAAAGCAAAAAGAGAGCTATTTTCTAACATTGGGAGGAAACAACCACAGGTTTTTGGTCACGAAATGACAATGGAACAGCAGGAATATATTGTAACAACTGGGAAAATTGAGGGACAAAGAGATAGAGGAAGCAAAGAGAAAAGAAACCAGACAGCTAATGAGAATGACTTGGCAGAAGGTCAACAACAGAAATGAAAAAAAAAATGTAGAGTTCGAAAGTGTGTGTGTGTGTGTGTATGTGTGTGTGTGTGTGTGTGTGTGGGAGGGGGAGTTGACATGATCACTCTCGCCAGCAATCATGATACTTGATGATGATGGTGATGAGGTGATCACTGAAGAAGATTAAGAAGTCATCTTTACAAACATCATCTATTTGTTAAATCGTCATGATTATAAAATCGTCACCAATTCGCCATTTCCTTAATGTGTGTAATGATAAATAATATCACATTAATTATCGTCATGGTACTACCTGGTTTTCATGGTTTCCGGCATTACTGATACTACTTATCCACCGTCGCAATGTCACAAGTACTTTCTTTTTAATAATGTAGCTCCTTCTTCTTCTATATTCTTCTACTGCGTTATCTTCTTTTGCGTTTAGTGTTCCATGATTGAAAGACGACACAGAAAGATAAATCTCCTCCGTCAATCGGAGGCCTCACTTTAAATGTGACTCCTTAGCTCTCTTCTCAGTTCACGAGTTTGAAGATATTTTGGAGTACACTGCTAGTGTTACCGATCACCCCCATTAACTGTATAGTACATTCGTGTTTCATTTCTATTTGTGTGCATTATTATATGACATGTATTAACTGTATACATCACACGAGTCCCATTTTTTTTATTTCTGTGTGATCAGCCTAATTATACTGTACACCGATAGTAGCACAGATCTTACCCATTCAATGAACATACGTTTTCTATGTGTAGTTCTGTGTTAATCGTCCCGATCAGACATAATAATCCGTCATCATAGGGTGAAGATAATGGAATCTTCCTTTACATGCTATTTTTGACTCGAACTGTACCCACAATATAAGAGAGGTTTTTGTCGAGCGATCTCTGATTTCTCTAGTCACGGCGTGCTCCCTAGGTAAGGTCTCTGAAGACATTGGTACATTTGTACCTTCTGCGGTAAAAGACCATTCTTGTAAAGCTCGAAGCCACCTGTTTATATATTATAGGCACAGCCACTCCGCCATTGTATAAGATCCTACTTTATCACTGCGACAAATAGTATTCCATGATTGCCGTGTGTTTTAACCGTCGGTACGTGGATTATGTGATAAAAGTGATCCTAGCAAGTGTTGCGATTGATAATTACGATGTTTAAGTTGATTGAAGTGTGTCATTCAAGATAATGGATAAGACCAGTTAAGTATTGTCTTCTATATATATAATATTTCGACCACAAACTGTAGGTGTATATCTAGCGACCAACATTTGAGGGAAAACATCTTCCTGACGGTCTCCCGAGTTAAAAGAATTCCTCTTGACTTAAGTAAATTCTACAGACAAAAAAGAACAATATTATGAGAATTACGCATATTAAAGAACTTTAAAATATAACATATTTTTTATGTAATTATGTGATAGATACTTCCAATAATTTTGTTAATATCTGATTGTATAATTTGCATTTAATTACATATGCTCTATTTCTCCAGAGTGTATTGGACCAGACTTTCAACAAGGACTCATGATCTTGAAATATACACTGCATTATAAGTTTACTATGTGACCTTCTGAGGTGGACTCACAGTTACAGCTACTCAGCCTGAACCTTCAACGAAACTCCTCCATTACAAATATAGAAGAAGTCAGTCTACGAGGTGCAAGCAACATCATTCAGCGGCTTTCTATCTGTGGGCACTGATCACGATATGGAGAAGCTAATGTTAGCTTCTATCGCTCTGATAGCTGTTCTTTGCGGTGAGTAATCACTTTTTTATATTTTTTATCAAAACTCTCTATAGGAATATATAACATAGTGTGGTAGGAATATATAACATAGTTGTTTTATGACGAAAGGTAAAAGAAACCAATTATAAAATGTACGTCAGGCTACAAAATCTTCAAACCTGAAGTGGAAAACGCTATACAAACAATGGAAAAGGGAAAAGGTGCAGGACCTGAAACATTAGAGATAGAGATGATAAAGGTACTAGATGATTTTGGCATTTAAGTGATCACAAACATCTGCAACAGCATATACCCTACAGGATACAAACCAAATGAATTAAAACATCATCATTCATTGCATTGCCTAAAAAGAATGGTGTTTGAATGCTGTGATTTTAGAACAATAAGCCTAATGATCCATGTAACAAAAATCTTGCTAAAAGTTACATAAGGAAGGATTAAGGTTAAAATCGGTATGGGTTTAGAAGAACAACAATTTGTATTTAAGAAAAAAACAGTGAGACAAAAGAGATCATATTCTGCATTAGGATATTAATCTAAAAGTAACAGAAGTAAACAAATCAATATATGCCTGCCTCATAGACTAAACCGAAGCTTTTGATAGAATACAATATAAACAACTTATAGAATGCCTAAAGGATATACATCTAGATGACACAGACATGTGCCACTTATGTAATTTATACTGCGAGCAAAGAAAAATAATAAAATACGACAAAGAGAAGTATATACCTATTGATTTAAAAATAAGAGTAAGACAGGGATGCATCATATCACCAAGCTTATTCAATCTATACACTGAGCAAATCTTTAAAAACATCACAGATATGCCAGACCTAAACTTAAAGGAAAGATAATCAATAACCTAAGATATACTGATGATACTGTGCAACTAGCAGAAAATCCTAAAGATCTATAACAATTACTTAATGAAATAAACATGATAGGACAAAAAAATGGACGAGATATGAATATCCACTAAACTGAAGCTATGATCATGGACAAAAATAATACTCCAAATCTACAAGTGAATATCACATTTGAAGGAATAGACCTGGTGAAAGTTCAGAACAACAACTACCTAGGACATACTATAACCAGTGATGGAAAATATACAACTGAAATAAACAAAACTATAAGAATGCCAAAAAGTAATGTTAGAGCCATGAATAATATGCTAACATGAAAGCAAATAACACCACGGCTAATACTAAGAAAAGCAATATGTTATATCTTCTCAATATTTCTGTATGTTGTAGAAAAATGGACATTAGGCAAGAAAAAGAGCATAAAATTGAAGCTTTTAAAATGGGGATATATATATAGTATGTGGATATTTCAGCTGATATTTATGTCTTCAAGCCTTCGTCTCTGACGATTGATCCTAGGTAATAAAATGTGTCACCGGTTTCTAGTTCCTGTTTTTTAAATTTTTTTGCAAGAAAAAAATTAGGTTTATTGGTCATCAATTTTCTTGTATCGTGGCCACTAGTTCTTGTTTGATGTCATCAGCAAAGCGATTTTATAAACATTGCTAATAGTTCTGCCACCAGCACAGATATTTCTTTCATATTCTTATACATCTGTTGTGATATATCTATTGTGCAACAATAATCATCTATAGAATAGTGCACAGTATATGATATAATAGGTTCACAATGCATGTTTGGGATATTGTAGATTACAGTAAAACAATACTAGTCTTTAAATGATATGATAATTGTCCACAACATCAATAAGACCTGTATCACTTTTTCACTGACTTGCCTTTCAAAAAGTTTGACAGGAAGCTACGGAACAAATATAACAAATGGACAACTATAAAATTAATGACAAAGTCGCCTAAATATAACAAATCAACAATTAAACATATACATCAACGGCAAAGTGTTACAAAGTAGCTTACACCACCAAAGACCTATACGGACCTTGCAGAAGCGCAGAAATTTGCAGATAGTTAAACTGTTTCCGACGTTCACGATTGTAAGACAGAGTCATTTGTTATCCCCAACTTTATTTGACTCGGTTTTTTTAAAGAATATTTATCTTAAAAGAAGAATGCTTGCTCTGTAAATAAGATTGTATAGAATGATATCTTACGAATATTTTAAAAAGGTTATATCAGTACCGAAATAAAATCCGCAACAAATGCAATGTAAAGGTAAAGTACGAGACTTGAATCGGCGTCTTAGCATGTTAGTTTCCACCCATATGTGCTCGGCCGCACACCCAGAAGTGCTCGCAGACTTCTGGACAGTGTTGCTTCAAGCATCGAAACTACGATGTGAGGCAGCTTCCCTCACCTTCCCAGAGTACTACTCTGGTACCCATTTCTGCCAGCGACTGGTCGACCGCGGGAGTATTTTTTTCAACCACGAGTACAACTCACACGGCTTCCAGTGGGAATTGAACACGGGTTATCCGAAGGTCGGTTGATCAGTCGGGTGGTTTTCTCAACTAGGCTACCGAGGCCTCCAAATTGCAATGATAAACACGATATGTTATGGATCTGATGTCAACTTCAATATGTGCTTATATAAACATATAGTTCGTGAATTTTATCAAAACACCTTTCACATGCCTGCAGGATCTCGCTGATGATGTAATTATTCAAAACAAAATGTTATTGTCAACTGTTGGAGAAATGGTGCTTGTCGTTAGTGATCTAGATTTTGTGTGAGTTCCAAGCAATGTGCATGCAAGGGAACCCATTGCTAACCATGCCGTGATAATAGCGTTTTATCTGTTTATGTGTCCACTTTAAAAGTGATTTAGTTTGCTCTTTTTATTGTGCATTTTACGTGTAATTTAAGTCCCTTACATTTATGCAATTTTAAAATAGTTTGTGCATTAATTGCGTATGTGGAAGCTCCTAATCCACCCAGTCTTTAAATTGGAAATTAAAAGCCTTTGAAAAGAAATGTATATGTAGAATATGATACAATAGAACTAATACATTTCGAAAGAAACACATCATCATCATTGAGTGCCGTCTCCGCATCGAAGGTTGGCTACCATGGACGCCATTCCACTATGTCTCTTGCTTTGATGGTGCAGATTGTCATAGGCTGACTTGTCCGTCTTTTGATGTTACTCGTCCATGTTAGTCTTGGTCTGCCTCTGCCTCTTTTACTTTGTATTTTCCCTTTCAATATTACTTTTATTAGGCTGTTGTGTCTTTTAACATGACCACACATTTCATTTGTCTTGCTCTAATTGTGTTTAGTAGTTCTCTTTTTAGTTTTAGTTGTTTTAAAACTTCCTCGTTTGTTTTTTTTTCTTTCCATCCAATTCTACATATTCTTCTATAAATCCACATTTCAAATGCTTCAATTTTCTGTTCTGTTTTCTTGTCTAATGTCCATGTTTCTGCACCGTACAGGAATATTGAGAAGATGTAACATTTTGCTATTCTTAGTTTTAGCCCTGGTGTTATTTGTTTTGATGTTAGTATATTTTTCATGGCATTGAAATTACTTTTTGCCATACCTATCTTTTTATTTATTTCAGTTGTACATTTTCCGTCACTGGTTATAGTATGTCCCAGGTAGTTGTAGTTCTGAACTGTCTCTAGATGTATTCCTTCCAATTTGATATATAATTGTAGGTCTTGAGAATTTTCTTTGTTTATGATCATAGTTTTAGTCTTTTTGATATTCTAATCTAGTCCATATTTTTTGCTTGTCGTGATTATTACATTAAGTAATTGTTGTAGATCTTTAGGATTTTCTGCTAGTAGTACAGTATCAGCAGCATACCTTAGGTTATTGATTATCTTCCCATTAATTTTTAGGCCTGGCATCTCAGAGATGTTTTAAAAGATTTTCTCAGTATATAAATTGAACAAGCTTGGTGATAGGATGCATCCTTGTCTTATTCTTCTTTTTATATCACTGGATGTAGAGTTATCCTTGTTATATTTTATTATTGCTGTTTGCTTCCAGTACAAATTACATATCATTCGTATGTCCGTGTCATCCAGATTTATATCTTTTATGCAGTTTATAAGTTGATTATGGTGTATCCTATCAATGCTTTGGTGTAGTCTATGAAGCAGGCATATGCATACGAACACATACGAGAGGAATATACTCTGCAATATATATCAAACTTTGTAAGAAGAAGGCGTTGGAAATACATCGGTCATGTTTTGAGAACAAAAGAAGAAAGATTGCCCCACCAGATATACATTGAAAACCATATGGTAAAATAAAACAAGGCACACCCAGAAAATCGCTATTTAGAACAATCACAGGAAAGAAAGTAAAGTTTTAGTGACAAACGATAATTCACAAACAGAAGAGATAGACTCAAGATGCAACAAAGCTTGTTAAATCATTGCACAGTTATCACCACTATTGTCCAACAAGGAACTCTAGAGGCAAAACGAGCACTATACAATACAATCTTCATCCGAACGTTGTGCTACCAATGCCAATCATGGACCCTAGATGCAAGAACAATAAGAAAAATAACCTCTACTGATATGTTAGACGAATGACAGGAAACAGTTTGAGAGACAAGATCAGAAATGAAGAACTGAGAAAAAAGAGCTAGGAATAACCCCACCATAGAATATATAAGCAACAGACAAATTGGATGGTTTGGCCATGTGACAAGGCAGAGTGACCAAAACACAACACAACGAACCCTCAATAAATGTTGTGAGAACACCAGACCCAAGGATCAACCACGAAAAAGATGGATTGACGGAATATTAGAAGCACTAGGAAACAACATCAGCAGAGGCGAACATAATAGTAAAAGACCGCAAATTATATCTCCCCTCGACGATGAAAGGCAAATGAGGAAGGAAAGAAGAAGAAGAAGTAAAAGAAGTCTAGGAAAGACACAAATATGGGATTAAGAAACAATCAAGAATAACAAGAAATATAAGCAAGTCCTCAATCGTGGACATTTCACGTATGATCTCCGCTCTGTGTGCTGCCTTCGGCCCTAGAGGACAATGATTGAAAGAATCAAGAATTACAAGAACTGGAAGCAAGTCCTCAATCGTGGACATTTCACGTATGATCTCCGTTCTATGTGCTGCCTTCGGCCCTAGAGGACAATGATTGAAAGAATCAAGAATTACAAGAACTGGAAGCAAGTCCTCAATCGTGGACATTTCACGTATGATCTCCGCTCTGTGTGCTGCCTTCGGCCCTAGAGGACAATGATTGAAAGAATCAAGAATTACAAGAACTGGAAGCAAGTCCTCAATCGTGGACATTTCACGTATGATCTCCGCTCTGTGTGCTGCCTTCGGCCCTAGAGGACAATGATTGAAAGAATCAAGAATTACAAGAACTGGAAGCAAGTCCTCAATCGTGGACATTTCACGTATGATCTCCGCTCTGTGTGCTGCCTTCGGCCCTAGAGGACAATGATTGAAAGAATCAAGAATTACAAGAACTGGAAGCAAGTCCTCAATCGTGGACATTTCACGTATGATCTCCGCTCTGTGTGCTGCCTTCGGCCCTAGAGGACAATGATTGAAAGAATCAAGAATTACAAGAACTGGAAGCAAGTCCTCAATCGTGGACATTTCACGTATGATCTCCGCTCTGTGTGCTGCCTTCGGCCCTAGAGGACAATGATTGAAAGAATCAAGAATTACAAGAACTGGAAGCAAGTCCTCAATCTTGGACATTTCACGTATGATCTCCGCTCTGTGTGCTGCCTTCGGCCCTAGAGGACAATGATTGAAAGAATCAAGAATTACAAGAACTGGAAGCAAGTCCTCAATCGTGGACATTTCACGTATGATCTCCGTTCTATGTGCTGCCTTCGGCCCTAGAGGACAATGATTGAAAGAATCAATGCATTTTGTTTACATTTTGTCAACATTATTGCATATCATTTAGTTTCGAAACAGCGTCAATAAACCTACCCCTACAGTTTGTCTTATATTGCCTCCTTTGTCTTATATTGTCTCATGTGCTTTATATTGTCTCCTTTGTCTTATATTGTCACCGTTGTCTTATATTGTCACCGTTGTCTTATATTGTCTTTTTTGTCTTATTTTGTCCCAGTTGTCTTATATTATCTCCTTTGTCTTATATTGTCCATTTTGTCTTATATTGTCTCATTTGTCATCTTTGTCTTAAATTGTCTCTTTGTTTTATATTATCGCATTTGTCTTATCTTGTCTCTTTTATCTTATATTGTCTCATTTGTCTTATATTACCTCCTTTGTCTTATATTGTTTCCTTTGCCTTATATTGTCTCATTTGACTTATATGTTCCTACTTCTTTGAATAGCCGTCTATAGACATTACCGAAACATTTCCATTACATTAAAGGTGGAGAAAAATACGAGAGCATGCCATTATTTTTATCATTGTTATTACTGTCTTTGGTCACAACTATTAACCACTTTAGCCTTCATTATGTGTGTTTAAGCAGGAATGTTTGACACTTTTGTTAACACACTAACTCATCTTAGTTTCACCAGCACCATTTTATATTTACTTCATAATTTATTTGTTTATATAAAAGCAGATTTAATAACGATGTATACCTATACATATATCATATAAGAAAGAAACAAATTACTTCTATTCCTGGGAAACACAGGGTCTTATAACCCCTTCTCCCGCCCCACCTTCCCCAACTGAACCCCATATTATAGTTATATTTAGTCCAACCCGCCTGTATCACTGCGACCGAATTAAAATCCATAATTGCTCAACAACCCGTACCTGTGAAATCATCCGAATTAACACTTCATCTCATTGAAGGATGCGAAAGAAAAAAAAGCAGCCACAGTTCTCAACATACCAGCTATAGCACTCGCCAAAAAGACATAAGACGAAACCGCATCGAAAGTGAACGCAGCCGAAATGGCCTTCGTTATACGATATCATCACTCATTGTAAGCAATCGCAATATCGAAACACGATCCGGAAGAAAAACACAGCTGACAGGTGCACAAAGCACTAAACTCAATAGCTCCGGCACCAAGCCGGACTTGGAATATGAGGACACTGAAACAGGGAACACTTTTCAGACAGTACCTCAACTGTTCTTGACGCCTATTCCTCATATCGACCAGAAGTTTTCCCAGGTTTTTGTAGTATATTTTCCTATTAGTTATTGGCATACAATATATTGTATACTTCTGTGGTTTCTATAGCATTAAGCTCCTTTTCTATATTTCCCTAACTTTTTCCTCTATAATTTGTTCTATATAACATAGAGGTGTACGTGCAACTACTTTTCTCTTAGATCATTTTTCATGGATTAAGCAGATCTTAGACGTACAGTACCATCTTTATGTTATATTTTCAACCTAAAACAATGGATTTCCTTCTGTATCATTTAATATTACGGAAAATGTGAAGCTCTTTTCTCTGAGATGCGTGCCTGCGATATTTTTTGTAAACTTCGTGCACTGCTCATTGATCATTATTCCGTATTTAATCCACGATGCATCCATGAAACATTTAATAATTGTCCTGATTATATTTCTACATGCCTACCTACCTACCTACCTACCTACCTACCTACCTACCTACCTACCTAATCACCCACCCAACAACCTACCTACCTACACACTAACCTAAGTATCAAGTTAATCACTCTCAGACCCACCTACACATATATACACCCATCAATTAATGTAGATCGATCACCACCCACCTATCCATCTGTATATACATTCATACATTCCTCCACCAACCATCCATCCGTCCGTCCACCCACCCAGACTCCAACCATCCATCCATCCATCAATCGATCCATCCACCCATTCATCCAGCCATCCATCCGTCTATCTATCTATCCATCCATCCATCCATCCGTCCATCCATCCATCCATCCATCTATCTATCTTGCTACCTACCTACCTGCCTGCCTGCCTGCCTACCTACCTACCTATCTATTGGTTATTGGTTATCTATCTATCTATATATCTATCTATCTATCTATCTATCTATCTATCTATCTATCTATCTATCTATCTATCTATCTATCTATCTATCTATCTATCTATCTATCTATCTATCTATCTATCTATCTATCTATCTATCTATCTATCTATCTATCTATCTATCTATCTATCTATCTATCTATCTATCTATCTATCTATCTATCTATCCATCCATCCATCCATCCATCCATCCATCCATCCATCTATCTATCTATCTATCTATCTATCTATCTATCTATCTATCTATCTATCTATCTATCTATCTATCTATCTATCTATCTATCTATCTGTCACCTCTCTGTCTATCTGAATGTCTGTCTATCTGTTTGTCTGTCTATCTGTTTGTCTGTCTACCTGTATATATGTATGTATGTATGTATGTATGTATGTATGTCTACCTATCTGCCTATTTGCAAATCTGCCTGCATGCCTGTCTGCCTGACTGTCTGTCTGTCCGTCCTATTTGCTGTCGGTAGCCGATTTCTAGCCAATGACGGCACATAAGGCAGAAATTCTAGACTGTTTTCGACGATCATTGTTATCAAGAATCATACCTTGGACACGACCGGCATTGTATCTCGTCAAAAATCTGTGTTCTTGGCGAAGTACTTAATGTCGGCGATTGACACATCATGAGGATCCACTGCACCACGAGCTTAAAACAAGGAAATGTGTCAGACTAAAAAAAGAGGCAAATCATGAGTAATCGAGAAGAAGATGGCATCACATAGTATGTGGGCTTACAAATATAAACACTGGCGAGGAGTGGATATTGGTTCCTAAATCATTCAGGGGCACATTCTCGTGTATTGTCACACTCGACAGGGAAAACACCGATGAGAAAGATGTAGTCATCTATACAGACAGATCCGTAATACGACACCAAATGAGTGCATGGACATTTACAGCACGCTCAGCAGGCAGAATAAAAAGATTTGACAGTGGTACGTACATATGTTGTGAGTCACAAACCTACATCCCACGGTTGCATGCTAAGTGGTTAGATGAGGAAGATAAAAAAGTGGAGGCCGCTTCAGTGCGCATGAAACGGGTAGAGTCATTGCAGAAGTAAACAATACATAGTCAAGTTTGTCTACTTCCCTGGACATGCGGGAGTACGGGAAATGAAAGAGCGGACAGGTTGGCTTGCTGCGCTATTGTTGATGATGGTCAACCAATTGATCGGGCGGACATCATCAATGCCCTGCAAGATGTGAGAAGAACACATGACTTCAAAAACCACAAGTCCACGTCACTCCTTCGGTTGAAAGAGATGGAAGTTAAGATGGGCATAGCCCGAATCGAGACACTTAGTGGTCGTATAAGAAGACTTATCAACCAACATAGAGCTGGAGTCGTCAGTCGCTGCACACTGCGGGACTTGCTGAGGAGGGGATATGAGAAATTATGGACATGTTCGAAGTGCATCGAAGATGATGCGCAAACAACTCAATCCAAATTTCTAGTGATGTGGTAGCTGTCCAGACAGTCAATCCAACTTCCGAGTGATGTAGGTAGGAGCTCTCGTTGAGTTGTATAGTCTGTCTACACAGGAAATTATACAACTGAGTTTTGTCGCTGCCTGTACGGTCAATCCTATTGTTTAATTGTATATCTACACAGTCAATTCCTCAGTCTAGTATTGTATACACTGCTGTCAGTCCTACAGTAGAGTGTTGTGTACACTGCTGTCAGTCCTACAGTCGAGTATTGTGTACACTGCTGTCAGTCCTACAGTAGAGTGTTGTGTACACTGCTGTCAGTCCTACAGTCGAGTATTGTATACACTGCTGTCAGTCCTACAGTAGAGTGTTGTCACAATTTGCAGGGTCAGTCCTACAGTCGAGTATTGTGTACACTGCTGTCAGTCCTACAGTAGAGTGTTGTGTACACTGCTGTCAGTCCTACAGTAGAGTGTTGTCACAATTTGCAGGGTCAGTCCTACAGTCGAGTATTGTGTACACTGCTGTCAGTCCTACAGTAGAGTATTGTGTACACTGCTGTCAGTCCTACAGTAGAGTGTTGTATACACTGCTGTCAGTCCTACAGTAGAGTGTTGTATACACTGCTGTCAGTCCTACAGTAGAGTGTTGTGTACACTGCTGTCAGTCCTACAGTCGAGTATTGTGTACACTGCTGTCAGTCCTACAGTAGAGTGTTGACACTATTTGCAGGGTCAGTCCTACAGTCGAGTATTGTGTACACTGCTGTCAGTCCTACAGTAGAGTGTTGACACTATTTGCAGGGTCAGTCCTACAGTCGAGTGCTGTCACTGTCTGCACGGTCAATCTTACAGTCGAATGTAGCGGCTGTTTGCAGGACAAAAGCTACAGTCAAGCGCTGTGTTCACACGGTACATCCTACAATCGAGTGTTGCGTCAATATGGTCAATCGAAAAGGCTAGTGGTGTATCAACACAGTCAATTCTACAGTTGTGTATTGTAAAGGTAAATATAAAGTACGAGTCTTGAATCAGCGTCTTCATTTACTCGGCCGCCTATTCAGAAGTATACGGAGACTTCTGGATAGTGTCACTTCAAGCATCGAAACTCTTGATGCGAGGCGGCATTCCTCACTTTGGGTGATACATCTACACGGTCCATACTACAGTCGAGTGATGTGATCTCTATCCACACAGCCAATCCTTCTGTAGATGGATCACGCTATCAGCACGGTCTGTCCTTTTGTCAGCTGATGGGATCACTGTCTAACGAGACCATCATGCTGTGGGATGATGGTGTCAACATCAGACTAAGCTATGAAGTTTCAGGTGAAGTGTACGTAGTTATACCACGCCAACCTACAAGCAGGTGTTGTTCTCGCTGAACGCTGTTAGTCTATGTCAGACCATACTATCCTTCTGTCGGATGATGTGGTCAACATCAGACCATACTATCCTATTGTCAGATGATGTGGTCAACATAAGACCATACTATCCTACTGTCGGGTGATGTGGTCAACATAAGTCCATGTCACGCCAGGCCTCCTACTGTCCAGTAATGTTGTCCACGTAAGTCTATGTCAGACCTGTCCATCCTACTTTCGGATGATGACGTAAGCCTATATCAAACCAGACCATGCTAATGTCAGTTGATGTTTCCGCAGCCATATCAAGGTCATCCTGTTATCACGGGTATAATGTCTTAAAACTATATTCAGAGGATGAACACCGGGGTCTTGTTGGTCTGAAAGAAAATGAAATAACAGATTTCGGAAATTGAACTCTTGTTCACTTGTGATGAACAAGCAAGCGTAAAATCGTCATTGTTGCAGTGGGTTTCAGAATAAGATTATAGTTTCCCTAAAGATACACGTATGTTCTCAGCGGGGAATATCCACGAGTTATCTCTCATTATTAACGTTATTCACCTTATCTCTAAGATCGACTGTTAACTCGATTTATGCAATGCTGCGGACAATAACTGGATCATTCATGTCATGTCTCAAATAAAATATATAACAAAGCAGATACATATAAGATACACTATTGTTAACGTTTGCTAAAAGTGCAGATTCGATGTCCGATTACATGTTCTATAGCAAATGAACGTCGAATTCAATAATGCCAACTTTTATTATTGCAGGGACTCCAAGAAGTGAGTCAGCAAACTTTCCTCTAACTGGATGTTTCACAGACGAGATAGACTTTCTATTTCTTTATTCTGACTCAAGATCCTTATATTCCAATGGAGAACAGCAAGAATTCACTGAAAATTTTGCTAAACAAATTGTAGGCTCCAGTGAAATGACTACCAGAGTGAGGTTTGTAGGGGTCTATGACTTGTTCTCTGTCAAAGATCTTATAATTAACGTCAGCTCTTGGCATTTTAATAACTTACAAACATTTATCGCTCAGTCACAGAACGAAAAGGAAATACAGATAAAACGAAAAAATATAATTTATAACGATGTAAATGAGACCATAAGTACAAAAATACAATTTGTGGAATTTTTGTTTTCAGAAATAAGTGGAGTCAGGAAGAACGTTACTCATGTCGCTGTTATTTTTATCTATGGCGACGATTTATCATATGAGGATAGTAGATGTATACCAGATATTGTACAACAGCAGGGCGTTCCATATATCAAGATTTTTGTTGTCGTTCTTGGTGTGAGCTTTTATCATGATATCCTTTTCCTTAATGACACGCTTTTGCTGGGAGCTAGTGCAGCATGGGCTCATAAACATACTTTAATCACAGCAATTTGTAACCAGTGTCCGAATGGGTGGTTTATGCTTGAACGTAAACACAGTGTCGACTATATGTCATGTTATATGTTGATAGATAAGGAAATTAAACATAACTATGCTATAGCTTTTATTACATGTCTTGAACACGAGAGCGGCATGTCCTCAATAGAAACAGAGGAAGAGTTCGCTTTTCTACAAAGTAAAATATCATCAGATCTTAAATCTTTTGATGAACACAGATTTGACTTTAACAAATTTCAGTTTTCTTTTGAGGTTTTTTTTGGACTTAAACGAGACCAGACACAATTTGATAAACGTTTTGTTTGGTCCCATAGGCAACATCTACATCCTTCCCCGTTCATTGTTAGCCACTGGTTGCCTGGGAAACCGTCAGGTGATCTTGACCGTGGATGTGTCGTGTGGCGGTTTGAATGGAACAATACCAGTGATGACGTCACTGACAATCTGATCAACGATAGTCGCTATGTTGATGGATGGAGAGATGTAGAATGTGAGGATGAAGTAACTTCATTCAGTTTGTGTGAGTTCACTCTCCCTCGCAAAATTGACGACAAGAATGTACTGAGAATAAAACCCGCCACAAAGGAAAGTTTCCGTCAAGCTTTAGCTAAAGGAGATTTTCTGATATTTAGAGGTAACATTGTGTCTGTTTCAGCAAACATTGCCAATTATGAATTTGTTGAATTTTTAAAACAAACAAGACAACAATTATTTCCCTTCTTTGACTGTGGTTTAGACACACCTGAGCCGCGATACGTTTCCTACATTTATGTTTGTGACTCTGTTGATCACTGCAGCAACAGAAGGGATGAAATGTTTTGTATTTATAAATCACAGGATAATAAGATAAATGAAATGTTACAGAGTAAATGTCGAGGTGTAAAATGTTGTGACGGTTGGTGTTTACCTTTACAGTTGGTTGGTGACGGTGATGTTCACTGTAAAGTTTGTGAGTATAGCTCGGAGACAGAACTCAACGATGAAAGTGAGGTCATTGTGAACTCCCTTAAGTCAAACGATAGATGTGCTTTGATTTGTAATGATGAATGTGTGCACCTCTCAAAGCTTAACGATGGCTTTACAGACTGTACTGGACCAGAGGGACCGTTAGATGAGACTATTGGAAAGCTGGAAGCAGCTGACATTTGTTACAGCAAATTGGGTCATCGCATCTGGGCTCCAAGGTGTGTCAATGTCAAGGATATTTATGGATATGTTCTGGGATGTACAGATTTGTCCCATCTTAAGGGCTGTCTTGACTTTGAGTGTCCAGATGGATACTTTAAATGTCCGAACACTTACTGTATCCCTCAACATTATGTCCTTGATGGATCAACAGACTGTCCGTCAGGAGAAGATGAGAATGAATATATTATTGGCTCTTGTACAGGAAACTTTGCCTGTTGGAATAGTAAAATGTGTCTCCATCCCGACCTAGTTTGTGACGGACATCCTGACTGTCCACATCAAGATGACGAGGTCGACTGTCAGAGCGTCTGCCATAAAGACTTGCGATGTACATCAGGAACAGTAACGGTATATCGTTTCAATATTTCTGAATTTTACTTATATTTTCAGTCTGGATTTGATGCAAATTTCCGTTACCTTGATTTATCGGAATGTAACCTCCCCCATAATGCATTGGATTTCATGTCTGCGTTTCCAAAAATAACTGTGGTTAACTTACATAAATGTAATATTACCAATCTGAAAGCAATGCTCTTTACATTCTCCAAAGGACTGCAAGAGTTAGATCTAAGTTATAACAAATTATTCACGTTGCAGATTAGTCAGCTTCATTCTCCTCTACCAAAAAACATTCGTTTCCTGAACCTTTCATTCAATAAAGAACTTGCTGAAAATATCGATACGAAATTAACATTTCTAACTACACTCGATCTCTCCTACACCAGTTTGTCCCACTTCGATAAATCTTTCCTTCCTTTGTTTCCGAACTTGAGGAATTTAAACGTAAGCTTTACAAAAATCAGTAACATTCATAGAAACACGTTTCCTCATAACATATTTCTTCAGACTTTAAATTTACGTGGAATACCGATTGCGGGTTTCGTTAATGATTTCTTTAACGGTCTCACTATCTACCAAGAACTTTATACTGACAGTTTTGAATCGTGTTGTCCAATGATCAGGGGAGCAAATATACCAGATTATAGCTGTCACGCCCCTGAAAACGCCATCTCTTCCTGTTTTGATCTGATAGGGGCCAATGTTCAGCGTGTTCTTCTCTGGGTAGTCGCAGTTCTTGCTGTTATAGGGAACATGGCAGTTATTGGTTATCGTGTAATCTGGGATAGGTCAGTTCTCAGAACAGGTTATGGACTGTTTGTCACAAACTTGGGTATATCTGACTTTATTATGGGAGTCTATCTGTTTATTATTGCTGGAGCGGATTATTACTACCGCGACATTTATGTTTTTTATGACAAGAGCTGGAGAGAAAGTGGTGTATGTAAAATTGCTGGCTTCCTGGCTACACTCTCAAGTGAAGCATCAACAATTTTTGTTTTCCTTATCACTTTAGACAGATTTTTGATAATGAAGTTTCCCTTTGGTGACGTAACATTTTCAAAAAATAATAAAAGTCTTGTTCTTTCTTTGTCTTGGATCATTGGTTTCCTTCTTGGGCTGAGGTCTGTTGTGTTCAGAGCTGAAATATATTCTTCAAACGCAATGTGCCTTGGCTTACCTTTGACAACTAAACGACTCAATGGCTGGGAGTTCTCGTTTGCCGTATTCATCGTGTTTAATTTCTGTCTTGTTCTTCTCGTTGCTTTCGGTCAAAGAGCCATATTTAGGGCCATGTCCGAGAACAGAATTGCCCGGGTAGCCTCCAGACGAGCGGAAGATATAACAGTGGCTAAACAATTGTCTCTGGTAGCTCTGTCCAGCTTTCTCTGCTGGTTTCCTGTAGGACTTATGGGGTTTATGTCCATCAGTGGTCACGTGATCAGCAATGATGTTTATGCTTGGACAACAGTTATCGTTCTTCCTATCAATTCTGCAGCAAACCCACTTCTGTACACAATCCCTGCACTTATGCTTAAATTGGAACGAAATAAAAGTTGTAAAATACGAGCCTGACATACACGTACTTAATTAGAAACAAGAATTGTTGAAGTTTCATTAAAATACAGAGATATACATGTATGTATAAAACTTTAATTGTGGATGTTAATGTACTGTTCAATAATGCAAACATTAATTAATAAATCATTGCCATGTCATGACTATAAGGTAAAAGAGAAATGAATTTGCACATGTAGTCATGGAAACAACTTCAAATATGTAGTAACCAAACATTATAAATGTAACGAAGCTTGTAAAATTGATAACGAAATAGACATCCGATGCAATAAGGCATTCACAATTATTATTTTTTTTAAGGTACTGTTGTACGGCGAGATGAGGTCAACACATCTTGTCAACAAGACAAAGTAGGACTTATGAATTGTATGTCCATCTGTGGTCATGTGATCAGCAATGATGTTTACACCTGGACAACGGTTATAGTTCTTCCTAGCAATTCTGCAGCAAACCAACTTCTCTACACAATCGCTGCGCTTATGTCTAAATGGTAGCGGTTTAAACACGGTGAAATAAGAACCGAGCATACACGTTCGTAATTTAAAATAAAATTGATAAAGTTTAACCACAAAAATTTTGAGATATAATTGTACGTGTCCATCTGTTAAAATACCGTTTCCTTTGAAATTCTGAAACAGAATGTAAAACTAAAAAAGAAAAAAAAAAGAATGACTATTGATAACTATTTCCTAAAGTAAACATATTAAATTGAAAATGTAAAAATGAAAACACTTTAGGTGAATCCACCTTTTTATTATCGGCAGTGGGAAAGATAACAGGGAATTGGTCATGTTTGTTAACAGTATATTATGACTAGGTTTTTGATGGCAGAATTTTCTTGTACAGGCACCTGTACACCTCGTTGGCTACATTAAGTAGTTTATTTATCTGAATACAAATTTACTTTACGGGAAAAGACGGATGTGAATGAGACAAAAACAATATAGATTTTGAAAGGCGGTGATATATTATAATGAAACAGTGAGGATGCAGAACCGGGTGCGTAAGCTTTTAACACTGAAACAGTAGACATAATGACAGTCGAATGTATAAAATAATGAAACAGTGAAGTAGAAGGGTGATTATGAAAATAACTCAAAACAACAGAAATGGAATCCAGTGGTCACTGACTAAGCAACTTGATGATTTAGACTTTGCTGATGACATAGCTCTCCTATCACACAACTATCAACATATGCATGAATAAATGATCATACTTGATGAGAGATCACAATAGATAGGACTGAAGAATAATAGAGATAGGACATTATGAGAATTAATGCAGTTGGCAATAAACAAATAAAATTAGGAGAAATACCTCTACTAGACGTACAATCTTACATATATCTGGGCAGTAATATAGATAAAGAGGGAGGAACAGTAAATGATACCAAACTAAGGATATCTAAAGCAAGAGGAGCTTTCGTTGCATTGGGAAACATATGGAAATCCAAAGAAATTAGGTTAAATACAAACATAAAAATTTTCAACTCAAATGTTAAGTCGGTCCTATTATATGGCTGTGAAACATGGAGAACAACAAAATTGACAATCATGAAGATACAGACTTTCATTAATGGATGCTTACACAGAATAAAAGGATGGAAATGGCTGGACAAAATCACTAACATAGAATTATGGAAATGTACCAGTCAAATACCAGTGTATGAAGAGATACGGCGAAGACGATGGCGCTGGAGAGGACACACACTGCGGAAGCCAACTCAGAGCATTACACAACAGGCCCTTTTTTTTTTAAATCCACAGGGGAAAAGACAAAGAAGAAGATCAAGGAATTCTTGGAGAAGACAGATAGAAGCAGAGATGAAGATGATGGAGAAGACTTGGAATGATCTTAAAAGAATGGCAAAAAACAGAACTACTTGGAAAGTGTTTGTTGAAGACCTATGCTCCACTGGGAGCTGAAAAGGTAGAAGAAGAAGGGGAAGATGAAGTAGGGGGGGGGGGAAGCGGGTCTGTGTGATAATGGAAAAACAAATAATTAGAGAAACGCGGTGAAAATGTTAAAGAATGAGAATGAGAGACGTGTTTGTCTTCTTGTTTTAAATCGAACCACTCCGAGTTCGAGGTCGACACTCTATGATGGAGAGATAATTCTAACCTAAGGTCCTTTTTGTTTGGGTTATTCAAAAATGATCGATGATTAGCGTTTGCGTTTTATGATCAATATTTGTTATTTGTGGACATTTGCACTAATTGCAGCAATAAGCAGAGACTGGAACATTGTGTTCACTTTATTAAACATTCTTTAAACTAATTCTATCTATCTATTGACCTTTCGAGCCGTAACCGGCCCATAGGGCGTAGACCAAGATACACCTTCTCCTATATACATTTTTTGTTCTAGCAGTTTTCTTTTAAACATATTTTATCAAATCTCGCCATCTGTCTCTGTTCTGTGCAGGCAGTTCTATCTCATTGAGGGAGCCGATTCCAGCTGCTCTTGCCTCTCTCATCAATGCTCTTCTCAGTGTCTCCCTGGGTCTTCCTCTTTTTCTTTTACCTGTTGTTTCCCATATGAGGGCTTTCTTTGCTATTCGGTTATTATCTCTTCTCATAAACTAATTACATAATTTAAATTTGAGATAAAACAATATTATTTACTATGACAATAACTGAAGATATATTGCTCTGCCGCTACACGGGAATCATTTGTAAGAGAATGCATCATCAAACTGGGAGAAAATTGGTTGTGTATGGGATTATAAGGAAATAGACAGAAGTGGGGGTGAAAAAAATATACTGAAAATGAATGAATGAATGAAAGAGAGGCGAGTATGCAGGAAATTAAAACAGTGGAGAGGACAAATGCGTGTGAGAATATAACAGCAAATGAGGTGAGGTGCCGGTAGATTTGACAGTGTATGAGCAAAGTGGGATAAAGGATCAAGTAAAAAAGTGAACAAAGAGAGATATGAAATACGTGTGAACAAACTATAAAAGTGTAACCTAATCCAAAATGATCACTTATTGTGATTCTTTTATATCATTTCTGTGAATAGTTCCAACATTCTAAATATAAGAACAAACAAAGGTAGTGCTCGTCGATGTGGTAAACACAACAGTTTTGTTGGTAATTTAAAAAATAAAAATAAAACGTCCAATTTTGTTGGAGAGTTACATGTGTCTAGAATAAAATAAGTGGAAAAGATAAACAAATAGCGAAATGTGCGATAAGTTGTTATATATATATATATATATATATATATATATATATATATATATATATATATATCAGTGGCGTATACTGGTTTTGGTATCTGGGCTACCGCTGACATAATAAATAAAGACATACGTTATAGTCAGTAGGCTAACATGAAGTAATATTTGCTAATGACATCACTACATTTTACATGTCACCAGGACTTTGTAATTGAATGTACTGTTAGGTTGGTTTCTGAGTTTATGAAGAAATGATACCTCAATGGACATTATTGCCAAACCAGAAAAGCCATCTTTTGTCTGAGTTGAGCGACAATAATATTTGATTCTCTTGAGAGCAGATAAAGTTCTTTCTACAAATTCTGATGCGCATAACGTAGTTGTAAATAGGTTAGGAATTTCCGGTAATCAAATATAGTTCCACTTTCACTTTGTGACGATTCTGATTGAATAGAGCGAACATAAACCCATGAAACCACATTCCTCTAGCGATAACTTTGGCCCTATTTTTATGACGGAAATTTTTGAATGTCAAGGTCATTAATTCTAAGTCGGAGAGAAGAGAACTGTACCACAGCTTAATAGCGGTTTCATGAACTATTTATATAGTAGTTTCTGCTTCATTCACAAACGTTATAGTGGCCGTAGGAAAACCTTGCTTTAATAAATGCAAATCAAAGTAAATAAATCATAATGGTCTACAAAATGTGTAATAGAATATTCGAAAATTGTTAATATAATTTTGAAAAAAAATATAATAAATTATCATTTCCTTTTGTATTTCGTTAATATGTTCAGGCTACCGGCGGTAGCATAGAGAATACGCCACTGAATAATATATATATATATATATATATATATATTGAGAAGATGTAACATTTTGCTATTCTTAGTTTCAGCCCTACTGTTATTTGTTTTGTTGATTAGTATATTTTACACGGCATTAAAATTACTTTTTGCGATACCTATTCTTTTGTTTATTTCAATTTTATATTTTCCATCGTTAGTTATAGTATGTCCATTGTAGGTGTAGCTCTGAACTGTCTCCAGATGTATTCCTTCAACTGTAATATTTACTTGTAGGTCCTGAGAATTTTCTTTTTTTATGATCACAGTTTTAGTCTTTTTGACATAAAATTGAAACCTTTGAAATGTATATTTGTAGAAGAATAGGTAGTATTGTATGGAAAGAAAAGAAAAACAAACGATTAAGTTTTAAATCAATAAAAAATAAAATGAGGACTACTAAATACAATTAAGACAAGACAAATGAAACTATTGGGGCACGTTAAAAGGCCCAACAGCCTACTAAAAGTAATATTGGAAGGGAAAATACAAGGTAAAAGAGGCAGAGGCAGACCAAGATTAACATGTACGAGGCGCATCTAAAGATGGACAAGTCAATCTATGACAACCTGCACCATTAAAGCAAGAAACAGAGTAGAATGGCGATCCATGGTAGCCAACCTTCGTTGCGGAGTCGGCACTCGATGATGGTGATGATATATATTTTGAATATGCGTACATAAAATATATTTTATTATAATTATTATATGTTTTTCTATTATACAAGTTATATCAATAAATGCTTGCACTATTTTTTTTTAAACATAACTGTGTAAAGGCACCTTCTATTTGGTTTCATCTCCTTTAATACAGTGGCATTGAGAGTATTGCATCTATCGCGGATTAAACGTTTTTTTTATATTAAACAATAAACGTATATTGATACAGTTTTGTGTGTGTACATGTATAAATCATTAGGTAATTATTTATTATAAAATAGCTTATATCAGGATAGTAAGGGCAACCCTTAATTTGTGAGGCAACAAATATTTACACTTTCAATTTAAAGTTTATGTTTATTAAATTGTATAAATAACAATATAATTGATCATTAACATTTATTTCTGGTATTTTATGATCATCGCCACTTACAATTCTCTGAAAAAAGGGCTGAGTGTTTATTTTTTTCAAAAGACAATGTACCCCTGAACACGTTTTTGCTCTTCCTCTTTCTTTCATGTGAAATTGTGGGTTGTAACATTTTCGGGAAAGAATTACTTCTTTCTTTCTTTGCTTATTTTCTCTTGGTCTTATTTTATTTCTAAATTTATTTTATAAATGTGAATGGAATAAATCATTATTTATTTTCATTATAACTTTGTATTAGGTCAAACCGTTCGGCGAACGGGAACATTCTCGTCGTTATAAAAAAAAAATAAAAATAAACAGAATGCACGTCTTTGTTACTGTTTGCTAACAACACATATTGTAAGTATTTTGCATTTTATAGCAAATGAAAGTCGACTTCAAAATGTAATTTTTTATTCTTGCAGGAACTTCAAATTGTCAGCCAGGAAACTTTCCACTAACTGGATGTTTCACAGAAGAGTTAAACTTGTTTTTCCTTTATTCTAAGTCAAAGTCATACTATATTAAAGGAGAACAACGAGAAATGGCTGAACAGTTGGCTAAAGAAATTGTTGGCTCTAATGAGACGGCTACAAGAGTAAAGTTTGCTGGGGTTTATGACTTCTTCTCTGTCACTGATCCTAACATTAACGTCAGCTCATGGCATTTTACAAACCTGCAGACATTTATTACAACGTCACAGAACGAAGTGGAAATACGTGAAACAGAAAATATCATTTATAATAATGTCAATGAGACAATTAGAGCAAAAATACAATTTGTTGAACGTTTGTTTTGTGAGATGGGTGGAGTCAGGAGCAACGTGACAAATGTCGCTGTTATTTTTCTATATGGCGTCTATCTATCATTTGATGAATGTCGATGGATATCAGATATTGTACAGCATCAGCGAGTTAAAGACATCAAGATATTTGTTGTTGTCCTTGGATTAAGCTTTTATTATTATATAGTTGTTCTGACTGACACGCTTTTGCTGGGAGCTAGTGCTGCATGGGCTCATAAACATACTTTAATCACAACAATTTGTAACCAGTGTGCAGAAGGATGGTTTAAGCTTGAACGTAAACACAGCGTCGACTATATGTCATGTTATATGTTGTTAGGCTCCGGAGAAAACAATGACTATGTTGAAACTATATTTACATGTTTTAATCATCAGAGCGCAATATCCGCAGTAGAGACTGAGGAAGAGTTGTTTTTTTTGCAAAACAAAATATTCTCACAAATCAAACAATTTGAGAAACACAGATTTGGCTTTAGCCAATCACTTCACTCTTCTAAAGATTTTTTTTTGGGACTTCAAAGGGACAAACAAGATGTAGGTAAACGTATTGCTTGGACCAGTATTTTTGAATTTCAAAAACGCCGCCTATTCATTGCAAGTCACTGGTTGCCTGGACAACCATCAGGTGATCTTGACCGTGGATGTGTCGTGTGGCGGTTTGAATGGAACAATACCAGTGATGACGTCACTAACAATTCTAGTAACGGTAGTAGCTATGTTGATGGATGGAGAGATGTAGAATGTGGGGTAGCGTTAGCTTCGTTAACTTTGTGTGAGTTCAATCTGCCTCGCAAAATTGATGATAAGGTCGTACTGAGAATAAAACCCGCGACAAAGGAAAGTTTCAGCCAAGCTTTAGTTAAAGGAGATTTTCTGATATTTAGAGGTAACATTGTGTCTGTTTCAGCAAACATTGCCAATTATGAATTTGTTGAATTTTTAAAACAAACAAAACAAGAATTATTTCCCTTCTTTGACTGTGGGCTCGACGCACCAGATCCGCGATATGTTTCCTACATTTATGTTTGTGACTCTGTCGATCACTGCAGCAACAGACGGGATGAAATGTTTTGCTTTTATAAATCACAGGATAGTAAGATAAATGAAATGTTACAGAAAAAATGCCGAGGTGTAAAATGTTGTGATGGTTGGTGTTTACCTTTACAGTTGGTTGGTGATGGTGATGTTCACTGTAAAGTTTGTGAGTATAGCTCGGAGACAGAACTCAACGATGAAAGTGAGGTAATTGTGAACTCCATTAGGAGAAACGATAGATGTGCTTTGATTTGTAATGATGAATGTGTGCACCTCTCAAAGCTTAATGATGGCTTTACAGACTGCACTGGACCAGAGGGACCGTTAGATGAGACTATTGGAAAGCTGGAGGCAGCTGACATTTGTTACAGCAAATTGGGTCATCGCATCTGGGCTCCAAGGTGTATCAATGTCAAGGATATTTATGGATATTTTCTGGGATGTAGAGATATGTCCCATCTTAAGGGCTGTCTTGACTTTGAGTGTCCAGATGGATACTTTAAATGTCCAAACACTTACTGTATCCCTCAACATTATGTCCTTGATGGATCAACAGATTGTCCGTCAGGAGAAGATGAGAATGAATATATTATTGGCTCTTGTACAGGAAACTTTGCCTGTTGGAATAGTAAAATGTGTCTCCATCCCGACCTAGTTTGTGACGGACATCCTGACTGTCCACATCAAGATGACGAGATGGACTGTCACACAGCCTGTCATGAAAACTTGCGATGTATATCGGGGACAGTTAAGGCAAATCGCTATAACAGATCAGCAAACAATCAATTCTTTCCATCTAAATCTGAAAACAATTTTCGTCACCTTGATTTATCTGGAATTAACCTTTCCAGAGAATCATTTCATTTTATGTCAATATTTCCTAAACTAATTGTAGCTATCTTCTCTGGGTGCAATATTCAGAATATTAGTACTTCTTTCGCGCACTTCTCAAGAGGTCTACAGGAGTTAGACTTTAGTTACAATACAATAGAATCGTTAAAAATGAATCAGACTGTTCATCCTGCTATAGAAAACATTCGCTACTTGAACCTCTCATTCAATAAAGAACTTGTTGAAATGCACAATTTTAAACTAACATTTCTAACTACTCTCGATCTTTCCCACACCAGTTTGTCCCGCTTCGATAAATCTTTCTTTATTTGGTTTCCCAACTTGAGACATTTAAACGTGAGCTTTACAAAAATCAGTAACATTCATAGACACACGTTCCCCCATAACATATTTCTTCAGACGCTAGAATTACGTGGAATACCGATTGTGGGTTTCATTAATGATTTCTTTAACGGTCTCACTATCTACCAAGATCTTTATACTGACAGTTATGAATTGTGTTGTCCAATGATCAGGGGAACAAAAATACCAGATTATAGCTGTCACGCCCCTGAAAATGTTATATCTTCGTGTTTTGATCTGGTAGGAGACAATGTTTTGCGTGTTCTTCTCTGGGTAGTTGCTTTTCTTGCCGTTATAGGGAACATGACAGTTATTGGCTATCGTGTAATCTGGGACAGGTCAATTCTGAGAACTGGTTATGGGCTATTTGTGACAAACTTGGGTATATCTGACTTTATTATGGGAGTCTATCTGTTTATTATTGCTGGAGCGGATTATTACTATAGTGGCATTTATGTTTTATATGATACGGAATGGAGAGAAAGTGATGTATGTAAAATGGCTTGCTTTCTGGCTACACTCTCCAACGAAACATCAACAATTGTTATTCTCTTTATCACGCTAGATAGAATTGAGATAATGAAGTTTCCCTTTGGTGAAGTAAGGTTTTCGAAAATTAGTAAAAATCTTGTTCTTTCTTTGTCCTGGATCATCGGTTTCCTTCTTGCATTGACTCCCATTGTGTCCAGACTTGAAACATATTCTTCTAACTCAATGTGTCTTGGCTTACCTTTGACAACTAAACAACTCAAAGGTTGGCAGTTCTCGTTTGCCGTGTTCATCGCACTCAATTTCTGCCTGGTTCTCCTTATTGCCTACGGTCAAAGAGCCAACTTTCGGGCTGTATCCGAGAGTAGAATTGCTGGAACAGAACAAAGAGGAGATATAACAGTGGCTAAACAATTGTCTCTAGTAGCCTTTTCCAGCTGTCTCCGTTGGTTTCCTGTGGGAATTATGGGTTTTTTGTCCATCGGTGGGCACGTGATCAGCAATGATGTTTACGCCTGGACAACAATTATCGTTCTTCCTATCAGTTCTGCAGCAAACCCACTTCTCTATACAATCCCTGCGGTTATGGCTAAATGGGAGCGGTTTAAGCGTGGGGGACCAAGCACTGGAAATACTCGTTCCTAATTAGAAGCACAAATTGCTGAAATGTCATTAAAGTGTAAGTGTCCAACCTTTAAACTCAGTTAAAATGTGCGTGTGATGCTTGAATTTATATTTAATAAAATGGTTGTTAAAGTAAGTATAAATTGGCTTTTTTTATGTACTTAACTCCGACACAGAAAATGCACCAACTGCACATGCTATATACACTGTCTTTATAAACTTGACTGGTTTGAGAGTGTGACTTTTTTACTATTACAAATGTTGTGTTGTCCCTGTAGTAGTCTAATATGGCACATCGATGTGTCTCACCAAAGATTAAGCAACAAATAATGATAATAATAATATTAATAATTGGTGTAATAAAAATTGATGAAGATCTTAAGCTACAGCCCGTAATGTGTCTGACAGATGCAAGGTCAGCTTTCCAGACACAACAATACATACAATTACAACAATACATACAATTACAACAATACATACAATTATAACAATACATAACATTACAACAATACATACAATTACCGAATCTGCAAACCATATTGATTGACCACGGTCACGGTCCTGTATATCTCATCCCACTGAGGAATTAACAGAAAACTGAAAGGCAGACCAGCTTGCAAAGGAAGTCCAGTAAGCATAGGAGGCAAACAGCTAAATGGACCAGTTAAATATCTCCAGATGAGACATAATTAAATCATTCAGGAGACCACAAACTAGAAATCAAGACAACTGCTTTAATATAAATAGATGGGAAGAGCTTATCATTATACACCTCAGATCGGGAAATAATTGACGCTATAGCCACAGGAAAACAAGAAAAAAAGAGTTCTTAAATGTTACGTAGAGCCAGTCTTAACATATGGATGCGAATCATGGACAATAGGACAACAGGCAAGAAAATCACTGGAGAATGTTGAAATGTGGTTTTACAGAAGAATGCTGAGAATACCATGGACAGCTAAGAAGAGTTCTGAGAGAGGTCAAAGCAAAAAGAGAGCTAATTTAAAATATTAGGAAGAAACAATCTCATCTTTTGGCTCATAAAGAAAACACTACAAGTAAAACTATGCAGACCTCAGCAAGAACTGAAAAACAAATAATAACATTTATACACTAAAATACGTTGGTAATATATAATGTAATCAAATGAAATCCGTCTCAGTAACGTTATTACAAACATATGCAAGATGCAGCAGCAAATAGAGCAGATTTAAGTAAAGGAATTGTTATGAAGAAAGCACTCACCAGTGTCATTTAGACAAATTTGGCAAAGGCATTGAGACACGTATCTCGGTGTTTGGGTAGACAGCGAATGTTTTACGAGAAAAAAATTAATTACTTCGGTTGTTCATTTGTTACTGAAGCCATGATGTCAGCATCAAATTTGAATATTTGTGTCTTAAGAGATTATTGTTAGAGGTTTACACAAATGGAAGTCACATAGTGACAGATCGGAGCTTTATACAGGGCGTTGCAGAACTTCCGACCGTTTCCTTACTAACTCTTCTTCGACAATGTTCGTGACATGTAAATGAGCATTGCCGTGCAACAGTATCACATCACGCGAAATGTATGCCGGGTCTGTTATTCTTCATGGCCGGATACAACTTTGTCTGGTTCATCCTTGTAGCGGACGACATTAATGTTCGCTACTGGCTCTTTAAAGTCTGCTAATACAAGTCGTCAATGGCCAAAAATTGCAGTCAACATAACGATACCAGCGGAAACATGAGGCTTGAGTTCGTTTTGGTTTTGGTGATCAGAGATGTTACTATTGCATCCTCGCAGTTTTGCTGAACGGCTCAAAGTGGACACTATGTTCAACAAAGTGGTGTCACCACGACTCTTTGCCTAACACTATGTACAACAAAGTGGTGTCACCACGACTCATTGCCTGACACTATGTTCGATAAAGTGGTAGCACCACGACTTATCGCCTGACACCATGTTCAACAAATTGGTATCACCACGACTCATTGCCTGACACTATGTTCAACAAAGTGGTGTCACCACGACACATTGCCTGACACTATGTGCAACAAAGTGGTGTCACCACGACACATTGCCTGACACTATGTTCAACAAAGTGGTGTCACCACGACTCAGTGCCTGACACTATGTTCGATAAAGTGGTAGCATCACGACTTATCGCCTGACACTATATTCAACAAAGTGGTGTCACCACGACTCATTGCGTGACACTATGTTCAACAAAGTGGTATCACCACGACTCATTTCATGACACTATTTTCAACAAAGTGGTGTCACCACGACTCATTGCCTGACACTATGTTCAACAAAGTGGTGTCACCTCGACTCATTGCCTGACACTATGTTCAACAAAGTGGTGTCACCACGACTCATTGCCTGACACTAGGCTCAACAAAGTGGTGTCACCACGACTCAATGCCTGACACTATGTGCAACAAAGTGGTGTCACCACGATTCATTGCCTGACACTATATTCAACAAAGTGGTGTCACCACGACCTATCGCCTGACACTATGTACAACAAAGTGGTGTCACCACGACTCATTGTCTGACATTATGTTCAACAAAGTGGTGTCACCACGACTCATTGTCTGACATTATGTACAACAAAGTGGTGTCACCACGACTCATTGTCTGACATTATGTTCAACAAAGTGGTGTCACCACGACTCATTGTCTGACATTATGTACAACAAAGTGGTGTCACCACGACTCATTGTCTGACATTATGTTCAACAAAGTGGTTTCACCACGACCTATCGCCTGACACTATGTACAACAAAGTGGTGTCACCACGACTCATTGTCTGACATTATGTTCAACAAAGTGGTGTCACCACGACTCATTGCCTGACACTATGTGCAACAAAGTGGTGTCACCACGATTCATTGCCTGACACTATATTCAACAAAGTGGTGTCACCACGACTCATTGCCTGACACTATGTTCAACAAAGTGGTGTCACCACGACTCATTGCCTGACACTATGTTCAACAAAGTGATGTCACCACGACTCAATGCCTGACACTATGTGCAACAAAGTGGTGTCACCACGACTCATTGCCTGACACTATGTTCAACAAAGTGGTGTCACCACGACTCAGTGCCTGACACTATGTTCAACAAAGTGGTGTCACCACGACACATTGCCTGACACTATGTTCAACAAAGTGGTGTCACCACGACTCAGTGCCTGACACTATGTTCGACAAAGTGGTGTCACCACGACTCATTGCCTGACACTATGTTCAACAAAGTGGTGTCACCACGACTCATTGCCTGACACTATGTTCAACAAAGTGGTGTCACTACGACTCATTGCCTGACACTATGTTCAACAAAGTGGTGTCACCACGACTCATTGCCTGACACTAGGCTCAACAAAGTGGTGTCACCACGACTCAATGCCTGACACTATGTGCAACAAAGTGGTGTCACCACGATTCATTGCCTGACACTATATTCAACAAAGTGGTGTCACCACGACTCATTGCCTGACACTATGTTCAACAAAGTGGTGTCACCACGACTCATTGCCTGACACTATGTTTAACAAAGTGATGTCACCATGACTCAATGCCTGACACTATGTGCAACAAAGTGGTGTCACCACGACACATTGCTTGACACTATGTTCAACAAAGTGGTGTCACCACGACTCAGTGCCTGACACTATGTTCGACAAAGTGGTGTCACCACGACTCATTGCCTGACACTATGTTCAACAAAGTGGTGTCACCACGACTAATTGCCTGACACTATGTTCGACAAAGTGGTGTCACCGCGACTCATTGCCTGACACTATGTTCAACAAATTGGTGTCACTACGACTCAGTGCCTGACACTATGTTCAACAAAGTGGTGTCACCACGACTTATCGCACTGACACTATGTACAACAAAGTGGTGTCACCACGACTCATTGTCTGACACTATGTTCAACAAAGTGGTGTCACCACGATTCATTGCCGGACACTATGTTCAACAAAGTGGTGTCACCACGACTCATTGTCTGACACTATGTTCAACAAAGTGGTGTCACCACGACTCATTGTCTGACACTATGTTCAACAAAGTGGTGTCACCACGACTCATTGCCGGACACTATGTGCAACAAAGTGGTGTCACCACGATTCATTGCCTGACACTATATTCAACAAAGTGGTGTCACCACGACACATTGCTTGACACTATGTTCAACAAAGTGGTTTCACCACGACTCAGTGCCTGACACTATGTTCGACAAAGTGGTGTCACCACGACTCATTGCCTGACACTATGTTCAACAAAGTGGTGTCACCACGACTAATTGCCTGACACTATGTTCGACAAAGTGGTGTCACCGCGACTCATTGCCTGACACTATGTTCAACAAATTGGTGTCACTACGACTCAGTGCCTGACACTATGTTCAACAAAGTGGTGTCACCACGACCTATCGCCTGACACTATGTACAACAAAGTGGTGTCACCACGACTCATTGTCTGACATTATGTTCAACAAAGTGGTGTCACCACGACTCATTGCCTGACACTATGTGCAACAAAGTGGTGTCACCACGATTCATTGCCTGACACTATATTCAACAAAGTGGTGTCACCACGACTCATTGCCTGACACTATGTTCAACAAAGTGGTGTCACCACGACTCATTGCCTGACACTATGTTCAACAAAGTGATGTCACCACGACTCAATGCCTGACACTATGTGCAACAAAGTGGTGTCACCACGACTCATTGCCTGACACTATGTTCAACAAAGTGGTGTCACCACGACTCAGTGCCTGACACTATGTTCAACAAAGTGGTGTCACCACGACACATTGCCTGACACTATGTTCAACAAAGTGGTGTCACCACGACTCAGTGCCTGACACTATGTTCGACAAAGTGGTGTCACCACGACTCATTGCCTGACACTATGTTCAACAAAGTGGTGTCACCACGACTCATTGCCTGACACTATGTTCAACAAAGTGGTGTCACTACGACTCAGTGCCTGACACTATGTTCAACAAAGTGGTGTCACCACGACCTATCGCCTGACACTATGTACAACAAAGTGGTGTCACCACGACTCATTGTCTGACATTATGTTCAACAAAGTGGTGTCACCACGACTCATTGCCTGACACTATGTGCAACAAAGTGGTGTCACCACGATTCATTGCCTGACACTATATTCAACAAAGTGGTGTCACCACGACTCATTGCCTGACACTATGTTCAACAAAGTGGTGTCACCACGACACATTGCCTGACACTATATTCAACAAAGTGGTGTCACCACGACTCATTGCCTGACACTATGTTCAACAAAGTGGTGTCACCACGACTCATTGCCTGACACTATGTTCAACAAAGTGATGTCACCGCGACTCAATGCCTGACACTATGTGCAACAAAGTGGTGTCACCACGACTCATTGCCTGACACTATGTTCAACAAAGTGGTGTCACCACGACTCAGTGCCTGACACTATGTTCAACAAAGTGGTGTCACCACGACACATTGCCTGACACTATGTTCAACAAAGTGATGTCACCACGACTCAGTGCCTGACACTATGTTCGACAAAGTGGTGTCACCACGACTCATTGCCTGACACTATGTTCAACAAAGTGGTGTCACCACGACTCATTGCCTGACACTATGTTCGACAAATTGGTGGCACCACGACTCATCGTATGCATGCAACATACATCTCCCTATTCTACGTTACGTAGCAGATGGTTCAAAATTCACCCCATGCGTTCTTCCTTATGATGCTCGATCAGCATCTGTGGGAGCCATCGCTAACACACGTTCCGTTAATTTAGTTTCTTCCTAACCAATATTTGAATTGTCCCAAGGGACACAGCGATATTCTTTGCTAGGAAATGTAACCTGCGACAACTGTCCGCCTGTATTGCTGCATCAAATTCGTCGATAGTTTCTTGTATCACAACAATATCCTCTTGGCCTGTCCGCAGACGATCTTTCGTTAACTCACTTTCTTCTGGAAGCATTCGTGCCTGCCAGTCCTTCACTGTAGGATTAGAAACACTTTTGTCACAATATATCACTTGCACTCTGTGATGAATGTCGACTAGTCAAGATCTTTCGGTTGTTAGGAACTGAATCACAGCTCGCTGAATGACCTTGCACGGAATATTATCAAACCGGTCATTTTTACAACGGTCTGTGGCAAAACTAATGAATAACACGAGAAGAATGAACACATACACAATTACACATTCGTGTGTGCTTATTATGTCATGTGTAACATCTTCATGTGTTATGGTTATTCCAAAGCCCCGGTATCACTGCAAAGGAATGGAAATCCATAATAACTCAGCCGCCCGTGCCAGTGGAATCATCCGAATTAACTTCTCATCGAATATACGAACAAAGAAATGCAGTTGCGATCCATATTGTAATAAACACAAAACACGTCAAAAGATATATGGTATATTATAGCACCGACAATGAACGCTACTAAACTGTCCCACGTCATACGATATCACTATTCATCGTAAGCAATTTGGATATAGAAACACTATCCGAGAAAAACACACATCACGGTTTGCACAAAGCACTACTCAGTAGCTCCGACAACAAGTCGGACTTGGAATATGAGGAAACAGCAATAAGGAACACTTTTAAGACAGTGCCTCAACGGCTCCCTGTCATCTATCTGCCATGTTGATCGGAAGTTTCCTTCATGCTTTCTACGCATAACCAATTCGCACAGAACTGTATGGTTTCCATTAAACATACCTCGTTGATAAAATACACTCTCCTCGAACTGACATCACCTTTTAGTTCTTCACTTTTGAACATATATCCGCGCAAACGCAACATTACGTTTGCCAGACAAATAGTTTTTCACAATGACTGGTCATGAGTGCCCATTACAGAAACGTAAACACACTACAGTGGAATCCGGTACAACGAGATCATTGAAACCATCCAAACACTGTCGTTATAAACATATCTTGTGATATTTTAATTGTTTTTAATAATAGGGGAATGTACTATGTAAATGTTTAGTAAATGATTGAACGATCTCGTCTCTTGAAAGTTGATTGTTGAGTAAATATAGAGTTTTGTTATTGATCGTTTTAGTTATAGTTTTATTTGTTTTGATGTGAGTACATTTTTCATGTTGTTAAAATTGCTTTTTCCCATTCAAATGTTTTTGTTTTTATTCTGTCTGACATTTTTCTTTATTTATTATAACATGTCCAAGATAGCTATATTCTTTAACTCTTTCTAGGTTTTTTTTCCATATACTGCAATATTCTATTGTCTTATTTGTTCCTTTTATCTGCTATTAATCATAAAAGAGGAACAGAAAATGATACCAAAATAAGGATATCAAAAGCAAAAGGAGCATTTGTTGCAATGGGAAACATATGGAAGTGCAAATAAATTAGGTTAAATACTAAAATAAAAATTGTCAACTCCAATGTTAAGTCAGTCTTATTATATGGCCGTGAAACATGGAGAACAATTAAAATGACAATCATGAAGATACCGACGACTTTCATTAATTGATGCGTATGCAGAATGAAAGGATAGAAATGGCAGGAACAAAATTACTAACATAGAATTATGGAAATGTACCAGTCAAATACGAGTGGATAAAGAAATACAGCGAAGACGATGGCGCTGCATAGGATATACACTGCAGAAGCCAACTGAGAGTATTACACAACATGCCCTTTTTTGGAATCCCCAGGGAAAAAGACAAAGAGGAAAACCAAGGAATTCTTGCAGAAGACATATATAAGCAGAGATGAAGGTGATGGAGAAGGCATGGAACAATCTTAAAAGAATGGCAAGAAACAGAAAGGCTTGGACAGTGTTTGTTGAAGACCTATGCTCCACAGGGATCCGAAAGGTAGAAGAAGAAGAAGAAACAAATGTGTTTTTATTTTTATTTTACATTATATCAGGATTTTCATTATAGTCGTTCTTTCAATAATTGGATTACACTTTAACGTAACAGGTGAATCAGCATTCATAAATTTGTGGTCTTTACTTACAGTGATGTGTTTTTATCACCCTTCTGTTTACGAAAGTTTTCAAAATGCATTAACAAAAACAGTTTGAGGAACTGTAGTTTCACTTTCTGTTTTTGTATATGGCTCTTTAGTTTGGGAATGCCATTGCTACTTCATTTCAAAGCCAAAGACGACAAACCAGTCAGTGACCTAGTGGTGTGTTTACACCTAGTGATGGCTTGAAGAGAAGTTACCAATTGTCACCACTTCGTATTGACTGGGAGCATCCTATCCAGGTTGTTCAATATCAGGCCAGCATTTTCCCTTTCTGTTTCTACTGCCCTCGACCAAAGTAATTTTGTTCTATCTCTCCCATTTCTTTTATTTCAGGACAAAGTCTATTATGTGGTTTTTTTTCTGAATGTTGCTAAAATATTTCTACAATACTTCATATATGGATGGTGTAAATTGTTGACACTTTCATGGCTCTTTTCTGCATTGCTCTCCAACTATTAGATTTATTTTTACAATTAACATATAGAGCTCTCATATGAATCTGGTTTGGTTTATTTGTTGTATTTGGTATATCTGTAGATGATATTTACACCGACAACAACCTTTCTGACAATATCTCGTGACTAATATCTTTACTTGTTCTTCCATGTGGAGCTTCAATTCAACCACTTTGTCTGTTCACTGCATTGAGTTTACGCCTTCATATTTTCTAGCTGGTGTTGTGTTCTTTAAATTTATGGACGCAACCTTGTCTTATAACATTGTAATATTCAAACCACTTGTTACTGCAAGTGTGTAATACACTATTTATAGTCAGTCAACTTGTTTGCTGTAACTGAGTAATAAAAAAGTTTTATTTAACTAAACTTGTCTGCTGTAACTTTATAATAAGATATTTGTAAACATTCCAACTTATTTGCTGCAGGTGTGTAAGAAAGTGTTTATATTCAATCCATCATGTTTGCTATAACGGTATAATAACATGTTTATAATCGATTCAACATGTTTGCTGTAACTGTGTAATAACATGTTTATAATCGATCCAACATGTTTGCTGTAACTGTGTAATAACATGTTTATAATCGATACATCATGTTTGCTGTAACTGTGTAATAACATGTTTATATTCAATCCAACATGTTTGCTGTAACTGTGTAATAACATGTTTATAATCGATCCAACATGTTTGCTGTAACTGTGTAATAACATATTTATAATCGATACATCATGTTTGCTGTAACTGTGTAATCAAATATTTTAATTCAGCTGAACCTGTTGATTGTGTCCGTGTAAATAAAAAGCACACATTCAAACCAACAGGTTGACTCCAACTATGTAACCGTTTTTACTTCATGTTATCCACAGTAATGAACAAATAATGAGATATCATAAGCATATTCCAGTAAAGAGAACATTGTCCATCAGGCAATTGTGTGAGTATCTTTTGCTGTCTGTCTCCCCCTGTCCATTACAATGACAAAGAGAACGGATGACGGAGGTGTCATTGTGGAACACTTAACTTCTACTTTAAATGATTGTTTACTGTGGTCGTGCTATATGTTAAAATAGCACATACGATTTTATGAGTGTATTTTATTTTACTGCCAATCAGATGGGAGATGCACCACATAAATAAAAAGCAGAATAGCTCAGGCCAAAATAGCATTTCAGAAAATTAAAAATATCTTATGCAACAAATCTATGTCAATAAAAATGAGAAAGAGAGTTCATCAACGCTATATAGAACCAATTCTGACCTATGGAAGCGAATCATGGACAGTAGACAAACAAATGAAAAGACGATTAGAGGCCATAGAGATGGGATTTCTCAGAAGAATGTTGAAAGTTCCCTGGACAGCTAAAAAGTCCAATGAGGAAGTTTTCAAAGAGGCCAAGACAAAAAAGGGAGCTCTTAAAAACATAAAGAAGCAATCAACATTTTTCGGGCACATCATGAGAAGAGGAAAGTTGGAATACTCGGTTACAACTGGCAAAATAAAAGGAAAGAGAGATCGCGGACGACAAAGAGAGAAAATACTGGATAGCTTGGTGTCATGGCATAGAAAACAGTCAACAACAGAACTGATACGATGCACTGTAGATAGAAGATTGTGGAGAGACATGATCACCTACGCCAACCGGTAAGGCACATGATGATGATGCCACTCTATACTTTCCCTGCATGTTATTTAAAACTCCTTTTGGGCGCAGTAACTCTGTCAACATTACTCACTAAGTCATATTTTTCCAAGTGAATGCTGACATGGTAGTTTTTCGCTTCGTCCCGTATTTTAAAAATTACACATTCTAAACGTTCGTATTTTCAAGGGAATCAACTCTAACATAATTACAAGTCTTGTGGCAAGACTAGAATGATCTCCCGTGTGTTATATTGTTCACAATATTAACATATCTGTGATGTTGTTATTAGTCAGCTAATTTATAGCAAATTCATGAGTAAATGTGGAAAATGGCTGGCAGCAATGAAGTATCAAGATTACCTAATGCCAAATATTATTTAAAAAACAGCACAGAAGGCTAGAGAATTATGTTTTAAGAACTTTCAATGTGTAGGACTAGTAGATTTAGTGACAATGATAAAACTTTAGATCCAAGATTTGTCCTTTCCTGTGTGGTGACTGTTCCTTGTATTTCTGCTGTTCAGACTTCTTTCCTTCCTCGTTTGCCTTTCAGCATCGAAGAGAGATATAATTTGCTGCCTTTAGCTCTTATGTTCACCTCTGCTGCTGCTGTTTCCTAGTGCTTCTAATATTCCATCGATCAATCTTTTTCGTGGTTGACCCTTGGGTCTGGTGTTCTCACAACATTTATTGAGGGTTCGTTGTGTTGTATTTTGCTCACTCTGCCTTGTCACGTGGCCAAACCATTTTATCTGTTGTCTACATAACATTTAAGCAGAGGCGTATTCTCTATGATACCGCCGGTAGCCTGAAGATATTAGCGAAATACAAAAGGAAATCATAATTTATTATATTTTTTTTATAATTATATGACACGTTTTTGAATATTCTATAAACATTTCGTAGGCCAATATGATTTATTTGCTTTGATTCGCATTTATTAAAGCAAGGTTTTCCTCTGGCCACTATAACGTTTGTGAATGAAACCAAAACTACTATGCATTGAAACCTCTAGAGTCAGCGGAACATTTTCCCTCTATCTGTACCTTGTATTAACGACCTCGACATTCAAAAATTGGAGTCAAAATATATAGCGGGTGTTGTCGTAAGAGAAAGTGAAACTATGTCTATTTACCTGAACCCTTCTTAGCTATTTATAACTACGTTATGCGCATCAACATCTGTAGAAAGAACTGTTTCTGCTCTCAAGAGAATCAGTTGCTCAAATTGTTGCTCAACTCAGACACAAGAACGCTTATCTGGTTTGGCATTAATGTTCATTGAGAAATCATTCCCTCAGAATCCCCCAACAGTACGTTCAATGACAAAGTCATCAAGACATTTTCATCCCAAAAAAGACGGATATAATTAACATAAAAAAGTAAGTAATTTAAAATGTAGTGATGTCATTAGAAAATATTACTTTATGCTAGCCTACTGAATATAATGTATGTTTTTATTTATTATGTCAACGGTAGCCCAAACGCCAAAACCAGTATAAGCCACTGCATTTAAGAACTATTTTTCTTGTTTCTATTGTCAAAAATTTATTGCATAATATCTTCCTCATGTTTTGGAAAGCTGCTTTTGCATGAGCCATTCTGCATCTCATCTCTTTTGTACATATTCCGACTGAGGTTAGTTAACAAAGTTCCCTAATATTTAAATTCATTTACCTGTTTTAATAATGTTTCAATAGTCTTTATTTTCACTGAGGTGATGTCTTTTTCTTTATTATCAATACTTCTGTCTTTTTGTTAAAAATGAGTCCTTTATTTCAGCTTTCTTTCACTATAATGTCTAACATTTCTTGTACCACATTTTCACTCTTAGCGATTAAGACTGTATCATCAGCATATCTTAGATTATTTATATTATGACCTCCGATTGTTTACTATACAGAATAAACAAATTTAATGATAGTACATACTATTTTATTATTGTACTGTACTGCTCGCTAACCTAAGTATTCCAGAATATCTTATTTCAACAGGTTTATTCTGGCTGGTCCATCTGATTATATTCAATTCCACTGGCTGTGAATGTCCTCTAAAGAGAACTGATATGGAAGAGCTTTTGAAAGTCAAACTTTAATTTATGAGTCCAATAACAATCTTTTGATGTCACTTTATCATTATTGTCTTAAAATAAAATGCCATATGTTTTGTTTTCTTTAGTTGCAGTCTAACAGTAACTTATGTTTTTAATTGAATAAAAATAATACAATCATGTTAAATGTTTGCTTTGTTTCACAAACTTTGTTCAATGTGAGTGCTTTTGAGATAAGCAATAGAAAAAGTAGTGAGCTACATTCTCGCAAAAGATGTGTCCACGATAAATGAAACCTCTCATAAACACCTTTTCTCATGACAGTAAATCTGAGAAAAATCTTTATTAGTTTAACTGCCCCAAATGAAACTACTTTATCTGCTATCCATCACTCATTTCATTTGATCTCTCAGCTCTGTAATTTTTCTGTGAATTAAAATGTGAGTATACTTGTATGCCAACCAATAGCATCAGATTATGGTACTCAAACAATCGATCTTTTATATTTAATCCCCAGATCCATTGTTTATTGTAATGACCTGTTTCAATAACTGTGCACATTACACTGACTATCTCATACAAATATCACTGTCATTGTGAACTATACAAACACCATAAGTATTATTCTCTTCGTGAAAGCATATTTTCAACAATTAAAAAAAAATAAAATTTTCTAGCCTTTTAGTTTCTTTCTGTCTTTCTTTCTTGTTATCATGTTTAAAAAAGTGACAGAAGAGAGTAAGCCGATTAAGTTCTAACACTTAGCGTGAAGAACTTCTCCAAATGCCCAGTAAACCAGCCCACTCCAAAATCAAGACCAGATCTCCATGAGAACAAAAAGAGCTTTCAACATCTCCAAACACTTGCACAACAAGTTTACAACCATCTTTCCATTGCTTTCTTGCACTATAATGTCCAACATTTCTTGTAACTCATTTTCACTCTTAGAAATTAAGACTGTATCATCAGCACACCTTAGATTATTTATATTATGACCTCCAATTGCCCCTTATGGATCTTAAAATAATCTCACTATAAATATTAAACAAATCTGGTGACAGCACATAACCTTGTCTAACACCCTGTTTTATTTGTTGAAACATTCCCAATTGGTTTCCAGTTCTTATGGCCGCTGTTTGATGCCAGTACATGTTCTTTATTATTCTTAGATCTTTGCTGTCTACGTTTATGCTTTCTAAAATTGTGATTATTTCTTGGTGCTTTACTTTGTCAAATGCCTTGGTGTAATCTATGAAACATATGTATAGATTTGTTTTCACCTCTATGGCTCTTTCTACTAAAGATCTTATGATATAAATGACATTGCTTGTTCTTTAAATCTCTAACAAAACCACACTGTTCATTGCTAATTTCTGGACTGATTTTGTTTCGCACTCTTCGCATGATGATTCTTAGTAAAATCTTTAATAATATTATATGACTCATAAGGCTTATTGTGCGATGATCATCACATTCAATCGCACCTGATTGCTTTGATAGGGCTATGAATATTGATTTAAGCAGGTCGTCTGGTATATATCCGCTGTTGTAGATATCATTCAATATTTTTTATATTATTTCTATTCCAAAATCACCCATGGCTTCAATCTCTTCTTTAGTTATATTATCTGGTCCAGGAGCTTTGCCTGCTTTCATATTGAGCAAGGCGTCTTCCACTTCTTAATATTTTTCGGTCCTTCTCCATTATCCTTGAAATTTACTTCTGTTCGTTCATCATTATAAATATCTTTAATGTTTTCTGTCCATCTATCCTTTATGTTTTCTTGATCAATCAACAGTTCTCCTTCCTTGGACTAGTTAGTCCAATGTCAAGTGACATAGTTGATCATAAATCAGTTTTTGAATGAGTGCTCTGCTGAGCTGACAGAGGCAGAAACTGTTAACAGAATACAGTGGCAGACACATATATTTGGAAAGAGCCCTTCCAGCTTGTATTTCTTCAAGCAATTCAGTAGCTCCAATGGACTCGGTCCTCTACAAAATATGCTTGATGAACAGATGACAACTGACTTATCTCCCTTACAAGATCTTCACTGATATCAATGGGATATTGATCTACCAGTAATTTTGATTTTTCTTTCTGTTTATCTTGAGGAAATGATAGGTACTTCCATAGGAAATTAAACTTTTCAGAAATGTTCACTGCAGCTTTGAAATGAACAGTCAGTCCAACAATAACATTATCTAATATTACACAATTTTGAGGAAGTTCTCAAAGAGGCCAACACAAAAAGGGGGCTCTTAAAAAACATCAGAAAGAAGCAATCAACATTTTTCTGGCACATCATGGGAAGAGGAAAGTTGGAATACTAGGTTACAACTGGCAAAATAAAAGGAAAGAGAGATCGCGGACGACAAAGAGAGAAAATACTGGATAGCTTGGTGTCATGGCATGGAAAACAGTCAACAACAGAACTCATACGATGCACTGTGGATAGAAGATTGTGGAGGGACATGATCGCCTACGCAAACCGGTAAGGCACATGACGATGAATATTACACAGAAGACAGACTTTCTGAAATCTGCTTCCTCAGTGGATTCATCCATTTCACCTTGTTTTGACAAATCTGCTTCTTCTGTAGCACCTTCATCATGGAACCTCTTTCATTTGTATTTTCATTCACCTAGAGCTCCAAAAGGTTTCCCTTTTATGCACAAATTAGAAGCAGGATGCTTAGCTTAGCTCCACATACTTTTCCAGCTAATCTAAAGATATGTTATTTCTGAAATCAATCTTTTTAAGTTAGACACTTCAACATCCAGTATTACATTTCTGGACTGAATAACATTGTCACAGATATACATTGGGACTTCCTGTCAATATGGCGGATAGACGGCAGGAACTATTGAGGCTCTCTTTGAAAAGTGTTCCTTGTTGCAGTTTCCTCATATTCCAGGTCCAGCTTGCTGCCAGGGCTACTGAGTTTAGTGATCTATGCGCATCATGAATTGTGTTTTTCATCCGGATAGGGTTTCAATATTCCGATTGTTTACGATGAATGATGATACGGTTTGACGAAGGACAGTTCAGCTCCATTCACTTTCAGTGCCGTTTGGCATTATGTATTTTAGCGTGTGCTGTAGCTGATATGATGGGGACTGCAGCTACCTTTTTTTATTTGGATCCTTCAATGAGATGAGTTTTAATTCGGAAGATTCCACTGGCATGGGCGGTTGAGCAATTATGGATTTCAATTCATTTGCAGTGATACTGAGGCCTTCGACTAACCATAACCATAACTTGGAACTAATACTCAGTACCACACAAAAGGTAGGATGAACAATATTCCAACATAAAAGAATACATAAAGCTACATGGGTGTCACAAGATCATAGTACGGAAAATCAAATTGACCACATATGTATTAATAATACGTTTGTTTAAGTCATCCTTACAGGATGTAAAAGTAAATAGAGTAGCAGATGTAGCTGGATATCATCATCTTCTGCTCATCATCATCAAGTACCGGGCCTACTAGCGTAGGTGAACATGTCTCTCCACAACTTTCGATCTCGACAGTTCTTTATCATTTCTGTTGTTGATCTTCTGCCAAGCCATTCTCTTATGCTGTCTGGTATTTTCTCTCTTTGCTTCCCTCTATCTCTTCGTCCCTCAATTTTTCCAGTTGTTACAATATATTCTGGTTGTTCTCTTCTCTGATGATTGTTTCTTCCTAATATTGGAAATTAGCTCTCTTTTTGATTCGACCTCTTTCAGAACATTTTCATTACTCTTCTTAGCTGTCCATGGTATTCTCACCATTCTTCTGTAAAACCACATTTCTACAGACTCCAGTGATCTTCTTGTCTGTTATCCTATTGTCCATAATTCACATCCATATGTTAAAACTGGCTCTACATAACATTTAAGAACTCTTTTTCTTGTATCTATTGTCAAAAATGGGTTGCATAGTATCTTCCTCATTTTCTGGAAAGCTGCTTTTGCCAGAGCCATTCTGCATCTCACCTCTTTTGTACATCTTCCGTCTGTGGTTAACAAAGTTCCCAAATATTTAAATTCATTTACCTGTTTTAATATTGTTCCATTTGTCTTTATTCTGCACTGATGTGATGTCTTTTTCTTTGTTATTACCATTACTTCTGTCTTTTTGCTATTAAGGCTGAATCCTTTATTTTTGCTTTCTTTCACTATACTGTCCAACATTTCTTGTAACTCATTTTCACTATTAGCGATTAATACTGCATCATCAGCATACCTTAGATTATTTATATTATGACCTCCAATTGCTATTCCATGCATACCCCTTATGGATCTTAAAATAATCTCACTATATATATATTAAACAAATCTGGCGACAGCATACAACCTTGACTAACACCCTGTTTTATTTGTTGAAACATTCCCAATTGGTTTCCAGTTCTTATGGGCGCTGTTTGTTGCCAGTACATGTTCATTATTATTCTTAGATCTTTGATGTCTACATTTATGCTTTCTAAAATTGTGATTATTTCTTGGTGCTTTACTTTGTCAAATGCTTTGATATAATCTATGAAACATAGGTATAAATCTGTTTTCACCACTATGGCTCTTTCTACTAAAGATCTTATGATATATATGGCATTGCTCGTTCCTTTACCTCCAACAAAATCACACTGTTCATTGCCAATTTCTGGACTGATTTTGTTTCGCACTCTTCACATGATGATTCTTAGTAATATCTTAGTCATGTGTTTCATAAGGCTTATTGTGTGATGATCATCGCTTTCAATCACACCCGATTTCTTTGGTAGGGCAATGAATATTGATTTGAGCAGGTCGTCTGGTATATATCCGCTGTTGTAGATATCATTCAATATTTTTGTTATTTCTATTCCAAAATAACCCATGGCTTCAATCTCTTCTTTAGTTATATTATCTGGTCCAGGAGCTTTGCCTGCTTTCATATTGCGCAAGGCGTCTTCCACTTCTTCTCTGAGTATTTCTGGTCCTTCTCCATATTTCTTACTATTTACTTATGTTCGTTCACCATTATAAAGATCTTTAATGTATTCTGTCCATTGTTCCCTTATGCTTTTTTTGTTCAATCAACAGTTCTCCTTCCTTTGATTTTAGACATCCAGTTTTTAATTGTGTTTTTCTTCCTGTTAATTCTTCAATTTGTTTGTATATAGCTTTATCATCTCCTTTTTTGTTGCATTTCAATCTCTTTGCATCTCTCTTTTAGCCATGCTTCTTTTGCTTCATTGCATTTTATTACAATTCTTTATTTAATCTCTTATATTCATCTTTATTTTCTTTATTTCTTCTTCTTGTATCCATTAGCTGCAAAATGTCATCTGTCATCCATTTCTTTCTTGAAGTTGTCCTCACTGGTGGTATGAACTCTTTTGATGTTTCTTGCATTGATTCTTTTAGCATTTCCCACTGTTCATCAATGCTTTGTATCTTCTCTATTGCATTGTACTGGTTCTGAATTGTCATTTTATATTTGTCTTGCAGCTTCTTGTCTGATTTTAGAAAATCTAAATTTAACTTGATGTTAATTGAGGCTCGTTTTGTTGTTTTTAATTTTACTCTAAACTTTCCCACAACTGGTACATGATCACTATTGCAATCTGCCCCTGGCCTAGTTTTCACACACACCTGACTGTTTCTATACCTATTGCTTATAATTATGTAATCAATTTGATTACGTGTGTTGTCTCCTGGGCTTTTCCATGTCCACAGATGTCTTGGATGTTGCTTAAACCAAGTGTTTCCTATCATCATGTTGTGTGTTCTTGCCCAGTCAATAAGTTTCTCACCTCTTTCATTCCTCTCGGCTGAGACAAAATGATCAACTACTTCCTCAACTCTTTCCTTTCCTACTTTTGCGTTAAAATCCCCTAGAACTATGGTGTTTTCATGTGGTTTGCAGTCATGAAGTGCCTCATTTAACTCATCGTAAAATTTATCAGTTGTTTCCTCTAGACTGTCTGCTGTTGGTGCATAAATTTGTATAAGATTTATGTCTATTGGCTTTCCATTCAATTTTACTAAAAGGACTCTGTCAGATATTGGGTAAAAGCCTTTCATTGTTCTTGCTCTTTCTGCATCCAAGATGATACCTACTCCTCTTTGGTGTTCAGTACCTCCAGAATAGATTATTATATGTCTATCAGAATACATCTCACCTGATCCGGTGTATCTCATTTCACAAAGTCCCAGTAAATATAAACCCATTCTTTTAATTTCTTGTATGATGTTTTCCATTTTCCCCTTCTGCATAAGTGTTCTCTGCTAGACAAACTTAAACTAAAAACCATCTTCTGCTAGCCAAACTTAAACTTAAACTAAAAACATATACTACAACAAACGAGGGTGGAAAGCATTACAATGTAGGGTTTCTTAAAGAACCAAAGATAAATTTGCAGTCACAATATAAAACAAATACCAAGTCATCCAACAACTAGAAAATAAAATAATTATGGAAGATCAATCAAGAACAAATGGAAAGATGGAAAGAGCACTTTGAAGAACTTTTGAACAGGCCTGGCTCAAATATTCCTCCAGATATACTACCAGCAGAAGAGGAGTTGCACATTAACTGTGGAAAACCAAGCAAAGTAAGAAATAATGGAAGCCATGAAGCTTTTAAAAAATGGTAACGCCATAGGACCAGATGGAATTCCTTCAGAAGCCATCAAAGCAGATATTAACACCTCTACCAAGATGTTACATAATCTATTAGATAAAATGTGGGAGAGGGAAGAAATACCTACTAAAAAGATTGGAAATAAGGTTATATGATCAAACTACCAAAGAAAGGAAGTTTATAGGTCGCCATAAGTTATATGGGAATTATACTACTATCAGTGCCAGGAAAAATATTAAGCAGAATCATTCTAGAGAGACTAAAAGAGGCCATAGAGAAACAGTTGAGAGATGAACAAGCAGGTTTTAGGAAGAACAGATCATGTGCTGATCAAATTACTACCCTACGTATAATAGTTGAACAAAGTTTAAAACTACAGTCCCCACTTTATATTCGATTCATAGATTACGAAAAGGCATTTGATAGTTTAGAACAGAGGAATGCTTTGGAAGTTGCCGAGTCATTACGGAATCCCCACAAAGTTTAATAACTTGATAAAAGCAATGTATGAAGGAATAAAATGTAGTGTGGTGCATGAAGGGCAGCTTACAGAAGCATTTGAAATAAGCACAGGAGTAAGGCAAGGATGCATTCTCAATTTCTCTTTCTACTGGCCATAGATTGGATTATGAAAATATCTCAAAACAACAGAAATGGAATCCAGTGGTCACTGATCAAGCAACTTGATGATTTAGACTTTGCTGATGATATAGTTCTCCTATCACACAGCCATCAACAGATGCAGGATAAAATGAGCATACTTGATGAGAGATCACAACAGATGGGACTGAAAATAAATAGAGATAAGACCAAAATTATGAGAATTAATGCAGTTGGCAATAACCAAATAGAAATAGGAGAAATACCTAGCTAGACGTACAATCTTACATATATCTGGGCAGTAGTATAGACTAAGAGGGAGGAACAGAAAATGATACCAAAATAAGGATATCAAAAGCAAGAGGAACATTTGTTGCATGGGGAAACAAATGGAAGTCCAAAGAAATTAGGTTAAATATTAAAATAAAAATGTTCAAATACAATGTTAAGTCAGTCCTATTATATGGCTGTGAAACATGGAGAACAACTAAAATGACAATCATGGAGATACATACTTTCATTAATGGATGCTTACGCAGAATAAAAGGTTGGAAATGACAGGACAAAATCACTAACATAGAATTATGGAAATGTACCAGTCAAGTACCAGTGGATATAGCGATACAGCGACGACGACGGCGCTGGATAGGACACACACTGCAGAAGCCAACAGAGAGTATTACACAAAAGGCCCTTTTTTGAAATCCTCAGAGAAAAAGACAAAGAGGAAGACAAAGGAATTCTTGGAGAAGACAGAAGGAAGCAGAGATGAAGATGATGGGGAAGACATGGAATGATCTTAAAAGAATGGCAAGAAACAGACCGACTTGGAAGTGTTTGTTGAAGACCTATGCTCCACAGGGAAAGGTAGAAGGAGAAGAACAAAAATCTGCACATTTTTAGTTAAAATAGTCAGCACATAAGTGCAAGCTTTCTTTCTTAAAAAAAAGAATGATACCCAATAAAGGCTGGATGAAGTTATAAGTAGGTCAGCCAATCAGTAATGGGTCAAACTAATAAATTCAGTTGCTATCTGTTAACTAATTAACTGGTTACTGCTTATAGAGGCTTCTAAAGTATATACAAAAAAAAAACAATTTCCTAATCTCCACGTGACATAAACCTCATATCATCTCATAAACTTAAACTATCTAGATCAATATAATTTTGACGTTCATGTTTTTAAGTAATTAACCCTACATTATGACACCTATCCTGTGAGTCATGTCTCTATGGGCATTTCCATAAAAACCACAAACACTAAATGTCACATTTAGAGTTCCAAATATAATATTTTTTTTTTAACATTTGCTACATGTATCATTAAGTGTTGCACCTGCAGGCAGATATAGTCATGTCTATCCACAACATTGGGAGCCGCGATAGCTCAATGGTTAGTGAACTGGACTACAATGGACAAGGGGTAGGTTTCGATCTCAACCGACGGATTCCGGGCTCACCCAGCCTTAAATGGGTACCTGATTTTTTCTAGGAAAGTGAAGCGGCACAGGCATAATACCGACCACATTACCCCAAAAATCATGTGCTTAAGGTCTGTAAAATTTATAGTCACTAACACCATATTCCCTATACACCACTTGGCATGACGGGGGTACTTTACTTTTTTTTTTATCCACAACATTGCAGGTGGCTGTTTATAAATTATATTCTACACTACCTTCTACATGTGTAGACATACACATAGTATTTAATATTTTGTATACTTTATGTTTGTGCATAACTCTATAAATTATAAGCTCTGTTGTTTATTAATTTAGAACATTCACAAAATGCATAATTAATTCATTAAAAACTCATGTTTTCCATAATTAACATATTGCACAGCTGTTTGTCATTGTAACTTTAGTTGATTTCCTCATGTGTGTCTTTTCAGGAAGATAAAATATGCATGCTACTTCTAGGGCATATTCAAAGTGATTAGAAAAAGCTGTATCTTAAAATCTAAAAACTTTTGGGGTTAACAATTGAATATTGCCCTCCCCACTAAACTCTCAGATTTGCCATCTTGCCAAACTTGCCCTTCATAAAGATGAAGTAGACATTTAATTCTTGTAAGTGTCAGATATCTCATTCTAAACCTAACATTTAAATGAATAATATACTTATATTTAAAAAACGCTGGTAGGTTGCCACTGATTCTATGCAATCAGTCAGGTATGAGTTGTCAATCACTTTTGTCCCAGGTGCCTCCTGGCCCATCATTTGGTATATTACCTCCATTCTTAAAAAATGAGCTGTCCTCAATTGGAAAGTCAGTCTTAAGTCTCTTTTTTTTATAGTCACTAATCTTGACTTGATGGTCAGACTTTACTTGATGTTTAAAGTGTCACTGATCTGTTTTGGTTATTGCAAAGTGGTTTATTCCTTCTTCTTGACATTTCTTAGATTAAAAAAAAGTAATTAAATTATTATAACAGAACCTACATGAGACATACTTTCTATGTACATGACTACACCTGTGTCATCTTGGCCTGTCTAGTATATGCCATGAAGATCACATAAGTGTTCAGGTTGTCAGGAACTTTTCCTTCATTCTCTCTGCTGCAGTAACACTGTTTACACAAACTGTTTAAAGGAATCAAACAGGGATGTATACTATTACCATTGCTATTTGGAACTACCATTGATTACATAATGAGTAAATGTTGCAAAGGCAATAATGGCATTAAATGGTATGACAAGAATTACTTGGAAAATCTAGATTTTGCAGATGATATAGTGATCTTAAGTGACAATATCAACAAGATGCAAAATATCACAGATACCTTATAATTCATGGCAGAAAAATGAGGACTTGAAATCAACAGGGATAAAACAAATATAATAAAAAATAACAATACCTAAGAGGGCAACATATATCTCAATCACCAGGCATTGCAAAGCATAGACCAATATATATATATATATATATATATATATATATATATATATATATATATATATATATATATATCTTAGTAGTAACATAGATCAAAAAGGTGAAAACAAAGAGAGATCAAATGTAGGACAGCAAAAGCAGGAAATAATTTTAAAAACCTGGAAATCAAAAACACTATGCAAGAAAACCAAACATAAAATATTTATTTAAACATATTATCAACACTTACCTATGCTTGTGAAAGCTTGAAAACATAAGTAAGACTGAGAGATTGAGAGAAAAAAAATGCTTTTGATTTGAAGACAAATGAAAATGCGTAAGAAAATTTAAATACTCTGTGTACAATGGAATAAATTCAAGACTAATATTGAAATAAGCGAAATGGCCATGCAACCATAGATCTCATTTACAATTAAGGAAAGAAGAAGGACATATATATGGTTGGTCAGATGTGCTGAGAAGAGACAACAAGAGAATTAATTTTAAAAAACAAAATAGGCTCCAGAAACACTCACACTGCATGGGAGATCTAAACGCAAGTAGGATCATGGAGAAATGAATCATTGAATGAGAATGGAGAGATATTATATTCATGACCGGACATACTTGAATTATCAACTGCTTCTAGTACTACTTAGTCTCAAGTCTCAGTAGTTGAGTAAGTAAGTTAGTAACTAGTAAGTCAATTACTAAGTGACTGACTATGTGTGTATTACTAAACTAAGTACTAAGTGTGAGTGTGTGTTGTATGATGTTTTTCAGTGTGACACTGAGTGTCGTACATTGCAAAATACATCAAACATAAATGATAAAATACGAACATAAGTTCGTTTGCTATTTATACCCGTAAATATTCCAATATTCTGATAAACAAATGCTCAATATCCCAGCTGCATGAAAAGAAAACTCTACGAGTTAAAAGCACACAAGCTGAGACAAGTTTAACGTACAAAGAAACCGCCATAGTTTCGTAACCTGCTCCCATATGCCGGATAAAAACTTCCGGGTCAGGAAACAAACAATATCTCAGTCAAAAGTTAGTATCTGTTTTATGTTTTTTCATTTTCTTGAATGCCACAAGAGCAACACATTTCACAACCGTTATTTTTATTTAAAAAAAAAAAAAAATAAATGCTCACAAAATGGAGCCAAAGCCTAAACCCAATTCAAGAGGTATAACTACGAATTTGTTGAGTGTTTTAAACGTATTTTCATTAATCCATATCTCCGCATCTCCACCATTCTTCCTATTCATATTAACTCTCACACAAGCCACCTCTAGACCTTAGTTTTGTTATTACTTCGAAGCTTGAATTTTGCACAAGTATTTGAACTATTTGCGTCGTCGGTTTCTGACTGTAATTTGCTGCACATTCGTCTTTATAATTTCTTCCTCTTCTTCTTCTATTCTTTCCTTCCTCACCTGCCTTTTAGCGTCGAGGGGAGATATAATTTGCGGTCTTTTGCTCTTCTGTTCGCCTCTGCTGTTGCTATGTTTCCTAGTGCTTCTAATATTCTGTCAATCCATCTTTTTCATGGTCGACCCTTGGGTCTGGTGTTCTCACAACGTTTGTTGAAGGCTGATCTTTCTGATTTGTCACGTAGCCAAACCATTTTATCTGTTGTTTCCTTATATATTCTATGGCAGGGGCTATTCCTAGCTTGTTTCTCAGTTCTCCATTTCTGATCTATCTCTCAGACTGTTTCCTATCATTCGCCTAACACATTTCATCTCTGTAGAGGTTATTTTTCTTATTGTTCTTGCATCTAGGGTCCAGATCTGGCATTGATAGCACAACGCTGGGATAAAGATTGTATTGTATAGTGCTCGTTTTGCCTCCAGAGTTATTTCCTTGTTGGACAATAGTGGTGATAACTGTCCAATGATTTGACAAGCTTTGTTGCATCTTGATTCTATCTCTGCTGTTTGAGAATTATCGTTTGCCATCGTTTGCACTTCCTAGGTACTTGAATTCCTCTACTTGTTTTAGTTGCCTGCCTTCTATAGTTATGTTGATGTTCTGTTTATTTTTGGCGACATTCATGACTTATGTTTTGTTGATGTTGATTTTCATGTTGTATTTTGTACCTGAGATGTTGAGTTTGTTTAAGTGTGGTTGTAGGTCTTCTATTGTTTCATGTATTAGTGCCTGATCGTCTGCAAATAAAAGTTTGTTGATCTCCTCTGTCTTTGATGGGTTGGCTAGCTTGCATATATGGTCCATGTATGTAATAAACAGTAGGGAGGGCGGGGGGGGGGGGGTAGTACGCACCACTGTCTTACGCCTGATCTAACTTCGAAGTGGTATGTGTAGCCTGCTGCTGTTCTGAACCATAGCTGCTGTTGTTTTAGAGACTTTTAATTAGGTTGATTAGATGTTGGCTTGCTCCGTATGTTGTTAGTATCTCCCACAGTTGTTCTCTGTTTTCTCTGTCGAATGCTTTTTGCTGGTCAATGAAGGTTATGTATTAATTTTGATTGTGTTTCGTCGTTGTTGTTTTTTTTCTGGAAGTTGTTTTAGTGCGTCAGTACATCCTCCTGTTTTTTTTTTTCAGAACCCCATTTGAGAATCGCTTAACTGTAGTTCTATTATTGGTTTCAGCCTTTTTCAAAGATTTTGGCGTATAGCTTTCCTACATGACTGAGAAGAGATATACCTCTATATTGATTGCAGTCTCTGTTTCTACCTTTCTTTTTCCATATTGGTATGATGATTGACTGTTACCATTCTTCTGGGGCTTGTTGTTGGTGCCATGCTGCATGAAATATTCTGTGCAGCCATGTCACTCCTGTTTCTCCTGCTGCTGCTATTATTTCTATTGGTATGTTATCTATCCTATGGAAATGAATCATGGACAGTAGACAAACAAATGAAAAGACGGTTAGAGGCCACAGAGATGGGATTTCTCAGAAAAATGTTGAAAGTTCCCTGGACAGATAAAAAGACCAATGAGGAAGTTCTCAAAGAGGCCAACACAAAAAGGGAGCTCTTAAAAAACATCAGAAAGAAGCAATCAACATTTTTCGGGCACATCATGAGTAGAGGAAAGTTGGAATACTTGGTTACAACTGGCAAAATAAAAGGAAAGAGAGATCACGGACGACAAAGGGAGAAAATACTGGATGGCTTGGTGTCATGGCATGGAAAACAATCAACAACAGAACTGATACGATGCACTGTGGATAGAAGATTGTGGAGGGACATGATCGCCTACGCCAACCGGCAGGGTACATGATGATGATGATGATGTTATCTATTCCCGGTGCTTTATTGCTTGGTGCATATTTCACTACTTCTTCGATTTCCTCTTTCATGATGTTGTTGGGTTCAGTATTTGTGAGTTCTAGCGTGATTTTTTTGTCTTATTGGTAATTGTTATGTTTAACAGGTCTTCGAAATATTCTTTCCATCTTTGTTGCATACGTGGGTTATTTGATATTGGCTGTCCGTCTTTGTCATTTATCAGCTCAGTAGGATCATGGTTTTTCTTTTCTCGCTCGTGTGGCTTTTACTGCTTTATAGAAATCTCTTGTGGCTTTCTTGAAGTCCCTGCTCATGTTTTGTCCGACTTCTGTCCAATTCTTTTGCTTAGCTTCTTTGATCAAAATTGTAATTTTTTTTCGAACTAAGGCATATTTTTCTTGGTTCGTGTTCTCCCTCCAATTTTTAAACAGTTTCTCTTTTCTTTAATTGCTTCTCTGATTGTTTCGTTCCACCATGGGGTGCTCTTTTTTCCTTCTTTTGTTCTTAGCTTCGTTCCACAATCTGTTTTAGAGATGTTGGTTACTGTTTCCTTAAATTGTTTCCACTCTGCTTCTATTGTGCATACTTCGTAAGGGAGTTTCTTGAATTCCTCTGTTAGTTTTTCTTCTAGGGTTTTCATTGATTCTTGATCTTTTAATTGTTTTATTGTCCGTTCTTTTCGCTTCTTTTTTTTTTGTTTTCGTATATTTTCTTTATTTTTGGCTGTCTTAGTGTGATCATAACCATCTTGTGGTCCGTGTCATCTGTAATATTAGGGATTGCTCTACTGTCGGTTATTCTTTTCTTGTTCTGTTATCTTGTTAGTATAAAAACTATCTGGCTTCTGCATGTTGTGTCGTTCCATTTGTACCAGGTGTTTGCTTGCGACACTCTGTGTTTGAAGAATGTGTTTGTGATAAATAAATAATTTTGATTACATATTTCCAGCAGACTGCTTCCATTTTCGATTATTTCAGTTGTTTTATCGCCAAAGGGTCTTAAGAAAGGGTCTCTGTTCTCATTTTTGCGTTTCCCAAGCCTTCCATTAAAATCTCCCATCACTAACGTGTCGTCGCTTTCGTCAATCTTGTTAATAATTTCATTCAATGTGTCATTTAATTCTTCGCTGTCTCTTTCATTATTGTTGAATAGTGCATAGATTTGAATGTAATTTTTTTTTCGTTCGTCTTCTAGTAGTTTAATTGTGATGATTCTTTCTGAGTGGTATTTTATTTCTAGAATAATCTTTGCGTGTTCTGGGTCGATGATAAAACCTACTCCGCATGTTGCTCTTTCTGTGTTGTCGATTCCTGAGAATATTTTCGTGTAGTTCATGTGTGTTTTCTTTATCTGTTGTCCTTTTACTCTGGTGTCCGCTAATCCTAGTATTTTAATTTTCCTTTTTATCACTTCATCTATACGTTCGATCTCTTTATATTTTATTCCGCATATATTTATCGTTGCTACTTTATATTTATCTATCTCCATCTGCTGTGCATTTCTATGAGCATAATACATATTGTTATATACACATATTTTTTTACACATCGGTTCGGGGTGCACACACAAAGTTAGATATGCACTGTTTATAAATATCTTGCACCCACCTCCCCATATTTTTAGAACTCTTCCGTTCCGTCTTCACGCCTGACTGCCTGGTCAGTGAGATATATAGTTGGTTATATCGCCATCTCATTTTAGTCCATTCAGAAGCTGACCACGCCCAGGAACACAGGGAAGTGACTCTATTTTTTTATTTCCTTTCTTTTGATTATCTAGCATATTATCGCCATGTAGTTAGATTTATTTACATATCCTTTTAAATATATATTTTGTGTTGTTTGTTGTTCAAGATGAAGGCCTATTTAGCCGAAACGTCGACCTTTGTTTTGTCCATTACCACGTAAAGCTGTCCCCATATCACTTTTTTCTCCTTTTTTAGAATTGCTATTATTATCAGCTTTACAGCAGCTTCGCATATTTACGTATCTTGATACCTTTACTTATATGCTAAACTAGCGCATTTTCAGGGAATCAACTCTAAAATAATTACTTGTCTTTGTGGTAAGCCTAGAATGATCTCCCTTGTGCTATATATTTTAGAATAAATGAATTTGTGTTGTTTTGAAAATTTTCAGTCAGCTAATTCATGAGCAAATGTGGAACATACATGGCAGCAATGAAGTATCAACAATAACTAATGACAAATATTATACAACAGCGTACAATGTTGGAGAATTGTTTTATGAACTTTGAATGTGTAGGGCTAATAGTTTTAATAACACTGATGATACAATTTTAGGATTACATGATATGCGTAGTGGCAACAACAAAAAAGTACATTTTTTTTTCTAAAATTGCTAGTAATTATTTATTTTTTATTATCTTTCACTTTTTTCAGTTTTTTTCAGGGAATATGAAATAATTTCTATTATTTATTATGATGATGATGATGATGATGATGCGTTCGTCCGATGATTTGAGGTATTCTAACGGATACGAACCGTAGACTTCCTCCTCGTCATCCGCCCTTAAAAGGACGTTAAGTGGACGTAGTTACGTTGTGTTGCAGTTTGCAGTGAAACACTGTGATATCTGCGCCTTTCGGCCCAACACATCCGATTTCAGCCGACGCTTTTTTGTGTACCGGGTTCGTCTTCCCACTTCGATTCCTGCTCGCTTGGCCAGACTAGACAGGTTAGTCTGTTTCTAGAGGCACCACGAAGAGGTGTAGCAGGGTCTGGATGGTTCTGGTTCACCGATCCTGGCGCAAGCCATCAGTTATGAGTCACTGACGACTTCCAGCTCTGGTGCTGGGTGGGGCGCGCCTTCGCCTCCATTATTTATTATTATTTATGTATTATTTCCCTTCCATTTGATGTCTAATACATGTACATGCTATTTTGTTATTTTGTTATGGAAGTCCCTGGTATCACTGCAAACGAATTAAAATCCATAATTGCGACCCGTTAGTGCCAGCGTAATCATCCGAATTAATATCTCATCTCCCAAACAAAGAAAGGTAACTGTAGTCCCCATCGTAGCAGTCTCAGCACACGCCAAAAGACATAAGGCGAAATCGCGCAGAAAGTGAACACAGCCAACTCTTCCCTGTCATACAATATCATCATTCATTGTAAACAATTGGAATATCGAAATATGATCAAAACGGATGAGACACACAACTCACGGTGTGCACATAGCATTTAACACAGTAGCTCCTGCAACAAGCCGGACTTGGAATATGAGGAAACTGCAACAAGGAACACTTTTCATGCATAGCCTTCAATTGTTCCCGCCTCCTACCCACCATATACCGCGAGTTCACGTCCTCTTGAAAATGGTGATGGTTGTATTTTTTTTTTTATGTATAGCACTTGATGATGTTAGGCCATCGTTGCTGACTCCAATTCCGAACATATAGACCAGCAGTTATTCGCCAGATTATCCCCGTCGCACATCAAACAACAGACCGTTAGATTAGCGTACGGCCGGTCTAAGGATGTACGATGAGCCATTACAATGACATAGCATAAACCAATGTCGTACACACAATTTCACTCCCTTTAGATTACTGATTACTCTAGTGAAAGCAGCCTAAAACTTGGAAATAATTTGCGTCAAATAATTCCAACAACGGTCATGAACAGCACTAATGGGACGTAAAGCGCAGATCAAGTGTAGACGTTGGAGGGTCTCATTCACAACACTATGTGCATGTGACCTGCATTAACTAAAATATGACAGATTTTGTACAATAAGTATTTTTTTTTTAATTCTGACAAACAGGGGGAAATGGCAACAAAAGAGAGTAAGGCATTTTTTAAAATGAAGAGATAGAGGTGGATGGCGGAGTTTCGTGAATTTACTTTTGTGTTAATAGGACGCAAAGTTATAGAGGAATCGGTTGAAGTGGTGGTTGTATGAAAGATAAGAAGGAGAGCCAAGGGAAAGTGCGTGGAGATGTTACATAAATGATAGAAAGGAGACTGATGAAAGGTTATCTAAATAATAGAGGGGAGATTGGCGAGAGGTTATCTAAATGATAGAGGGGAAATGACGAGAGGTTATCTAAATGATAGAGATCTTTGGTGCTATACCAACAAACAGTGGCAGTGTTGGAGGGGTGAAAAAAGAAGTGGGGGCAGGAGCACCAGTAGCAGAGGTTGGAGAGAGTCGAATAGAGGAGAATAAGGGGGAGACTGACGAGATGTTATCTTAATGATGAAGGGGAGACTGACGAGGGTTATCTAAATGATATAGGGGAGACTGACGAGGGTTATCTAAATGATATAGGGGAGACTGACGAGGGTTATCTAAATGATGGAGGAGAGACTGACGAGATGTTATCTAAATGATAGAGGTGAGATTGGCGAGATGTTATCTAAATGATGGAGGGGAGACTGACGAGGGTTATCTAAATGATAGAGGTGAGATTGGCGAGATGTTATCTAAATGATGGAGGGGAGACTGACGAGGGTTATCTAAATGATAGAGGTGAGATTGGCGAGATGTTATCTAAATGATGGAGGAGAGACTGACGAGGGTTATCTAAATGATAGAGGTGAGATTGGCGAGAGGTTATCTAATTGATGGTGGGGAGACTGACGAGAGGTTATCTAAATGAAAGAGGGGAGACTGACGAGAGGTTATCTAAATGATAGAGGGGAGACTACCGAGATGTTATCTAAATGATAGATGGGAGATTGGCAAGTGGTTATCTAAATGATTGAGGGGAGACAGACGAGAGTTATATAAATGTTAAAATGGAAGGCTTTTCAGAGGTTATATAAATGACAGAGGGGAGACTGATGAGATGTTATCTAAATGATAGAGAGTAGACTGATGAAAAGTTATCTAAATGATAGAGGGGAGACTGATGAGGGGTTATCTAAATGATAGAGGGGAGACTGGCGAGATGTCATCTAAATGATTGAGGGGAGACTGATGAGAGGTTATATAAATGATAAAGGGGAGACTGATGAGAGGTTACCTAAATGATGAAGGGGATACTGATGAGAGGTTTTCTTAAATGATAGAAGGGAGACCGATGAGAGGTTATCTAAATGATAGAGGGGAGACTGACGAAAGGTTTTCTAAATGATAGAGGGGGAGAGTGAGGAGAGGTTATCTAAATGATAGTGGGGAGACTAACGAGAGGTTATCTAATTGATATAGATCTTTGGTGCTATACCAAGAAACAGTGGCAGTGTTGAAGGGGTGAAACAAGCAGGGGGTGGGAGTGCACGATCAGTAGATGTTGGAGAGGTTCGAATAGAGGTTAGAGAACGAAAACTTATGGTGAGGAGTCGAATTAATGCATACTGGTTATCATCATCATCATTAAGTACCGGGCCTGCTGGCGTAGGTGATCATGTATCTCCACAACTTTCGATCACGACAGTTATTTATCGTTTCTGTTGTTGACCTTCTACCAAGCCATTCTCTTAAGCTGTCTGGTATCTTTTCTCTTTGCTTCCCTCTATCTCTTCGTCCCTCAATTTTCCCAGTTTTTGCAATATATTCCAGCTGTTCTCTTCTCATTACTTGGCTAAAAAAGGATGATTGTTTCTTCCTAATATCGGAAATTAGCTCTCTTTATGCTTTGACTTCTTTCAGAACGTTTTCATTACTTTTCTCAACTGTCCCTGATATTTTCATCATTCTTCTGTAAAACCACATTTCTACCGCGATTTTTTTGTCTGTAGACCTATTGTCCATGACTCACATCCATATGTTAAGACTGGCTCTACATAATATTTAAGAACTCTTTTTCTTGTTTCTGTTGTCAAAATGATTTTCACAGTATCTTCCTCATTTTTTTGGAAAGACATTCTGCATCTCACCTCTGTTGTACATCTTCCGTCTGTGGTTAACAAAGTTCCCAAATATTTAAATTCATTTACCTGTTTGAAAATTGTTCCACTCGTCTTTATTGTGCACTTATTAATAATGATATTGTAGCAACACGGTAATAACAGTGAATATGGATATTAAGATCAAGTTCTTAGTGATAGTGACGATGGTGATATAAAAGTCATGAAGATATTCATGTTCACTATTCTTATAATCATAGTTTCCACACAGCGGTTTTTACTTTATGTTTGTATGTGTTCAGTTGTTTCACTACCTCCTCACGTGCCTTCATTGAGTTATAATGTGTGATAATGTTATTTTGTTAAATATCTTATAATTTTCAATACTTACTTTTTCACTCTCTTGCCTTATCATTATTTTTTTTCTTCAAGTCACAGTCCCCACTTCTTGTTTTGTGTTCGGTATTTGTGATCACATTCAGTATCTGCCACTTGTTCTAAATTGTATTCTACCATCATAAAGGAAACTATCCATCTTCCCCTTGACCGTTCTTTTGTTCCCTCTGTACCGTCACGTACCTCTAATGTTGTTATACTAGACTTCTAAAACGTGATAACTCGTTAGAACATGTTGATATTATGTCCCCTTTGTGTCTACTAGACTGGCTCATTTATCTAAACTTTTGCGTCTCGTGAAAACACAATCTGCCTGTGTTATGTGGTAAGCTGTTATGGTGTTATAGTTTTACATTTGTGTTTATTTTGTATCATAATGATTGAGTGCCGTCTCCGCACCGAAGATTGACTACTATAGAGCGTCATTCCGATATGTCTCTTGCTTTGATAGTGCAATTTTCAGAGGCTGACTTGTTGATCTCTTGATGTTACTCGTCCATGTTAGCCTTGGTCTGCCTCTGCCTCTGTTACCTTGTATGTTCCCTTCCAAGATTACTTTTTTTAGCTTGATGTGTCTTTTAACATGCCACACAATCTAATTTGTCTTGTTTGAGTTGTGTTTAAATTTTTTTCTAATTCCTCCCTTATATTTGTGATCACTTTCAATATCTGCCACTTGTTCTAAATTGTATTCTACAATAATAAAAGATACTATCTCCCTTCATCTTGGCTGTTCTATTGTTGAGGTGAATCATGTATCTCCATAACTTTCGATCGCGACAGTTATTTATCATTTCTGTTGTTGACCTCTACCAAGCCATTCTCTTAAGCTGTCTGGTATCTTTTCTCTTTGCTTCCCTCTATCTCTTCGTCCCTCAATTTTCCCAGTTGTTGCAATTTAGTTATATTTTTATTACATGGCTCATTAGGCTTATTGTTCTAAAAATCACTGCTCTCAACTGCACTATTCTTTTTAGGCAATGCAATGAAAGTTAATGTTTTTAGTTCTTTTGGTACGTATCTTGTATGGTATATGTCGTTGCAGATGTTTGTGATAATTCCAATGTCAAACTCTTCTAGTGCCAATATCATCTCAATCTGTGAGTTGTCAGGTCATATAGCCTTTACCATTATATTTTATATTTGTTTCTCTTTCCGCTATAATTTTATTTTAATTTAAATAATTAATTTGATACTGTACCGTTTGGCCATTGTGGTTTGATTTCGGCTACATTGTTTGTATTTTGTTTACGTGTCGCCCCGTCATAACGAACGTTTGATAACTTGTCTTTCTTTACATTCATCTTTTCTTCCTAGCTAGCATGCCCTAGCATAAATTTACGATCATTGTTTGCTTTACTCTCTTTCTTTTTTTTTCACTTAACCAGGGGCCGTAAAATAATTCTTTTAAGTTAAAGAAAATATTTAAAAGATACGGCAAATATAAAATATTTAATGCGTTTCACTAGCAGAAGTGTGTACCGGCTGTCGCCGCATGTTGTTATTGACGGAATGAGAGATGAGAAAGCGTTTCATTAGAAACAAACAAATTGATTTGAAGCGCGTTGTCTACGTCACAGCATCAATTATGTAAACTAATTATCATTGCTGGAAAGTGCAAGTCGACAAGTCTGTAAACTGCTGGCGTTGTAAAAAGAGAAAAAAAAGTTTTCATTATAAATAATTAAAATGTTCAAGATTTACTTGAAACAAGGAATATGTTTGTTTGAAGTGTTGTCAACAAATGAAAACATAAAAGACATTGCTTTCTTCTCATATCAATGTTGACATGAAGTGTTTCTTTACATTTAAACTCAAGAAGGTGGACGAGATTTCTTTAAGACAACGTGTACATGTACACGTGGAAGTTTAATGAAATGAAAGTTTAGTTTGTGGCCTTGTGACGTGGGTTCGTGTCCGTGGTTCACGGTGGGTTCGTGTCCATTTGATGTTCTAGAAATCCACGTGTCCAGCTGACGTGGAACAAACCATCATCGTAGTCCACGTGTCTAATTAGTCTTCTAGAAATAACGAATACACCCATGATGTTTCTTTAAAAGCCAGAACTTTCATCCCAGTTCACCATTACAAAGTTAGAGCCCGACTACGATGTTTCAGTGTCAGACTCCAGGGACTCCCAAACCTTGGTAAGTTATTGTAGACTGACTACACTGAGTTTGTTGTTCATCCTTCTCATGACGACTGTCTGTGGTGAGTACAGCCTCGTTCTCATTATTTTAATCTTCGTTAATACATATAAGACGTTCCGTGTGTGATCTAATGTTAAATAAAGTGACCGCCGGTAAATTTAAAACTAAAATGTGCAGCCGCCTCGTTGATATTATTCATGTAGTTAGTTGTGATCTCTGTTTCTATTTGAATACACCTATCATAGCCACGGTCATTATCTGAACTACAACCACCGTTATCATTAATATATGTAACCGTTATTAACATCATCGTTTTCACATTAGTGGACATCTTCTCCACTTTGATCACCACCAAAATTATAAATCATGATCTTGGCAACCAGATATATTATAACCAACGACACTTTTAAGGTGCGTGTGGCCGTGCAGCTAAAACCACTGTTTCGCTGACTGAAAAGCCGGCGGATGGTGTTCGAATCCAGCAATAGACAGAACTGATTTATTTCTATCCGGGGTGACATTAAAATTCAGTCTCACATGTTGTGGCGACTACTTTGACCTAGTGGCCTTTATCCCTCTGGTTCTATCGCGAGTCCCCCACTCCCCCCCCCACCCCGGCATACACCTGCAATGGTAATGGTGTGCAAAAGATAGTTTAATAACACTTTCAACTATTGTGACTACCGTCATATACTTCATAGACGGCATAAAAATCATCTTGTCGGTTAAGCACCGAAGTTATGGCATCAGCTTCACAAACAGATATAGCTATCACCTGCACGTTTGCTCAATTTTTGGACTCATTATCCTCCTGCTGAAAAATATATTAACACTTCCTTGACCACCTTATCCCCGTGATCACTTTACCAACCTTGATCCCCTTGATCACTTTGTCCACCATGATCACTATGACCAACTTGATCACTTTAACCACCTTATTCACTTTGACCACAATGACCACTTTTATCACCTTGATCACTTTGACTACCTTGATCGCTTTGACCACTTTGACCACATTGTTCACTTTGACCTCCTTGACCACCATGACATCCTTGACCACCTTGACCTCCTTGATCACTTTGCCCACCTTGATCCCTTTGATCACATTGCGCACCTTGATCCCCTTTGATCACTTTGCCCAACTTGATCACCTTGATCACTTTGTCTACTTTGATCACTGTGATCACTTTGCTCACCTTGATCCCTTTGATCACATTGCACACCTTGATCCCCTTTGATCACTTTGCCCAACTTGATCACCTTGATCCCTTTGTCCATCTTGATCACATTGTGCACCTTGATCACTTTGCCCACCTTGATCCCCTTGATCACTTGTTTACCTTGATCACTTTGATCACTTTGTCCACCTTGATCC